>JAHSPW020000002.1:18845000-19212500 GCA_019985065.2 Arctostaphylos glauca | reverse complement strand
TATATGAAAAAGTTGGTGGAATTTGAATTGGAGACTAAGTGATTTGGCTGGAGATTTGCAAGCTAATCAGAGCCGGTTCTGGACACAGACCAAGGAAATCACCGCTTTGGGCCCCTAAAAAAATAAAAACAAAAATAAGAGCTCCTAAATATTAAATTCTCTTTAGTATATTAGACTTATTTTTTTAATTTTAAACTTGCATTTATTAAAAATAGGCCCAAATAATTTTGAAAAAAGAAATTTTTTAAAGTTAAAATTGATTAAAACTTATCTTCCGTCAACTACTTCCCAACAAAGATTGAATAGAATAGTCAAATTATTCATTAAAAATACTATGGTAAAAAAAAAAAAAACTTGATTATGAGAACTTAATCAATGTTATATGCTAATAGTTTGAATAACTAGTGAATTTGAATCCTAAAATGGAATAAAATTTTGTTAATAATGTCGTAAGTACGGGTAATACGCTAGATTGATACATTTAGGGCCCGTTTGGATTGGGTATAAGGAAGGGGAATAATTTTTGGAGGGAATATAAGGATTGACATGACACATTTAGCATGGTTTAGGAGAAAAAAATGCAAGAAGATAATTTTTTACCCCTTCAAAAATAATCTCCCTAAGAGGGATAGAGGAGGATTATTTTTGGGCACCCTCCCCCCATCCCAAAAGTTATTCCCGGGTATTAGCCAAGAATAATACCCTCTCTTTCTTACTACAACTATAAAATAATCTTACTCCCCATTTTATCTTTCATCCAAATCAAGTACTATTTTATCTCCTTTTTTTATACCTCTTCTAAACTATTTACTTTTTTATCCCTTTATAAACATCACATCAATGTGCCATCAAGAAGCCATCTCATTCAACCGATTCTCTTAAAAATGCATTGCATCTAAATATGCTGTTTAATCCGCTGAGACAAAAGCATATGAATCAACTCTTTCAAATGAAGAAGATGCCATCATGGTCAGTCATCTAAAACTAATACCCTACCTTATTTTATCCCTCCTCAATAACTTATCCCCTAAAAATAATTATTCATCCAATTATCGGCCCCTTAAAGACATGTCTAACCAATATGGAATATTCTTGCAAAGTGACCCAACATAATTTTTCTGAGCAACTCTACACAAACAGATTTGTGATCACATATATGTTCAGATACAGATTATTCATAACCATTCAATGCAAGTGAATCTTTAATTATTTTAAGAATTTCACATGGATTAAACAGTTCCAAACACATTTATATCTAAATTTGCGCACATAAACTTTGTTAAGAGACTTTTCCTTTCGGAACATAGAAATTCCACGTGGAAGGTTGAGATCGAATCTCAAGAGGTGGATCAACTTTGAAATTTTATCCCCCACTCCCCTTGTCATAAAGGCTTAACCATTAATTCTCTGGTAAAAATTAAGGATTATATATACATAAGACACATCTGTTAGCAGTCAAAATTTTGAAAAGGAATAATAGATATAATAAGAAACGAATATAGTAGGAATATAGTAGAATGAGGAGCTTTATTATAGAGTAGTGAATAATTACAAATAAATTGTTTGAGTATTCCTTTTTAGAAATTAATATATAGTAGATATAAGTGAATGAAATTTTTTATAATTAATAATGGCATCCTCCTAAGTGATTATGGTATTTACGTAAATAAAAATAAGGCTTAACCAGTAATTCCCCACTCCTCTCATCAATAAGGCTTAACCAGTAATTCTCGGGTAAAAATTAAGGAAAGGAATATATATACATATTTGTTAGCAGTCAAAATTTTAGAAGAAAAATTGTAGATATAGTAAAAAGGAGATATAGTTATAAATAAGTTGTTTGATTATTTTTTACAAATAAATATAAGGTAAATATGAGTACGTTAGTGAAATTTTTTTTATAATTGATAATAGCATCCTCGTAAGCAATTATGCTATTTATATAATTAAAAATACACCGGAATGGTAATAGTTAACTCTTCTATGACCCTTGAAAAACGGGCCGTTAGAGAAATTAATGGAACAAAACTTGTCCGGCCTCATCAAAAAACTGCGGAATTGTAACATCTTGATTTCTTTGAGGGATAAAATAATAGGTTAAAAGAAATGATTTGGAAATTCTATAACCAGTGGTCCAGCCAACTTTAGAAATTAATGTTGATCCCAGTTTTACATAACAAGTTGTAGAATTAAGCAGCTGTTTTGTTCTGGCATGAAATTTATTCTACAGCCCACCACATTTGGTCAATGACCAAAAATCCAAGGCATCAAAAGTCTTTCATTTTGAATGTCCACCATATTAAAGTTGAACAAGACGGAAGAACTAGGCCAATGGAGATTGGAAGATACCCAAAAAAGGAGGGAAAGTAAGTTAATAAGTCCTGTTATATGTCAAAGCAAGTGTGAGAAATCAGTGTATGCATGTGGTTCCAAGAAGAAAATCAGACCATATGCTGGGATTACCTCACGTTTGTTCTCACTTTCCAAGTCAATTTTGGTTGCAATAGCAATTATTGGACGCTTCTCAACAAAATATCTCATATTTTAACATGATATTTTCAACAATAGATGTTGAAAATACACGCGAATGGAGTATAGATAAACATGAAAGATTCGTTCAACTTATCTCTTAAAAGGATAAGCACGATCACCTTCTACAAATTCGCCGACATGATAAAACATAGGGCTACCTCTATATAATTTAGAGATCCCCAGGGTACAAAGTACGAACATTCTGTTTCACTTAATATAGATTTCATCTTCCTTTGCATACTTTTTTTCCATCTTAAAACTGACTTAGGCATCGGAAAAGTATGGTGAGATACCACACTGATGTCAAGTTCTTTTTGCAAGTAGGACAAGTAGGCGATCCAATCCATTTCATCAGACGCCAAAAATGTTGCTAATGACGTACAAGTGAAAAGTAAGGATATCATTAATAGATCCACCATTCCAATTCAAGTATTACAAAATGATTATCTTCGTGACATTCTGAGTTAAGAATTTTGTATAAACCCTTTGTTGGTATATCCACTATTCCGAAAAGCAATTAAAAGGAGATAATAGAACCCACCAAAAGAAGTGAAATTAGACACAAAGGGACCATATGCCCACTTGAGCATCCCCACCAATTTCCATCACCCACTTTCCTCTATGCCCCTCCGCTACCCTCGTCTGTAACCACCACTGCGCTCATCTACCACCGCCACCACTCTGCCGCCACTTCCATCTAACGCCATCTCCATCTCCGCCGCCTTCGTTTCTTCCCTAAACTTCTTATAAATATCACTCTTATAAAACTTCCTAGTCCTAACCACCAAAATTACCGAAACAAGTGCCCCGAAAACTGTCACCACCGTAATAATAATAAAAGACAACTTAAAACAATTCACCCCAATGCAATTCAAGTCCTCTCCCGCCTTTCTAACAGCCCCCGATGCCACCAGTTGTTTCTCAGCCTCTCTATCATATAGGTGACCTGTAATCTTAACATTCAGTATGTATGACCCAATCGGGCTCGCCACCGCTCCAAAATTGTATAGGGTGGAGTAATACTTGAGGCCAAATAATTCAGATATGATTGCGAAGAGGAGTGGCCATTGGGCGCCAAAGGAGAATCCAATGACAATTGAGGCGATGTAGAGGCCGCTGGGAACGTCGAAGGCAATTAGGAGGTGACCGATGCAGGAGAAGAGGAGGATGAGGGTGAGGAACAAGGGCCGGGGTAAATTGTACTTCTTCAGGAAGATTTCAGAGGTGAAACCGGCGGTGACGCGGCCGAGGTAGTTCCAGATGGATACGAGTGAGACGAAGGTGGAAATGGATTTCTTGGGGTAGCCGAGGGAGGTGCCGATCTGGCCGAGGTTGTCGATGGCGGTTAGAGTGCCGCCAACTCCGCAGATGGTGGCTATGAAGAGGATGAGCATGTCGATGCTGAAGAGGGCTTGGAGGATGGTGAAGTCATTGCCTCTGGTTGGTGGACGGAACACGGTTTTGAAGCAGGAGACAGATTCTTGTTGCTTTTCTGACGTCGATAGTGGTTGAGCTGTAAATCAACAGTAATTTAATTTAATTTCAGAAGTTATAAAAAATAATAATGAAAAAGGAAAGATGACAGCATATAATGAATAACTATAATTATCTTTCTACTGATGTAGAAATGAGAACTAATTAATGTGACAATGGGTGGATTTGGCCTATGAAATTTATTTAAATTTATTTTGTCTCTATTTTTTTATTTTTTTTTGCTTTTGTTGTTTTAACCTCAATGTGTTATGGTTTATTAGTCCGTCTTCATGAAAGGAATCTAAAAAATATAAAATTATGTCCAAAAATTAAAAAAATGTCACTAAAGACGACGAATAAGTTAAAGAAATTGTTTTTAATTTATTTTTGTCTTTTCTGAATTTTTTTCAAATTTGACCCGTGATTGATAACTTTTTTGAAAGCCATTATCGAGATGAACCAATAAATCAAAAAAGTTGAGAAAAACGAAAAATTACAAAAAACTTTCACATAAGGACGAAAAATATTTCAATAAATACCACAGTCCAAATAGACCCAATGTGTTGAGATAAATAATTGAGAGGAGCTAACTCGTCCAGAAAAGTGTTAACAAGTTTAGGGACACAAGTATTCTATGTAGATTTGAATACAAATATATTTGGAATCGCTTAATATACGTAGAGTTTACATGATTACGGAAAATTTCAACGTACGTCCGATTTCTGACACATTAGTATTTCTAAACTCTTTCTTGTTTAAAACCTATGTCTGCTTATAGGTTTGTTGATCCATTCATTTTAAAAATTCAAGAGTTCCGATCACAACAACGTTTCTCAAAAGATAAAACTAAAATGATGGATTAATAACTCAAGAAAAATTTGAGACTTATGAATTTATTTCTTTTTAAGATTTTAGGTTCGATACTTACTACGCGTTATCAACTTTTATAAAGCTGGTCTAAAAAAAATTTTGTTCTAATTTTAATTGGGTTCTTCGTTATTGACAATGGAATTAGTCTCCTAAAAATTAATCAGCATACGCATAAATTGATCCAAATATCCTAACTTATAAAAAAAAAAATTACGAATTAATACAACCCCCATGCACCCACATGACACATCAAACATGTCCAATGCGTGCAAAGGATTGACGTAAGGGTTTGGGGGGTCAAAGTGAGATTCGGTAAAAGTAGGCTAAGTTTAGTTTATCCATTTAATTTAATAGCATTTGCAGCGAATCATTTTTTTTTTTAAAAACTACTTCCGAATACCTAGTTCAGTGGTGGTAGACGCCCCATTGGTGGAAGACGACGGAGGAAACGGCTGAGCCACGATCTCTCCTACATTCGGCTCCTCTGTTACGATTTTCAATTGACTCGTCGATCCGTTCATCGCTTGTAATTTCTTGCCCCTCCAGATATCATATTCCTCTTTAATCACCACCGCCAGCGGCAGAAACAGCAATACAATCACCGCGCCTGCACTTCCGCCATACCCCACCCTACTAAACCGAAACCGTTGCTCCACTATAATCATAACCATGAGAAATCCAGCGAGTCCGAGCGATATATACAGGAAATTATAAAACACTTTGAGCTCGTTGGGCTGTCGGATCACTTTCATGATCCGGATAGTACGGAGGAAAGCGAAGGAGATTGCCGCCGGAAGCCAACCAATGAGAAGGATGAGGGACTTGGAGTCGTTGTTGTAGATGGCGTGGTAGAGCTGGGTAAAGATGGCACCACTGAGTCCGACGAAACCCTTGAGGAGCCCCAAAACGACACCGCGGCTCTCCGGGAAGTTCTTCACGCACGTCACCAGAGCGCCGGTGTTGGCGAAGGCCTGGGAATTTGCTCCCACGCATATGTAGAGGCACATTTGCCACACTTGGGGTGTGGAGATTTTTTTCGTCACCGCGAGCCATATCATGAAGTACCTGTTTGGAAATTAAGAAACTCGTTTAGATTCAGTGACAGAAAAGTGCTACATCAATAGTGTGATAAGAACAAAATGTAGAAGCAAAATATTTTGGAAATAAAAAAAAAGAGTAAAAAAGATTAGCTTTGAAGCGTACCCGAAGAAGTTGAGAACAGCGCCCATCGAGAGCACCACCCAGGGCGGCGTGACCTCGTTGATTAAACCGGAGAATATGCCGACGTTGGCGCCCAAGTCCTTGAAAAAACTGAGCAAATTAAGCGTTGTTTGGTCGTATCCGAGTGATGTCTTGATGTCGTTGGAGTAGAGACCGAACATGTAGGTGGCGCCGGCGGCGGACATGATTAAAAAGGAGGCAAAAACCATGAACCACCGCCCCGTCAGCACTTGTAAGGGCAGACTGTTCCCATTTGTATAACCGCTTGTGCCGGAATACGCCATTTTTATCCCTCTTTTGTTAATTTTGGGGATATGAAAATAGAAAGTGGAGGCTTATGCTCAATTTATAGGAGGAAGGTAGAGAGAGAGAGGAGAAGGGCTCAGTCATACGACGACTTGATAGTTGACTAGTAGTGTTCTTCCGGAGTAATGTAGCATCGTTATTTTTATTCACTTTATGTTTCACATATATCAATGTCACGTGAACGAAAATTATTAAACAATTTTTTGAAAGAGATGACAGCTTCATTTGAAAGTTCTATACGTTTTGGACGTGCCTTCCATCGGTCCTTGAGCCTAGTTTTGACGTTTACAGCAGCAATACCATGCTCATAGCACTAGTAAGTAGATTTTTTAAGTTTTTGACTTTTTGTTGTTTTAGGACGGCAAAAATATCATACAATATATATACACACACCCAAAAAATGAATATTGTTCTATTTGTATTGTGTTAATTATTAATTTATTGTCTGATTGAGTTTTGTTTTTATTTGAAATTTTTTTCTATTTTTTTGCGTTAATTTTTTTTATGATTATTGGTTCTTCTAGACAAAAAAATTTTAGAAAAGTATAAATTTATTTTCAAAAACTAAAAGAAGTTCAAAAAGACTAAATAAGTCAACACTGGGTCTATTTTGATTTATTTTTTATTTTTACTCAATTTTTTAAATTTTGGATATTGTATTTTTTAGATTTTTTTCGTCAAGACGAAATAATAATTAATAAAAAAATAAAAATCACAAAAATAATTGAATAAAAAATAATTAATTTAAGTAAGTTAAGCCAAACAGAGCTTTGTGTGTTTGTCAAGAGATTAGTGGTAAATAAAAAGGGAAATTATTAACCACCGCCCAATAGGCGGTGTAATATGTAAAAAAATATATTGACATTCGTAAATTATGTATTGATATCCGTAAATATGCATAGATATTTATAAAATATGTATCGATATCCATATTTATTTGTCTTTATGTGTCTACTATCCACCGTCTATTACGCGGATATTAGCAAGACCTATTAAAAAGAGAGTTAAACTCAATCAAATAATTATTTAGCGCTCTAGATCAAGATTCTAAAATTAAGTTAATTGTAAAATGATACTAATAATTAAGAACTAAACCTGGTTCTAACATAGGATCAACTATCAAGTTGACCAAGTTGGCATGTGTAGATCATCAAAACTTGTCCCTCGCTCGTATAATATTATACAACATGTAATTCTCTCTCTCCCTCTCTCTCACTCACTAAAATGTAGTTCTGTGAGAGATAAAGATGCTAAATGCCATTATGTTTTTAGTTCCCAATGTCCTGGACTCAAGGAAACTGTTGGAGAGTTTCTCTCTATCCCTTTCTCAAGTGGTGCAGGCTGGCCCTTTGCCAATATATTTATGGAAAATTAAAATTCAACTAAATCTTATGTCACAACCTATCCCGTAAATTAAGGCACATGACCGCTCACGAGTGAAACACGTAAGGCCTTTAAAAAAAATATACTAGTTTAGGAACTGTCTATCAACATATTTGATATCAGAGTGCGAAAATAAAATTAACTTCCAGAGTTCAATTTATAAAGTAAAGTGCAACAATATAACCCTTATGGGCTTACAAACCATGACTACGGTCCAAATTTTTGACCGGTCAACCAAATACATTACAATCAAGATCAAGCTACTCAAAACATGCTAAGTCTAGAGATTACAAGAGATATTTCAATCCCAATACAACTTTGCAGAATTTCAAGCATGGTCAGCATCATTAATTAAAACATGTTGCATCAACAACTTCATTAGCACTAGGCTAGTGTGAGTCTAGATATGACAAGTCTACTAACTTCCCGTATTAACATAACCCGCATTCTTGAATTTCATTATAACTAAATAATAATATTATGTGATATGTGAATCCAGCTTTTCGGCTTGCGCTGTAACTATGCACACTTATCAAATGATCATATTATGTGACTTATGAATCCAGCTTTTAGGCTTATGCTGTAATCATGTGTGGCAACATTGTATGATCTACGGCCCACCAATAAATTAGGGAGCGACCCCAAATATATAGGTGGCGTGATATCACCCGTTGGATTACTTGGCTAATAATCCTCACCCTTATTACTTCACCTCATCGCTAGAATCTTCATCCACCCCATAGCGGCCGGGGCGCCGTATTGGTCTTGTAATGGTGCTATAATATTCTCATGTTTTCATGATGTTATGATTCTTTTTAAAGTCTGAATATGCTATGTTTAGTCTACTATCAATTTAGTAATATAAATGTACATGTATCAAAGTAAAAAATCATTCATTTTTACTGCAAAATATAAATAAGCAAGTCATATGTAATACTCACCTGAAATTAGTCCGTAATTCCTTCATATTAACTCAGTCCAACGATCTCCAATTCCCAAATCTATCATAATAAGTAAAAAGTCTTTATTGCCAACAACTCTTAAAAGAATATACTAACTTAGTGACTCGAATCGCATAATCGTTCGGACTCCTCAATACATAAGACTACAAAGTGTAATTCGGGTTCTAGAGCAAAGTGGTCAATTTACTCAATTAACAAGTGGTCCCGATAGCTTCCTCGGGATTCGGGTCAATTTTATTACTTAATCCCTAGTCTCGTTTGTATATTCTAGGGCTCGGATGACTCACGTTCGATCAGTTTGATCACCGGTTACTTAGACCGTAAAAGGGTAGTTTCGTAATTTTGCTGTCGGCCGTCCAAAAATATAACCGACGCCGGACCTACATTATTTTTAGTCATTATTCATATTCAAAGTCTAATTCCATGGTCGTTCCGTTCGTGTGGTGATTTTAGTGTCGGTAGGCCAAAAAGTAAGTAATAGTAGCGTTTTAGTAATTATACTCGTCGATCTCGAAGTCTGGGACCGAAACTTGGCCTGCACATTATTTAACCCCAATTTTATTATAGCATAGTCAATTTCGTGATTCGACTAACGGATGTGAAGATTTAAGCGGGTACGTGAGTTGGGTTCCTAGAGAGAGGAAATCTCTAAAAAGGAACTGTTTTCCGGAGTGACTTTGAGGTCTATTTCTGTGAGCTACGTAGCTCTCAAGAACGATCTAATCCATATAGATTCAAGAGTTAATGTTTGTCTACAACGTTAATCTTTTAAGAAATGAATTTTGACCATCCGAACATCAAAACTCAAGGGCCCGAAGTTGACAAAAAATCTGAAAAAATATGGAAAAATCTAGAGTCATTTATGTAGCATGATTTTAATGCGTTCAAAATGTCATAGAGAAAATCCATTCCGTCTATATTTAAGATAAACTATTTATGTGAAACTTTCATCTTTTGAAAAATATAATTTGAGCAATGAAACATCAAGATCTAAGTCTCCGAAGTTGGCTAAAAATCTGGAAAAAATCTAGAAAAAAAAATAGTTTTCTCAAGTTTACGAGTAACTTTCGTAACGCGATTTCTATAGGTTCCAATAGTCCGAGAGTCGATCCAATCCATCTATTCCGAAAACTAAGTGTCCAACTACAAGTTCTAACTACAAAATCTAAATTAAACCACATAAAACATTAAGATCTAAAATCTTGAATATGAGAAAAAATATGCGTTTAATAAGAGTATTTTACCTCTTTCCTTGCTGGAAAGGTTAGTGGCCGGACATGGTGGCTCGGCCACGAATACAGCAATCACGAAAGGGCTCGGCATATGTTTTGTAACTTGTGTTTATAGGAAAAATTATTTTTTATGTTTATTTTTAAGTTTTAATTGCTAGGAACTAGCAACCTTCAAGTTGGGGGGTGTGATGAGTCTATGTAATTACATGTGTATATAGCTTAATATGTTCAAAATAGTATACGTGAATGCATAAATTCATATTTATACTTGATATTGCACGAAAGATTGTATTTGTCCCATTGCAGGTTTTCGAGTATTAAAAGCGTCTCCAAATGCCATTACAATCCCAAGGTCCTAAAGCAAGTTCAAGAATTGATAAAGGTCAAAAATGAAGTGAATAGAAGGTCGGAAAGGAAAAAACAGAAGCGCAAAAAAGAAATTAAAATTTTAGACGCAAAATAAGGAGCTTGACAGATTTTTCAAAATTTACCTCAATAGAAATAAATAAGGAAAAAATACCAACTCAAGTCCAAAATTCACCAAAATCAACAGAATGGTACCTTGGGACGTTGGGATCATTTCTTATGAAGAGTACAAAGTTTGAAACGATATTTAAGTGGGTTAACAATGCAATGGAACAGAACTGGTCCGAATCTGACACTATTCACGAAAATTAGTGAACTGGTTCAACCCCCTTTTGTTTGTATTATTATTGTTGTTATTTGTTGTTTAACTGCGGTGGTGGTATAATCACTTGGATTTTTTTATTATTATTATTATTTATTATTGGACAACTAACACACTGCTATTATTGTGACTAATATTTATAAAAAAAGAAAAAAATAATCTAATTAATAATTGTGGAGGTTAACCCTTCCTTTTTCTTTTCTTGTTCATCTAACGTCTAACTTCTAATTTCTAACTTTAGAGGATAATTCCTCCTTTTTCTTTTTTGTCTTTTTAATTCTGTTTGTGGAGGTTAATTCCTCCTCATCTATATATACATATACATATATATATATATATATATATAAGTATATATTTTATTTTATTAAATGGACGTCATATACGCCATTCTTATTGTGCCTAATATTTGTTGATTGCAGCGCTTGTTGCTAAAAAAAAAAGAAGATTTCATTACCAGTGTACTAATTTTCTATATTGGTAACTCCAGTGAGTAACTGTCAAACCAATAAATTCTAGAAAAATTCTGTCACAAAGGCACCCATGTTGTCTAAGGAGAATGGTTTTTAAGAGGGACCTCTTGTTCTGCAAGTGTGACCCCTCCGCATTTTCTGGGAATTTTCTTGATTGTTGATTGACAGCCCTTAACTGGTAAACCTTCTAAATTACTTCAGCAAAAAAGTATGAAATTTAATTTTGTGAGCCTTACCTATAGCTTTCTAAGGGGAGTTGTATTTGGCGTATGAGTGTTTACACTCGTGATCACACCCATCGTCTTGTTCGCATCGATAACCTCCCTAGCATCACGATGGCTACCCAACCAGGGGCCAATCCTGTTGTTAGACCTGCTGTTAGGACCATGAGGGAATACTTGCATCCAACTAGAACTGTTACTCCTTCGTGTATTGCCATACCCGTCAATCTTACCGGTGAACACCAATTCCATGTCAAACCCAACATGCTTCATATGCTGCCTAATTTTCATAGCATGGAATCGAAAAACTGTTATTTGCATGTCCGTGAGTTCGAAGAAGTTGTTAGCACTTTCACTAACAACGAAGATGAAATCGAAGTGGCCTGAATGAAACTTTTTCCATTCTCATTAAAGGATAAAGCCAAAAGTTGGTTGATTTCTCTTAAATCTCATTCGCTAACAAATTGGGGTACCATGCAAACTGAATTTTTCAAGAAATTTTTTCTGATGCATCACACCACAACATTGAAAAAAAAGATTCAAAATTTTGAAGAGAAACCTAACGAAACCTTTTGCGACTGCTGGGAAAGACACAAAGAATATTTGTTAGCTGTCCCACACCATGGTTAGGATGATTGGCAGATAGTCAGTTTTTTCTAGCAGGGCATCTCAGTCCAAAATCGCCAATTCATCAACATGATGTGCAATTGCGAGTTTTTAAATAAGGAACCTGCAAATGCGATGACTTACCTAGACTCTCTGGCAGAGAACAATCAGTCGTGGGATTACTCTAATCCCAACGATCGCTCCTATAAAACTCTTCCACCTGGCCAGGGTATTTCGGGTAAATATATGCTTCGAGGGGAAAATGACTTGAACAAAAAGTTAGATCAGTTATCCAAAAAGTTAGAAAAGCTTGATATTAATCAAGTCAGCGAAGTTGCATCTGTCTCAAAATTATAAGAGACGTGTGTGATTTATGATACGTCGGAGCACTCTACTCATGAGTGTCCTACCATACCTGCTTTCAAAGAGGTATTACAAGGTCCTGACCAAGCTGAAGTGCACGCCCTTAATCAGGGGCAAAAACCTGCTAATTCTCCCTACTCCAACACTTACAATCTGGGGTGGAGAAATCATCCCAACTTCAGTTGGAGAGGCAATGAACCGGCTGGGCCACCCTCAGCTCCACCGAGATTTTCAAATCATGGACCGTCTCATTCCCAAAATCCAAACCAATTTCAAGAGTACCATCAACCTTATTCACAACCACAAGGGTAGGGACCACCACGGTACCCTCCTAATGTTCACCAACAGTATAATCCTCTGGGGTCTTCTGTGGGTCCCAATGTATATCAACCGCCCAATAAGCGAAATATTGAGAATTTACTATACAATTTCATACAAGGCCAAAACACTTTTAATGATGATATTAGATCCCAAATAAGTAAACCAACCAATCTCTCGGGACCATGCAACAAGAGAATGGCAAGTTTCCAGCCCAACCACAAGCCAACCCTCAAGGTCAACAGTATGTCAGTGAATTGTCCTCTTCCAGCTCCAATGTGGAGCAAGCCAAATCTATCACTACTTTGAGGAGTGGAAAGCAGGTTGACAAAACCATCCTTCCTAAATCTGTCTCTCCTCAGGTCTCTCCTCAGGTCTCTCCCACTACTTCCAACTCAAGGGAACCTCACAGTGGTTCTTTATCAACTCAAGGGAACCTCACAGTGGTTCTTTATCACCGCCCATTTTCACTTTTATTGGAGACTCCAATGTCCCTACTTGTCCTATTCCGGCACCATTTCCATACAGACTAAGGGCACAACCCAAACCTACAAACAATGCTGAGATCTATGACTTATTCAAACAGGTCAAGATCAATATTCCATTGCCTGATGCCATCAAACAGATACCTTCGTATTCTAAATTTTTGAAAGACTTATGCATTGTCAAGCACAAACACAATATCCAAAAGAAGGTATTTCTCACCCAGCAGGTTAGTTCCATTATTCAGACTCCCATAGCATCTAAATACAAGGACCCCGGTTGTCCTACAATTTCTATACAAATTGGGGGGAAAAAAGTGGAGAAAGCCCTACTCGACTTGGGGGCTAGTGTGAATCTGCTGCCATATTTTGTGTATGAGCAGTTAGGACTATGTGATATGAAATCCACCTCGGTAACACTACAACTAGCAGACCGAAGTGTTCGAGTTCCAAGAGGAGTTGTAGAGGACGTTTTGGTACAGGTGGACAACTTTGTTTATCCTGTAGATTTTGTGGTACTAGATACATGTCCAATGTCAGACTCGCAGGCACAAACTCCGATCATTCTTGGCAGGCCTTTCTTGGCCACTTCTGATGCCATTATTCATTGTCAAAATGGGTTATCAACATGACATTCGGAAACATGAAACTAGAGTTGAATATTTTCAACGTTGGCAACCAAATGGGAGACGATGTGAGCCTTATTGATACACTCGTCCAAGAATATTTGGACACTCATTACTTCTCCGATCCACTTGAGGCCTGTCTCATTCTAGAGGAGGCCATTTTTCTTGATTCTCCCGATGTGGAATATTTGTATGCCCTTCTTGAAGAGAAAGAAATCATGGGCACCGAGAAGTGGGTGCCCACTTTTGAAGAACTCCCACCGATTCAATCTCGAGCCCTTCCCTCTGATGTCCAACCACCTAAGCCCGAGCTAAAAACTCTTCCTTCAAATTTGAAGTATGCCTTCCTAGGTGATTCTGAAACCTTTTCAGTTGTGATCTCTTCAAGTCTTGAAGATCACCAAGAAATCGCACTCTTGAAAGCTCTAAAGGCTCATCAAAATGACATAGGTTGGACCATTGCAGACATCCAAGGGATTAGTCCCTTATTGTGCACTCACTGTATATACCTAGAGGATGATATCAAGTCGTCTCGCCAACCACAACGTCATTTAAATCCTATTATGAGAGATGTGATGCGAGACAAGGTTCTGAAATTACTGGATGTTGGCATCATCTATCCAATTGCCGATAGTAAATGGTTCAGCCTCATCCAAGTGGTTCCTAAAAAATCCGGTTTCACTGTGATTTCCAATGAAAGTGGGGAGTTAATCCTTACTCGAGTGGTCACCGGTTGGCAAGTATGCATCGATTATAGGAAACTCAATTCCTGTACACGAAAAGATCACTTTCCACTCCCGTTTATTGACCAGATGTTGGAGAGGGTAGCTGGTCATTCCTTTTATTGTTTCCTTGATGGCTACTCTGGATACAATCAAATTGAGGTCTCTCTGGAAGACCAAGAAAAGACTACTTTCACGTGTCCGTTTGGCACCTTCGCATATTGTCGCATGCCCTTTGGGCTCTGCAATACTCCTGGCACCTTCTCTCGGTGTATGACGGGAATCTTTAGCGACATGATTGAAAAGATTGTGGAGGTGTTCATGGATGACTTTTCTGTCTTTGGCAACTCTTTTGAGTCATGTTTAGAGAACCTTCAACGGGTTCTGGTGCGGTGGAAAGAGAAAAACCTAGTTCTCAATTGGGAAAAATGTCATTTTATGGTCACTCATGGCATTGTACTCGGTCATATGGTGTCTTCTGAAGGGGATAAAGGTCGATAAAGCCAAATTTGAGCTTATCTCGAAGCTACCTACCTCAAAATGTGTCAAGGATGTTCGTTCTTTCCTTGGGCACGTTGGTTTTTATAGGCATTTCATTCAGAACTTCAGTGCCATATCACGTCCATTGTGTCAGTTACTAACCAAAGATGCACCTTTTTAGTGGACGCAAGATTGTGAAGAGGCTTTCTCTAAACTCAAAATCAGTCTCACTACTCCTCCCATCATGCATCACCCGATTGGAGCCTACCTTTTGAACTCATGTGTGATGCCAGCGACTATGCTGTAGGCGCTGTGCTTGGCCAACGGCGGGATAAAGTTCCCCATGTGATTTCCTACACAAGCAAGACTCTAAATGATGCCCAAATGAACTATACTACCATTGAGAAAGAGTTGTTAGCGGTTGTCTTTGCACTTGACAAGTTTCGATCCTATCTTATTGAGTCGCCAATTAGTCTATACTGACCATGCAGCTCTAAAATATCTTCTAACTAAGCAAGACGCTAAGGCGCGTCTTATCCGGTGGATTCTTCTTTTGCAAGAGTTTGACTTGACCATTAAAGATAAGAAGGGGGTTGAGAATGTGGTTGCGAATCACTTGTCGTGCCTCGATTTTGAGGATCATACAACTAGTCTTCACATTCCTGATTCCTTTCTAGATGAACAACTATTTGTTGTATCCACTTGTCCATGGTATGCTGATATTGTCAATTACTTATCCACTAGGCAACTTCCTAAACACTGGACTCCTCAAGATAGGAGAAAGTTCTTAGCTGAGGGAGAAGATTCGTCTTTGATGATCCTTATCTGTTCAAATTTTGTCCGGATCAGATTATCCGATGGTGTGTTCCTGATGATGAGCAAAATCAAATTTTGACTTTTTGCCACACTGAAGCATGTGGAGGCCACTTCTCTTCCAAAAAACCGCTGCCAAAATACTACAATGTGGTTTTTATTGGCCTCATATTTTTCAGGACGCCTTTGAATTTTGCAAGGCTTGTCCTAAGTGCCAACAGTTAGGTGCCCTTTCTCGTCGGAACATCATGCCTCTTCAGCCCATTCTGGTTATTGAGGTATTTGATTGTTGGGGCATTGACTTTATGGGCCCCTTTTCAATCTCGTGTGGACAACTATACATCCTTTTGGCTGTGGATTATGTATCCAAATGGGTTAAGGCTATACCCACTCGCACTAATGATCACTCTGTCGTGGTCAAATTTCTGAAAGAACACATTTTTGCAAAGTTTGGGATGCCTAAAGCACTGATTAGTGACCAAGGTAAACACCTTTGCAACCGGCCAATGGAAGCCTTAATGAAAAAGTATGGATTCAATCACAAAATGTCCACTGCCTACCATCCACAAACCAATGGCCAAGCTAAGTTGGCCAATCGTGAAATTAAGCAGATACTTGAAAAAACAGTGAACCCTAACCGCAAGGATTGGTCTCTTCGACTAATCGACGCATTATGGGCCTACCGTACCGCTTATAAAACTATTTTGGGCATGTCGCCTTATCGCTTGGTATATGGCTAGACTTGCCACTTACCAGTGAAAATGGAACACAAGGCTTACTGGGCAATCAAACAGTTGAATTTTCGCATGCCCGAAGCAGGTGTCCATAGGAAGCTCCAATTAGATGAGCTTGAAGAAATTCGAAGGGACGCATATGATAATGCTCATATTTACAAGTCCAAAATCAAAACCTTTCATGATAAGAATATTGTGCGCAAGACATTTGTCCCAAGTTAGAAAGTATTACTGTATAATTCCAGGCTTCATCTTTTTTCTGAAAAACTAAGATCCTGATGGACGGGTCCATATTTTGTGAAAACCGTCTTCCCCCATGGAGCGGTTGAGATTGAGCACACCAATAATGGAACTTGCTTCAAAGTGAATGGCCGACGCTTGAAACCCTTCTTTGAAAACTTCGATCGTGAGGAATCCATTGAAGATTTGGCTAATCCAAAATATTTGGATTTATGAGCTTGCATGAAGTCTAGGAAACTATAAATCCATGGAATTTGAGACATCTCCAGTGTTTGCCGTGCTCGAACAGCCTATAACGGTCCGGTATAGCCGCCTGGTTGAAACTACGTATGTAGTACCTTGGAGGTTGGGTCTGACGGCAAACGCATGGGATAATAAAAAATTTGTCCGAACCATTCGACTTTAGTGTCAAGTTCCGTGGAGATTGCTTCAAAGCGGAATGGTGGGTAAGGAATTTGGGTTGCACCAAAGGGAGTGATAGCCTATTAGATGAAGGCTTTACTTCTCAAGATATTGTTGAATCCTATGCATACTGTTCTTCCAACTCAAGGGAACCACAGTCTTTAATTAGGAAGAAAAGTAGGACTCGTGTCTTCCGCGTGAAGGAAGTGGTGAGTATATTAGTATTTTTATTATTATTATTTTTCTCGTTTCTTTTTGGATTATGCATTTCTTGGCTAACCTGCTAATCTATTTTTGTTCCCATGTGGAGTTATTTTTGCTCTTAGTAGGTAGTTAGTTGTTAAGTCTTTGCAAGTTATACATGCTACCACATC
Source organism: Arctostaphylos glauca (assembly GCA_019985065.2). Classification (NCBI taxonomy): domain Eukaryota; kingdom Viridiplantae; phylum Streptophyta; class Magnoliopsida; order Ericales; family Ericaceae; genus Arctostaphylos; species Arctostaphylos glauca. The sequence continues at coordinate 19,194,982 of JAHSPW020000002.1, read as the reverse complement.
AGCCTTGTTGGTTTGGATCTAAGCTGGGGTGAGTGCGGCATTCAGGAGCTCAAGGCATGGGTGTAACTATGTGTTACGGTTGTAATGCCAATAAAATTTCAGTAATGATCCTATGTGACTAGTTGTGGTTCCACGGGTTGGAGACGAAGGAGTGTACCTTGGGAGCCCTTCCAATGATGAAAAGAGCAAGTAACGAGAAATCCTCAAACTTAGTCGAGATATATGGTGGTTGACGTTCCACTTTGCAGGTATGATCATCTCACTTTTGTGCTTTAGAATATGTTGCCTTCATGCATTGAGGATAATACAAATTTTAAGTTGGGGGAGAGGTTGTATTGTAAAATCGTAAAAAAAAAAAAGAAAAAAAAATATATATATATATATACAGTCCACTTCTGTTGTGGACTCCCGCAGAAAATGGAAGTTGTGGACTTTTAACCTCTGCCGTCCGATCAAGATGTGAGGAAATCTGATGGCTGGGAAGACTTACTAAAAACGCGGGTCATATTATTCGACGGGTTACGGGTTATTGGCCGTTCACCCGGTTTGTTTGGTATATCCTACTAAAATGGTCACTTCCATCTTCTCTCTCTCTCTCTCTCTCTCTCTCTCTCTCTCTCCCCGATCCAGGCGTTCTGTCCCCGCTCCTCCCTCTCGCCGGCGATAGCTCCTTCTCACCGGAGCGAGGCTGGCGAGGCGGTCTCCCTCGTACATTTCGTCAGATCTGCCGCCTCTCTCTTCCCAGTCCGCTTCGAAACTTCCCAGTCCGCCGCTCTCCACCCGGACCGCCCTGTTGCCGGAGAACTCTCCCTCTCACCGGCGGATGCCGGCTGCGTCTGATTCGGACGGACCATTCGCCATTTTCGAAGTCAGGTACTATTTTCAGAACACACACATTAATTTGGGATTTTTTCAGAAATTAGGGCTTCAACCCGTATGCCATTAACGTGTTCAATGTTCATTTACAGAGGCCCTATTCCTTCTTAGTTCATGGTCAATCTCCATTCCTATAACCAACCATTTCACCCCTTGAACAAAAGGAACTGAAACTGGGTCAGCAAGTAAAGAGCAGCTAATTAACCAGTTGTTCATGGGTCTGCAAATGATAGGATACGAGCAAAACTAGAGGAAGATAGGTGTCTTTAACAATGTAAATGTTGTTCATGGGTCTGCATTCTGCATTCTGCTAACATGTTTAGCCACAGTTAGTAAAAATAAGTATCTTTCCCCTTAACTAGCAAAGGCATATGCATTTATAGGCAATAAGATCCAAGGATTAAACAAAATCGTTACATTGTTTGGGCATAGCTAGGAATCGGAAACGCTTTGGAGAAGAGAGAAATCTCAACGAATTTGGATATCTATGAAATCATCATTGTTGAAAGTCTGAAATTACTCTACCCATGAGCATTTAGATTTGGAACTTTTGGAAGCTCGAGATAGCTGCACTCTATCCTAGGTTGTTGCACTAGATGAAGCCTCAATATTTGATTGAATGGCATCTGTTGCAAGGAAAAAATTGAAAATATCGTCAAATTAAAAGTGTAGGAAAGAGAAATGGGATGCATGCTGATAGGTATTTATTATCTTACGAATGACAACCCCCTGCTCATAAACCAGAACAGCTAAATTACTGTAACTGAAAAATTGCTAGGGTAATGAAGTGGATTCGGAATTCAGGTGGCCTACAAGGGTATAGAACACCATAGTATGGCCTAAAATTACATAGTTCCTTGTGTTTATACTGTAAAATTACTCTAATATTCCAATTCTTGTGTTTATTAAACCACATTGTTTATTTGAGTGTTTATTTTTAATGGCAGGAAAATATGTCAAGTTCAAATATGAATTGCAGACAAAACTACCCGAGGTTTAGGAATAAGAATTGCGTGTGTGGAAGTAGAGCTACTGTGAAGATATCTGAGTCTGCTCGGAATCCTGGAAGGTTGTACTACACGTGCAAGAGTGGTCCAAGTGGTGGGTGCGACTTTTGGGAGTGGTGCTTACCAATTGAGTCAACCTACATACATGATTCCAAAATTATCTCAAGTTACAGAACAAGTGGAGACAGTTATGAAGCTGAATCAGTAAACCTTAAATCCATGGGCAAGTCTGGACACAACCAAATTGAAGGCAGTGTTGTTCAACTGAAGTTTTTAGTTATGTTATTTGGTGTGTTGTCATTATTTGGTATATTGCTTTCATTGAAAGCACTTAGTCAGTAATGTGGGAGTAAATAAATGTGTATTGAACTTTGGGTAATTAGATGGACTTTGTGTATTGAACAGTAGCAACCAAAGTAGAATTCGTCAAAAATTTGCAAGCTGTGTTTGATATCTGAAATGTGCGTATATATGCACTAAAAGTAGTTGTAACTATTAGTTTTCTTTCGGAAAATTGTGAAAATCGCTTTCATGACACTTACTTAACAAATTTGCTCAAACCAAAAAGGGGTCTACCTTCCTATATCGCAGTGGAAGTTAAAACCCCATTTTCATATAGGTACAATCCCATGGATTCCAAACTCTGCTCACGTGGGTGAAGCACAACAAAAACTTTGGTTGGACATATTAAGGAGAATATCATACACAGGTGTATGCATCCAGGCCAATTTCAACATGTGTTAGATAAATAGTTACAATGTATTTTCAAATGCATAATTGCATTCCACGCAACTTAAATTTTTTCATTCCTTCCTCATCCCTTCTAATTCGTCCGACCATACAGCCAGCGCATTTTCACATCACATCTTTGTAAAGTAACTAAAAATACACAAAGAATACGCCTTGTAGACTATATCCATGTTGTCGTTGGCCTGATTTTTTAAAATCACCATGTATGAAACATAGTCATGTATGCCAGGCGTCATTGTGTCTGTGCGTCTAATGTTGAGACCACCATAAGTCAAGAAAAAGAAAAATTCACAAAGACAGGAAATATGAAAATTGAGTATTAAAATGACAGAGTGGATCCCATTCGGATTCAACAACAGCAAGTAGCATGACATGATCAAAGGGTCCGCAAAGATACCAACTCTACCATTAGACTCCCGCAAAAACATGTGATGCAGAAAAGGTAACAAAAAACGCAGCAAAGGAGTGTCACCTTCATCGTACAGTTAGAAATTACAAAAGATAACATATCAATACAAGTTTGAATCAGTCCGAACGCTAGTAAAATGAAATTAGTTATGGAATGGGACACAACTGCAGCAACTCAGCAAGTAGCAAGACCTTCATCGTACTTCTTCCCGCCCTTCAATTGCAGGGAACACAAGCCATAGTTAATAAAACCCGTACACAAGCCATGGAAAAATGGTTATAGGTTAAACACTTACTATCATCGTCCGAATAAATATCATCATCTTCGTCGGCATCGTCATTCAACCTAGCATCTTGCGAAGAGCTATGAACAAAAAAATGCAAGTTTAAATAGTTGAACAATTAAACTTATATAAGAAATGAACATATTTAGGTGTATACACGTACATGTTGAGAAGTTTTGGGCAATTTCTTTTGTCATGCGATTGTCCTGTTAACCCACAACCATTGCAACGCCTATTTTTGTTCTTTGCCTTTTCTTTTCCTCCCTTTAGCCGCTTACCACAACCCTTTGCCCTAACTTGATGTGGTTCTTTAAAAGTACGGTCAAGTGAAATAGGCATTTGGATACCCCTAACTTCGCCATCTTCGCTTCCAAATTTCATCAAAAGTAGCTTACTTTGGATTGACTTCAAACCTTCTCGTACAAACTCAGTACCGTTTTCAGTGGAAATAGCGTTGTCAATAACATTAGAAGCAAGTTGAAATAGACTATTTCGCCTTACTAGCAAAGGAGTGTCAGAAATACCTTTCAGGCCCCCACCCAAGTCATCTCTAACTCGCATTGCTTTCACTGATTTAGTCCACCTCCGCAAGATAAACTGATCAGGCAATTCTAAAATCTGCATTCTAGCAAAGTATGCCAACATGTGCCGACACGGAATTCCATCGCATTCAAATTTCTTACAAGTACACCTAACGTGGTTTGTTGACTTCTCTACGAATATCTCACGAACTTTCAAACTACTCTCCTTTGGCCTTCCCACATTGCACAAACGACGTTGTTCATCCTCGTATGTTATCGTTACCAAATACGCCATACTTTGGAAGAGTTCCTCTTGAAACTTATAAAATATTGTCCGCGTATACAATTCACTCATTTGTTTTTCGATTTCCCATAATGTTTTCAAAATCGGTTTCTCATTCACATCTTTGTGATCAAAGTCCAATTCCTTATGCCGTATCCATGAAAGAGCCCTCTCAAACCGCGTCACAAAATCCCACAAAGAATTATTTGGGGATACATACTTCTTGAAGAATGCATGTGATATTTCAGCTCTTTGACTACTAGTCATGTGGGCAAAAAAAATGTTATTCATATATGCAGGAATCCATCTGTCACGAATTTTATACATGGAATTTAACCATTCATTACTGCATAAGTTGGTTATGTCTAAAACCTGAACCCACCTTGATTCGAACTCTTCAGGGCTCTCGGAATCCCATATGCATTTTCTGAACTCCTCATAATGTTCTTTATAGCTTATTGCACTTATCTTTTCTGAAAATTTACTAACAATGTGCCAAATGCAATACCTATGATGTGTACTTGGAAGAACAGTAGCAATTGCTTTTGTCATTGCCGGATCTTGATCAGTTATGATCATTCCGGGAGGACCCGCTGGCATTGCTTTCAACCATTCCTTGAAGAACCACTCAAAAGATTCACTTGTTTCGTCACTTAAGAACCCACACCCAAATATCGTAGTCTGCCCGTGGTGATTAACCCCTAATATAGGTGCGAATATCAACGAATATCGGTTTGTGTTGTAAGTTGTGTCAAACACCACCACATCACCAAAATATTGGTAGGACTTTCTAGAGGTCGCATCAGCCCAAAAACAACGCGTCATCCTCCCATCATCATCGGTCTCGAATGCAAACATAAAACCTGAATTTTTTTTTTGCTCAATCAAAAAATGCTCGTACAACATGTTTGCGTCATGTCCAGCTAACATTTTCCTCCTATCCCGTTCAACATTGTAAAGATCTTGTTCTAAAAATCCTACATTATTAAGACCTCCAGATTGTAATTCCAAAATACTCATTTGTTGGTTGGTTGGCACATTTGCAGCTGCAATTGTTCGGTTAATGCTTTTTTCGCAACTGACACTTTATGATGTGACCACAACAAATGCACCCGCTTTGGTGTCGTGAGAGGGTGGTTATGAACCTCAATGAATTGGGAGACAATGTACCTATCATTTGACCGGTCCTTCACAACAGACACTTTTGCACTACACCCTTTTCTAATTATCCCTCTACGCCGCACAATTTGTCCGGCAATTTTTTGGGCACTCATCCCCTCTTTGCAACAAACAAACTCTTTTCATATGATTTCATTTGTTTCCCTACTCCTCTTACTAGAATGAACTCGCGTACCGAATCCAGATTCCCTCCCATAATTGTTGTAAAATTGATGGACATCCTCTAAATTTTCAAACTCTTGTCCGATTCTTGGTATCAAATCACTCTTTACTTGAGGCGTGTAAAGTATTTCAGAAGAATTACCTGATGATCTATGGGTTGAACCGGTGATGGTGACAAGTCTTCTATATCAACAAAGCACTCCATAAGACAATTATAATCTGTAGTAAGAGTGAGTGTATTTGTTAATCATAAATCAACAAACCTAGCCAAAATTTGGTAGAACCTCCCCACATGATATGTCTTGATGTCAAAACATGCAGGCAGGAGATTTTACTGTTAGGAAATTAAATTGCTTTCAATGAGGCCATAATGGAGGAAAGGGAACAGGATATAAGAGAGATACAAGACCAAATCGGAGAAACAAATGAAATATTTAAAGACTTAGTTTTTCTGGTTTATGAGCAGGGGGTTGTCATTGGTAAGATAATAAATACCTACTAGCATGCATCCCATTTCTGTTTCCTACGCTGTTAATTTGACGGTATTTTCAATTTTTTCCTTGCAACAGATGACATTCAATCAAATATTGAGGCTTCCAAAAGTTCCAAATCTAAATGCTCATGGGTGAGTAATTTCAGACTTTCACACACACACTTAAAGAATATGTAGTGCCTCTATAATGGGGTTGAGATATGTCTGAACTCTACTCTAGAGAAATTATCTTGAAATGAATTGAACTTATTTAAAGTATTCTCATGTACATTGTTAAAGACACCTATCTTCCTCTAGTTTTGCTCGTATCCTATCATTTGCAGACCCATGAACAACTGGTTAATTAGCTGCTCTTTACTTGCTGACCCAGTTTCAGTTCCTTTTGTTCAAGGGGTGAAATGGTTGGTTATAGGAATGGAGAGTGACCATGAACTAAAAAGGAATAGGGGCTCTGTAAATGAACATTGAACACGTTAATGGCATACGGGTTGAAGCCCTAATTTCTGAAAAAAAAATCCCAAATTAATGTGTGTGTTCTGAAAATAGTACCTGACTTCGAAAATGGCGAATGGTCCGTCCGAATCAGACGCAGCCGGCATCCGCCGATGAGAGGGAGAGTTCTCCGGCAACAGGGCAGTCCGGGTGGAGAGCGGCGGACTGGGAAGTTTCGAAGCAGACTGGGAAGAGAGAGGCGGCAGATCTGACGAAATGTACGAGGGAGACCGCCTCGCCAACCTCACTCCGGTGAGAAGGAGCTATCGCCGGCGAGAGGGAGGAGCGGGGACAGAACGCCTGGATCGGGGAGAGAGAGTGAGAGAGAGAGAGAAGATGGAAGTGACCATTTCAGTAGGATATACCAAACAAACCGGGTGACCGGCCAATAACCCGTAACCCGTCGAATAATATGACCCGCGTTTTTAGTAAGTTTTCCCAGCCATCAGATTTCCTCACATCTGATCAGATGGCAGAGGTTAAAAGTCCACAACTTCCATTTTCTGCGGGAGTCCACAACAGAAGTGGACTATATATATATATATATATATATATATATATATATATACATATAATATAAAAAAATAATATAGAAAAAAATTTAAAAAATTTAAAATATCAAAAATTAAAAAATTAAAATAAAAAAGGAAAAAAAAAGAAGGGATTCTATGTTAACGTATTCTTCGTACCTAATGATTCATCTTTGGGTAAAAAGGTACCGGTATTTTAAGATAACAGTGCACTGAAAAATTGAAAGAAGATAGGTAAAGAGTAGGAAATCTGGCTATAACTAGATTCGAGCCTCCTTTTTCTAACAATTAGTATTTCATTTTGTGACTGACTTTAATTAGTTGGTTTAGATTACCTCCGGTGGTACAGAAGTGAAGGATTCCTCCTGGCTGTCAAGTAATCGGGACCCAGATATATCACCGGGATTCCTGATGATAGGAAAGTTGTGTAATTTAATCTAATTTGTCCCAGGTTTCGACCATAGGCTCTCTAGAGGCATTCACAATGGAACTTGATATGTGAGTTGCACATTTACTTGTGCTCCAGATTTCAGTAGTCGGATTAGACGATGTGGGCCCTTTGAAGTATTTCCTACCACGTGAATGTAAATATCAAATGTTTAATTAGAGCACTAGTTTTTATTTTTTTAAAAAAAGTAAAAAGTAAAAAAATAAATAAATAAATATTAAAAAAATGACCCTAAAATTTTCTGTTTAAACCCTCTTTTCTCTTCTCTTTCTCTTCCGCCGCTCTTTTTCTCTCTTTCTCTCTTTCTCTCTTTCTCTCTTTCTCTCTTTCCACCGAGCTCTCTCTCTCTCTCTCTCTCTCTCTCTCTCTCTCTGTAACGATTCCTTACACAAAGACGAGAAGAGAAGAAGGAAGAAGAGTATTGATCTCTTATTCCAGCCCAGACCTAGATTACAGCCAAAGAATCCACACCTCTATAGGTACGCTTCTCCCTTATTTATACACGTTATGAAGCTATTAGACTAACCGACTGAGCATGATAGCTAACTAACTGAATGGTGCACGTTAGCTGACAACCCATCTTCACAAAATAGGCGTGTTCAGCTAACTGATCTAACCGATAAACGAAATAGGCAAACAGCTAACTGATCTAACCGATAAACGAAATAGGCAAACAGCTAACTGATCTAACCGATAAACGAAATAAGCAAACAGCTAACAACTGATATCCTAACCGATTTAGTTAGTGAAAGTCTCGCGTTTATAACATTCCCCACCCCTTGAAGAAGCCTTGTCTCAAGGCTGAAAATCTGGAAACTTGGAGTGGAATTCATCATAGTCCATCCAAGTCGCATCCTCAGGAAAAGACTTAGACCACTGAATCAACCATTGACCAACGGCCTTGTTGTGACGTTTAACCATTCGTCGGTCTAGCACAGCTATAGGTTCCATTTGCATAACACCATTATCAGTGATTGGAGGGAGAGTAGGAGAAGGAGTTACGTGCTGGCCCAACTTCTTTTTGAGTAACGAGACATGAAAAACAGGATGTATTTGAGCTGATTGAGGAAGATCCAGCTTGTAGGCTACTGTCCCTACCTTTTGAATGATTAAGAAAGGCCCGTAGAAACGTGGAGAAAGTTTCATGTTTCTGTGTAAAGCCATAGAAGATTGTCTATAAGGTTGTAACCTTAGATAAACCCAATCACCCACTGCGAATTCCCGTTCACTCCTTAGTTTGTTAGCATAATGCCTCATCCTGTTTTGGGCTATGTGCAAGTTGTCTTTCAGCATCCTGAGAATATCAGCTCGTTCCCTTGTCCAATTCTCCACCGCAGCAACTGAAGAACTTTCAATATTCATAAAATTATGGTCTGGTGGAGCTTGACCATAGACGGCATAATAGGGTGTGGTCTTAATAGCAGAATGGTAAGAAGAGTTGTACCACCATTCCGCTAGAGACAGCCATTTAGACCACTGTTTTGGGCAATCACCACACATGCATCTTAAGTAATTTTCCAGACATTTGTTTACTATTTCGGTCTGGCCGTCTGACTGGGGGTGATATGCTGTGCTAAGGCATTGGGTAATCCCCAAAACCTTGAGTAATTCCTGCCAGAATAGGCTGGTAAACACCACGTCGCGATCTGATACGATAGAGTGAGGTAGTCCGTGTAACTTATAGACATTATCCAGAAACAATTGGGCTACATCCTTAGCAGAATACGGGTGAGACAATGGCATAAAATGAGCGTACTTACTAAGCCTATCCACCACAACATAGATCGTGGTTTTGCTGTGTGATGTCGGTAAACCCTCAATAAAATCCATTGAAATATCATACCAAATTCTTTCTGGAATGGGCAGTGGTTGGATTAACCCTGGGGAATGGACATTCTCCCCTTTGAATCTCTGACAGACCGAACATTCGGATACAAAACGCTGGACAGCCCTCTTCATTCCTTGCCAATAGAAAGTCCTCTTGATACGTCTAGTAGTCTTGTCAATGCCTGAGTGTCCTCCTGTAGAGGAAGTGTGGTATGAAGCTAACAATTGTGTCCTGAGATTAGTAGAATTCCCAACTACCAAACTGCCTTTGTATGTTAAGGTACCATTAGCCCATAAAAAACCAGGATGAGCATTGGAGTCTTGCTCTAAATCGGATATGATATGCTGTAAATGAGGATCTGTTTGCCAACTGAGTCGAATGGTAGAAAGCCAATTAGAGTTAATGGTGAGTACTACATTGAGAGTTGCCTGGTTAACAAACATATCTTCCCTTCGAGATAAAGCATCAGCCGCCTGATTTTCTGATCCATGCTTATAGATAATCTCATAATCATAGCCAAGTAGTTTGGCAATCCATTTTTGCTGGAAAGGTGTGGTGATTCGTTGTTCTAACAAGTATTTCAAACTGTGATGATCAGTCTTAACAATAAAATGCCTCCCCAGTAGGTAATGACGCCATTTGAGTACAGCTAACACCACTGCCATGAGTTCCTTTTCATATGTGGATAAAACCAACAACTTAGCTGATAATCCTTTACTCCAATATGCAATAGGGTGGCCCTGTTGCATTAATACTGCCCCCAAACCTCTATCTGAAGCATCGGTTTCCACTATGAATGTCTTCTCATAATCTGGGAGGGCTAACACTGGTAAAGTCAACATAGCTTGTCGTAGGGTATAAAAAGCTGTTGTGGAGTCTTTAGTCCAATGGAAAGAGTCTTTTTTCAGCAATTGTGTCAATGGAACTGAGATTTTGCCATAGTCTCGCACGAATCTTCTGTAATAGCCCGTCAACCCCAAAAATCCCCGTAACTGTTTAAGCGACGTAGGCACAGGCCATTGAGACATTGCTTCCAGCTTAGTGGCTTCAGCTGATACTCCCTGACTGGAAACTAAGTGACCCAGATATTCCACTTGTGGTTGGGCGAACACACACTTAGAACGTTTAGCAAACAATGCATGTGTCTTTAAGAGCTGTAAGACCAATCTTAGATGAGACAAATGATCAACCAAATTTTTGCTGAATACTAAGATATCATCAAAGAAAACCAGGATGAATTTCCGTAGATATTCGCGAAAGACCTCATTCATAAGGCTTTGAAAGGTTGATGGTGCGTTAGTTAGGCCGAATGGCATTACTAGGAATTCATAATGGCCTTCGTGAGTCCTAAAGGCTGTCTTTGGTATATCAATGGGATAGACATGAATTTGGTGATATCCAGCCCTTAAGTCCAACTTAGAAAATAGCGTAGCACCACTAAGTTCATCTAGCAACGCATCAATCACAGGAATTGGGAATTTATCCTTTACCGTGATATTGTTCAAGGCTCGATAATCAACACACATTCGCCATGTACCTTCTTTCTTTTTAACTAATAACACTGGGGCGGAATAAGGACTTACGCTTGGTTGTATGACGCCTGAACGTAACATGTCCTTAACCTGCTTTTCTATTTCATTTTTCTGGAAATAGGGATACCTGTAAGGCCTGATATTTGGTGGTTCCATACCAGATTTAAGAGGAATGTGATGATCCTGATTTCTGATAGGTGGTAGCCCAGTTGGTTCCTCAAACACTGATGTAAACTGATTGAGTAATTCCTCCAATTCAGATGTGTTGGTATTCTCTGGAATATCATCATGTATTGCATAAATGTGAGCTACAAACCCTTGAGGTTTCTTTTTGAGTAGCTTATTCATTTGTTCCGCATCCACCACTTTAGTTTTTCCCTGTTTTCCTCTGTGTAGAGCATGCTTCTGACCATTTAAGGTAAATTCCATCAATAGTTCCTTGAAATTCCATGTCATAGGTCCTAAGGTAGCTAACCACTGAATGCCAAGAACGATATCACATCCCTTGAGCTCTAATACTCGCATATCAGTCTGGAATATCCTCCCTTGCATCTCCCATTTAACGTCTTGACACGCTGCCTTACTAATTAGTTTAGTGCCATCAGCCACAAAAACCGGGAGAGGATCAGTATCCAGTACATCCAAGTTAGCTCTCTTGACCACATCCTGATTCAGGAAATTATGTGTACTTCCCGTGTCAATTAAAATCACAACTCTTTGATTCTTAACTAGCCCAAATATTCTCATAGTTCTGTAGGATATGGAACCGGTTATAGCATTAATGGAGATCTGTAGTTCACCATCCGGCTCCTGTATTTCGTCATTCTCCACATCTGGTAGGTGATCCTGCTCTGATTCCTCTTGATCCACATCCAGAACGTATAGTTGTCTCTTCTTGCATAGATGATCTCTAGAAAACTTCTCATTACATTTGAAACATAGGCCTTTAGCTCTCTTCTCTTCCAATTCCTTAGGTAACTCACGTCTGGTATAGGCAGTAGGCTGATTAGTCCTTGATTGATCAGTGAGTAATGTTAAGGTTTCTGGTTTAGAACCTAGGCTAGTTCGTTTAGCTAAGGCTTCAATGCTATTTTCTTGGAGTTTAGCTAATCCAATAGCCTGAGTAACAGTTGTAGGCCTAAACATCAATACGTTGGCTCGGATTTCTTCCCTTAATCCACTGATGAAACAGCTGGTAAAGAAATTCTCTGGTAAATTCTGAGTTTTGTTGGCTAGAACTTCAAATTGATCTTGATATATCCGAACGGTTGACACTTGTTTTAGTTTTGTTAACTCTCCCACCGCATCTTCATACTCATCAGGACCAAACTTTGCCATTAATCCATGCTTAAATGAGTTCCAATTGATTACACAATGAGTTTTTTCGAACCACTGATACCATTGCAACGCTTTGTTTTCTAAATGAAAAATAGCTATTCGGACTTTGTTCGAGTTGTCAATAGAATTAAACTCAAAAAACCTTTCACATTTATATATCCATCCATTAGGATCTTCACCAAAGAACTTAGGAAAGTCTATCTTAGTGTACCTGGTTCCCACTCCTGATGTATTCTGAGAATTGCATACCTCGAACCTGTTCTGAGATGATCCAGCACCGATCATTAGATTATCTTCCTCTGGATTTGACATATCTGATTGTTTTTTACCAAACACATGTGTTGCCATCTGATCGTATTTCATTGTAACAGCTGATAGCATCTCCTTGATGTCTGCTACGTCCTTCAGTGAATGTCTAATTTCTTCATTCTCCCTCAAGCTTCTGATCTGATTTTCCTTCAATCCGCGAATTGTTTCTTCCAATTTCTTAATGTCCTGACCTCTAGTTCCCTCTGCCATCACGAGTTTAAATCCACAGACCAAGGAAAGTTTGGCTCTGATACCAATGTAACGATTCCTTACACAAAGATGAGAAGAGAAGAAGGAAGAAGAGTATTGATCTCTTATTCCAGCCCAGACCTAGATTACAGCCAAAGAATCCACACCTCTATAGGTACGCTTCTCCCTTATTTATACACGTTATGAAGCTATTAGACTAACCAACTGAGCATGATAGCTAACTAACTGAATGGTGCACGTTAGCTGACAACCCATCTTCACAAAATAGGCGTGTTCAGCTAACTGATCTAACCGATAAACGAAATAGGCAAACAGCTAACTGATCTAACCGATAAACGAAATAGGCAAACAGCTAACTGATCTAACCGATAAACGAAATAAGCAAACAGCTAACTGATCTAACCGATAAACGAAATAAGCAAACAGCTAACAACTGATATCCTAACCGATTTAGTTAGTGAAAGTCTCGCGTTTATAACACTCTCCCTCTCTCAGCTGCCGCCCCTCACCGCCTCCCACCGTCTCTCTTACCCATCCAAACATGCTTCATACTAATTCTTATTTCGAGGAGCAAACTCTGCGCGACATTTACTACTTGTTTTTGTGCCTTGCAATAATGGCAGAGTTAACCTGAGCTGTAAACCAAATAGCGAGAGATGAGGCTATAACGAACCTGCAGAAGTTGATTATATTAAATGTTATTTATGTAGTCCTTACAATTTTTTTTTGTTGATGTTTATCGTTCTATGTTTCCCCACATTAGGTGGGCGCAAATAGTGTATCCGTTTTAAGATTTCAATAAACTGTTGTTCTTCGTACTCGATGTAACAACTTAATTATGTATGTTTCCAATTTTTTATGTATTATGTTTGTGTTTATTTTCTTAAGTTGTTTTGTTTATTTGTTATTTTTACTAGATTTTTCCTTGTGTAATTTGCCTTTAAGTCATAAGTTACTTTGCATATGTTCAGCGGTGTCGTAAAGTAGCAAGAGTCATGCATCTTTTTAGATTGGATAAATGCTAACTCACCTCATTTACATAAGCATGAACTATGTTGAACAACTTGTAATCGGAGTTTGTGTTTGAGAAGAATAATCACATAGGGTGGAGATTTATGTTGTCATATCCCATATTTTGGTTTAAAATCTTTCGTTTCTTGTTCAAATAAATATCATATTCTAGTTCATGTTGCCATCTTACATGCATCATTGTGGAATCCATGTTGTACTTGGAAAAGGATACAAGGCCATATTTCTTTGATTTAAACCATATACGAGTCCCCTACTCCTTCAAATTTGAGCCAAGTCCAAATCATTTCTTGTGAAAAATCATAGGGAACCGGATGACATGAGGATGTTAGAAATAATGATGTGTGGGCATGAGCCTAATTTTACCGCGAAGTGTGTTGAGTGAATATGTTGAAAAAAATGCAAAAAGAAGAAAAAAATAACCGATTACGGCCAAAACTCATAAAATACAAAAGTCATGGGTGACTAACCGATTGATTGGATGGAACCGGTCAATTCGTGTTGAAAAGACGTTCAAAAGTGTAGAGGTTCATTGAAACCAATCGTTAAGGTTTCATTGAATCAGTCGATCCATTTTGAGAAACCAAATAAGAGATATCGCAATCATGATCGACTGGTGCCTATATTGTGTTTGACCGTCAAAAAAAAAAAAGAGGTTCCTTGATATTAGAAATATCATACCCAACCCTCTTACTTCATTTCATGCTCTCAGAGAAAAGAATGTTGTTATTACATGAAGATATTGTTGGGTAGTTAGGATGAAGTGCAGGCTATCGGGTAAATATTCCACAGCTAATATAAGTCGGCACTAATTTCGTATACCATCCTTTCAAAACCCACGGTCATTATAAGTTTATGAAGTCCTTGTTGATCCCTATGTACTTCACGGATTCCATTTTAAATGCGTAGAAAGATGTTGGATGACAATTTGAGTATTGACATATTCTTATTTAAATTTCTTCTTGTATAAGTACCAAGTTCGGTTTGATTTAGCGCTGAATTTATTGAATGCATAGTCTTTGTTCCCCTTCTATTGCATGTTTGTCGCGCTTTTCCATGGGATATGTTGCTTTTGCCTCAGAATAAGAGCGATATCAATTGTGAGTTATTAGCTTGTGAGATTTGAAATCGAGGCTCATTTTGATTTTTCATTACTCTTTCACATTCAATAGCTAGAGTTTGTTCAGTTTTGTTAGCACATTTATAAAAGTTGCACTATACTCTTGTATTATTTAGGTGAGCATATGTTTTGTAACTTGTGTTTATAGGAAAAATCATTTTTTATGTTTATTTTTAAGTTTTAATTGTTAAGGACTAGCAATCTTCAAGTTGGGGGGTGTGATGAGTTTACGTAATTACATGTGTATATAGCTTAATATGTCTAAAATAGTATACGTGAATGAATAAATTCATATTTACACTTGATATTGCACGAAAGGTTGTATTTGTCCCATTGCAAGTTTTCGAGTATTAAAAGCTTCTCCAAATGCCATTACAATTCCAAGGTCCTAAAGCAAGTTCAAGAATTGATAAAGGTCAAAAATGAAGTGAATAGAAGCTCGGAAAGGAAAAAACAGAAGCCCGAAAAAAAAAATTAAAATTCTAGACGCAAAACAAGGAGCTTGACAGATTTTTCAGAATTTACCTCGATAGAAATAAATGCGAAACAAATACCAACTCAAGTCCAAAATTCACCAAAATCAACAGAATGGTACCTTGGGACGTTGGGATCATTTCTTATGAAGAGTACAAAGTTTGAAATGATATTTAAGTGGGTTAACAATGCAATGCAACAAAACTGGTCCGAATCTGACACTGTTCACGAAAATTAGTATTTCTCCCAATTTAATTATTGAAATTAAGTGCTTCAAATTGTAGATGTTAGACAATGCATTGACGAAAGTGTGTGCAAAATATCAGGGTCAAATGCTACTCCTAGAGAACTATGAAAGCTATCTAAATTGGTCATAAATATAACCAACACCTTCTATTAATGTCAATCTACTTTGTGGATTTTTGTAATACCTTTTCATTTATTTTGGACAATTTAATTTAATGTGCCAGATTTTTTAGGCTTTTTAGAGTGCTTTCTCTTACCTATATAAGAGAGTGTTTGTAGGAGAAAAAGGATATAGATAGATAGTACCAAAAAAAAATTCTTTAAGTTTTAATGCAAGTTTTATTTTTATTTCTCCATTTGTTCTTGGTGTTTTTCAATATTTCTAAGTCTTGATCCAAATTTCTAGAAAGTTTTTGTTATTTTTAGTTTCTTTTAATAGTATAGCTAGTTGATCATTTTTTGGGTTGTGTTTCTGGCCTATTTGTGAGGAGTTACACGTAAGAATCTAGTATTTCATGTTTTTTCTATGCATTTCATTTTTTCTCCATTGATATTTTTATGTTTTTGTTTGAGATGACAGTCGAAAATGGTAGTAATACGAGATGAGGCTTCTGAGTCCGGGACTCCAATGACACAAGAGGAACTTTCAAAAGCAGTACTTGGGGAGAAGAAACGATACATAAAAGGATTTGGGGTCGGGCCAAGACCCACTTCCTATTCTTGTAGATCTAATGCTGATATTGCACGCCGGGAGGAGCTTGAAAAACTTCGATCTGAATTAGACATGCTTCGCGAGGAGCGCCAGAAAGAGCGAGAAGAGGAGCAAAGACGACGCGAGGAGGAGCAGAGACAGCGTGAGGAGGAGCAGAGACAACGTGAGGAGGAGCAAAGACAACGTGAAGAGGAGCAAATACGTCGAGAGGAGGAAACACTGAGACGTCAGGATGCCCAACAAAGGGAGATTGATAAACTTACAAGTTTTATGAGCCAATTCCTGGATAATTCTGGACACAGTCGTTTGCCTTTTGGGTGATGATGGTTGCAATATTAGGTAAGCATATTAGTGTTTAATTGTGGACACAGTCATTTGACTCGTTTTTCTTTTTTTTGTTAATGATTATCTAGATCTTTTGGAAGAACATACTATTAGCTTACAAACCTAGAATCGGTCTACTTGGTTGTCTTATGGGAGTTGTTCTTTTGGTTTTGTGGTTGTCTTATGTTGAAGCTTGCAATTGGTTTTGTGAAAATGATTACAAGTGCTTATGTTGCCAACTATTATTTGATTGAAGGGTTGGATTATTTTTCTTCGGCAACTAGTTTTTGATATTACAGGTTTTGTGGTTTTGCGTGGTATATCCAGGTTTTGCATATCCAGGTTCTGCAGTTTTTACCGACTAAATGGGTATCGGCATTTGTAAAGTTCTTGGGCGACACAATCAGATTTGGTCGCCAGAAACCAAGTTTTAGCGACAACAATACCTTAGTCGCCAATTCAAATAGAACTTTCTGCGACAACCATTTAGTCGCGGTTTGAACCCTTTGGCGACAAACCGGTTGGTCGGGGTTTGTATCACTTTCGGCGACAAACAAATTAGTCGCGGTTTGACAACCTTTGGCGACGACCTCCTTAGTCGCCAGTTGTACAAACCTTTTGGCGACAAAAGGGTTAGTCGCGGTTTGTATCCCTTTCGGCGACTAAACACGTTTGGTCGCCAAAAACCTTTCCCGACTTGCATTCGGCGACAAACTTAGCTACAAAGATTTTTTGTCGGGGAAAGGTTTTGCCGACTAAAATTGGACCCTACGGCGACAAAATGGGTTGTCGGCAAAACTGTTTTTTCTTGTAGTGTGGGTTTCGACAACCAAAAGATTATTTACCGACTTGTTTTTAAGGTAAGTTCCTAATTAAAAGTTGTTATCCTAATTTTATTTTCTATATTTTTTAGATAGTTTTTAAATCTTTTTCAAGATATAAAAAGGGTAAAAGTAGCCAAAATATATATAAATCGTTTATTTCGTAAATATGATTAGCTAAATCATTTTAGGCTAGGTCCGAGGATGAAACTTATCCAATGACCTAAGTTAGAAAATATCTTCTCTAAACTGATTTTTAAGCTCGTTAATGGATTGATTTAAAGTTCTTATTTTAGAAACAAAACAAGAGTCTTAAGTTTTTGATTAGGTATCGCCATCTTAGAAGTTAGTATATCTAATACTTAAATCGATGTCTTCCTGATTTTAGACTTTTTGTCATTGAACTTAAATCAATCCGGAAACACATGTTTCGATCTATAATCTCTTACGAGAAAATAGATTGAGCTATAAAAAATGAAAATATTAGCTAACGGAAGTTTAGGATAAGCCGATTCTAAAGACCAAGCCTATTCTTTCGTCCAAGTTTAAAATCCATCGTTAGTCATTTTTATTTTTAGTCCTTAGCATAAAAAAAAAAAATCATCTCCCAAACTAAGAGGTTGGCGTCCGAAACGCTATCTTAAGTTTTGCAAGTTCATATTTTAGTTCATGTGTTCCCGTGGATAGATACTCAGGACTCTCTGCTATACTCTATTTTTCACACTTGAGAGAAAGTCCAGTTTTTATAAATTAGTAAACGTTGACTTAGACCGGCGCCTCAACGACGCTCGTTTGCTGGTCGGTCAATTATACTGCAAGTATTTTCTGACAATGAGAACGTAAATCTAGGATTGGTCAACTTAGGAATCGTAGCACACAAAAGGTTGATCGTGGACATAACAACTCACGAGTTTTTGAACGAAATTTGAAATTTAGAAAGTCATCAAGAATGAATGACTTGAGAAATAATTTTACTTCTTGAGAAATTGTGTTAGAATGTCTTTAGTCATGATATAGCTTGAGCCGAACTATGACTGGAATCATGAGGTGTTTTTAGTCGAGCTGGGTCTTTTAGCCAAGTTGGCCATGAGTCCTTTCATGCAATAAATCAAGTTATATCGTGAGCCAAGTTATGTGTGTAAGTTTTGATGTGTCCTTTAAACCAAAATATAGTGTTCTAGAAAGAAGTAGAATTTTGATGTTGGGCACGACTTACGAGAAGCATAACGGCCAAAAAATAATGATTGAAAACATGATATACAGGAGCCAATATTGGAAACGTTGGTAGTCGAGAGCATGGATCAACTTAGGGGTCGGAACCATATTAGACGGGAGCATCATAACATTGGATTAAAAACTTTGACTTACGAGAAATGCTTGTATCAACCTGCAATTTAGGGGCCACTGGTGGTTTAAACTAATTTGGATTAAAAACTTCAGTAATTGTAACTCAAACTCATATTTTATTTTGTGATAAAATGGAAACCCTTTGGCCATTTAAATTACTTTTATTTTTAACGTCTCTGAAAATTCAAGCCGCTACAAACAAATCCCAACATCCATCTTCATGAAGCCTATAAATATCCATCAGCAATAGCATCACCAGAAGATTAGCAACCAATCAGTTTGTACCAATTTCTAGGGGCCACTGGAGGTTTGCTAGGTCATTAACTTCATGATCCCGAGAACTAGTCGATATTAGGTGGGAGGTAATTTTAAAGCCAACTAGATACCTCGGCTATAAAAAAAAAAAAAAAATTAGCAGCTTAATGCATCGGTTGGTAATGCCCAACTAGAACCTCAAAACCATCAACAACCTTTTATCACTTATAATCATAAGACCAGAATCACCCATTAGCTATACCAGCATCACTCACGATCGAGTTACCCAGACATCACTCACCATCTGAACTTCTCGCAAAAACAATATGTATATTTCTTATCAAAAAAAAAAACAATATGTATATTTACCACACCCCCCCCCCCCCCCCCCCAAAAAAAAAAAAAAAAAAAAAAAAACCAAAAAAACGAATATCATACAATATGTGTGTGTATTTGTCAAGAGATTAGCGGTAATAAAAGAGATTTAAACTCCCGATATGAATCAAATAATTAATTAGCACTCTTGACAACTTCATAAGATAGATCGAGATTCTAAGATTTTGTTAATTGTAAAATGATACTAATATATAATTAAGAACTAAAACTAGTTCTAACATAGGAAAGTTGACCAAGTTGACATGTGTAGATCATCGAAACTTGTCCCTCGCTCGTATAATATTATACAACTTGTAACTCTCTCTCTCTCTCTCTCTCTCTCTCTCTCTCTCTCTCTCAAATGTAGTTCTGTGACAGATAAGGATGGTGAATGCCATTATGTTTTTAGTTTCCAATTGTCAAGGACGGGCGGATGTACACTGGGTCTTAATTAAGGTTAGAGAAACATAAGTGATATGATGATCTTTGACATTGATTTATATAAATTTTTAAGTTGCCAAATTATATGAAAAAGTTGGTGGAATTTGAATCGGAGACTAAGTGATTTGGCTGGAGATTTGCAAGCTAATCAGAGTTGGTTCTGGGCACAGACCAAGGAAATCACCACTTTAAGCCCCTAAAAAAAATAAAAACAAAATAAGAGCTCCTAAATATTAAATTCTCTTTAGTATATTAGACTTATTTTTTTAATTTTAAACTTGCATTTGTATAAAAATAGGCCCAAATAAAAAGAAATGTTTTAAATTTAAAATTGATTAAAACTTATCTTCCGGCAATTATTTCCCAACAAAGATTGAATAGAATAGTCAAATTATTCGTTAAAAATACTATGGTAAAAAAAGGGTTGATTATGAGAACTTAATTAATACGTTTGCAACTAAAAAGAAAATATTCAAATGGTACATTTTGATTTATTAAAATGACCATTTGTTTTGAAGTAATTATATTTTTTCTTTATTTTGAAGTAATTATGTTTTTATAATTTTTTGGAATGATAATGGTTGTGTAATATGATTCTTTAATTAAAAATAATAATTATGTATATTTTATACGCAAAATATATAAAGAGACTAAATTAAAAAGCTTACTTCGGGCCCAAAAATCTTAGGGCCAAACTGAAACTAATTAATTAAGTCGATTCTATGAAGATTTGAATCGGTCGACAACTAATAATACGAAAATTATTCTTAAGTACGTAGAATTTTAAGTTGGATATTAAGTGATTGCTTAAAAGATTTGCAAATTCATTTAGCCAACTAATTATATAAAAGGATTACTGGCTGATGAAGTCAGCTTTGTGAAATAGGTTGTCCGAATGGTAGAGCGAATAAGCCGTAAATTTAGATATTCTGGAGTTGAAATTTCGACAACTTAATACCGGAGGCACTGGGTGGTTTGTCCGGTCATTTTCACCTAGAGCCCTAAGGACTAGTCAGTAACTTAGATGGGAATTCTTTCAAACTTTACCACAGCTTAGTCGATCTCAAGCCGACTAGATACTTTGTTTATCAAAAAATAAAATAGAAAACATTATGTCACCTATAATTCCATGAAAGTATAATTTTTTTTTCCTCTGCCATCAAAGTATCATTGGCATTCGTTTGGGAGATAGTTCAACTTCAATCCTATCAATGTTAATTATATGCTAATAGTTTGAATAACTAGTGAATTTGAATCCTAAAATGAAATGAAATTTCGTTAATAGTGTCCCAAGCACGGGTAATAAGCTAGTTTGATACATTTACGGCCCATTTGGATGGGTATAATTAAGGAAGGGGGATAATTTTTGGAGGGGATATAAGGATTAACGTAACACATTTAGTATGGTTTGGGAGGAAAAAATGAAAGGGGATAACTTTCACCCCTTCAAAAATAATCCTCCTAAGAGGAATAGAGAGGGATTATTTTTGGGCACCCTCTCCCGGCCCAAAAGTTATTCTCGGGTATTAAGAAATACCCCCTCTTCCTTATTACAACTACAAAACATCTTTATCCTCCATTTTATCCTTCCTCCAAATCAAATGCTATTTTATCTCTTTTTGTATACCTCATCTAAACTATCTATTTTTTTATCTCCTCTATAAACATCACATCAATGTACGTAAGTCAATTCTCTAAAAATAATACCACATTTTATCTTATCTCTCATCAATAACTTATCCCCTGAAAATGATTATTCATCCAATCAGCCCCTTATAAGGACATGTCTAACCAATATGGAATATTCTTGCAGAGTGACCCAACATAATATTCAAGCAACTCTACACAAATAGATTTGTGATCACACATATATCCGGATACAGATTATTCATAACTATCTGATGCAAGTGAATCTCTAATTATTTTAAGAATTTCTTGTGGATTAAACAGTTTTAAACATATTTGTATCTAAATTTGCGCACATAAACGTTGTTAAGAGACTTTTCTTTTCGGAACATAGAAATTCCACGTGGAAGGTTGACATCGAATCTCAAGAGGTGGATCAACTTTGAAATTTTATGCCCCACTCCCCTTATCATAAAGGATTAACCATTAATTCTCTGGTAAAAATTAAGGATTATATATACATAAGACACGTCCGTTACCGGTCAAAATTTTGAAAGGGAATAATATATATAGTAAGAAAAATATAGTAGAATGGGGAGATTTATTATAAAGTAGTAAATAATTACAAATAAATTGTTTGAGTATTCATTTTCAAAAATTAATATATAATAGATATAAGTATATGAATGAAATTTTTTATAATTGATAATGGCATCCTCCTAGGTGATTATGGTATTTACATAAATAAAAATATACCGGGTTGATAATTGTTAACTCTTTTATGATCCTTAACAAACAGGTTGTTAGAGTAATTAATAAAACAAAACTTGCCCGGCCTCATAAAAAAACTGTGGAATTGTAACATCTTGATTTCTTTGAAGGATAAAGCCAAGTCAACCCTCATTTCTTTTTTATCCGCCTAAAATAATAGGTTAAAAGAAGTAAAATACTCTCTCTCTCTCTCCTCTCTCACTCTCTCTCTCTCTCTCTCTCTCAGTGATTTGGACATGATTTGAAAATTCCATAACCAGTGGTCCAGCCAACTTAGAAATTAATGTTGATCCCTGTTTTACATAACAACTTGTAGAAGCAGCTGTTTTGTTCTGGCATGAAATTTATTCTACAGGCCCACCGCATTTGGTCAATGACCAAAAATCCAAGGCATCAAAAGTCTTTCATTTTGAATGTACACAATATTAAAGTTGAACAAGATAGAAGACCCAAAAAAGGAGGGAAAGTAAGTTAATAAGTCCTGTTATATGTCAAAGCAAGTGTGAGAAATCAGTGTATGTGGTTCCAAGAAGAAAATCAGACCATATGCTGGGATTACCTCACGTGTGTTCTAACTTTCCAAGTCAATTTTGGTTGCAATAGCAATTATTGGACGCTTCTCAACAAAATATCTCATATTTTAACATGATATTTTCAACAATAGACGCTGATGCGTCATATTCGACAAGCTGAGCTGATTGTGAGCTCTGCTCTGTAGCTGACCACGTGATCTTCTCGGATTAAACTTGTTCGGTAGCTGACGATACGCTTTGCTCGGATAAGCTTGTCCTACTTAGTTTAATGCGCTCGGTTCAATAGAAGGTGACAAAAGATCAACAAGAATCCATGCACTCTTCCACAATACACGAAAATACTCAACTAATTAATCCTCCTATTGATGCGGAGGATAATGCCCAAGTAAATATACGCCAATGGAGTATAGATAAACATGAAAGATTCGTTCAACTTATCTCTTAAAAGGATAAGCACGATCAATTCCTACAAATTTGCCGACATGATAAAACATAGGGCTACCTCTATATAATTCAGAGATCCCCAGGGTACAAAGTACGAACATTCTGTTTCACTTAATACAGATTTCATCTTCCTTTGCATACTTTTTTTCCATCCTAAAACTGACTCAGGCATCGAAAGAGTGTTGGTGAGATACCATACTGATGTTAAATTCCTTTTGCAAGTAGGACGAGTAGGCGATCAAATCTATTTCATCAGACGCCAAAAATGTTGCTAATGACGTACAAGTGAAAAGTAAGGATATCATTAATAGATCCACCATTCCAATTCAAGTATTGCAAAATGATTATCTTCGTGACATTCTGAGTTAAGAATTTTGTATAAACCCTTTGTTGGTATACCCACTATTCCGAAAAGCAATTAAAAGGAGATAATAGAACCCACCAAAAAAAGTGAAATTAGACACAAAGGGACCATATGCCCACTTGAGCATCCCCACCAATTTCCATCACCCACTTTCCTCTATGCCCCTCCGCTACCCTCGTCTATAACCACCACTGCGCTCATCTACCACCGCCACCACTCTCCCGCCACTTTCGTCTAACGCCATCTCCATCTCCGCCGCCTTCGTTTCTTCCCTAAACTTCTTATAAATATCACTCTTATAAAACTTCCTAGTCCTAACCACCAAAATTACCGAAACAAGTGCCCCGAAAACTGTCACCACCGTAATAATAATAAAAGACAACTTAAAACAATTCACGCCAACGCAATTCAAGTCCTGTCCTGCTTTTCTAACAGCCCCCGACGCCACCAGTTGTCTCGCAGCCTCTCTATCATATAGGTGGCCAGTAACCCTGACATTCAATATGTATGACCCAATCGGGCTCGCCACCCCTCCAAAATTGTATAGGGTGGAGTAATACTTGAGCCCGAATAATTCAGAAATGATTGCGAAGAGGAGCGGCCATTGGGCGCCGAAGGAGAATCCGATGACAATTGAGGCGATGTAGAGGCCGTTGGGAACGTCGAAGGCGATTAGGAGGTGACCGATGCAAGAGAAGAGGAGGATGAAGGTCAGGAACAAGGGTCGGGGCAAATTGTACTTCTTGAGGAAGATTTCAGAGGCGAAACCGGCGGCGACGCGGCCGAGGTAGTTCCAGATGGAAACGAGGGAGACGAAGGTGGAAATGGATTTCTTGGGATAGCCGAGGGAGGTGCCGATCTGGCCGAGGTTGTCGATGGCGGTTAGGGTGCCACCGACTCCGCAAATGGTGGCTATGAAGAGGATGAGCATGTCGATACTGAAGAGGGCTTGGAGGATGGTGAAGTCGTTGCCTCTAGTTGGTGGACGGAACACGGTTTTGAAGCAGGAGACAGATTCTTGTTGCTTTTCTGACGTCGATAGTGGTTGAGCTGTAAATCAACAGTAATTTAATTTAATTTCAGAAGTTACAAAAAAAATAATGAAAAAAGAAATATGACAGCATATAATGAATAACTATAATTATCTTTCTATTGATGTGGAAATGAGAACTAATTAATGTGACAATATGTTGAGATAATCAATTGAGAGGAGCTAACTCGTCCAGAAAAGTGTTAACAAGTTTAGGGACACGGGTATTCTATGTAGATCTGAATACAAATATATTTGGAGTCGCTAAATGTACGTGGAGTTTACATAATTATGAAGGATTTCACGTACATTTGATTTCTGACACATTAGTGTTTCTAAATTCTTTCTTATTTAAAACCTATGTCTGCTTATAGGTCTGTTTTTTTTTTTTTTTTTTTTGCTTATAGGTTTGTTGATCCATTCATTTTAGAAATTCAAGAGTTCCGATCACAACATTTCTCAAAAGATAAAACTAAAATGATGGATTAATAACTCAAGAAAAATTTGAGACTTATGAGTTTATTTCCTTTTAAGATTTTAGGTTCAACACTTACTACGCGTTATCAACTTTTATAAAACCGGTCTAAAGAAAATTTTATTCTAATTTTAATTGGGTTCTTTGGTATTGACAATGGAATTAGTCTCTTAAAAATTAATCAGCATAAGCATAAACCGATCCAAATATCCTAACTTATAAAAAAAATTACGAATTAATACCATCCCCATGCACCCACATGACGCATCAAACATGTCCAATGCGTGGAAAGGATTGACGTAAGGGTTTGAGGGGTCAAAGTGAGATTCGGTAAAAGTAGGCTAAGTTTAGTTTATCCATTTAATTTAATAGGATTTGCAGCAAATCATTTTTTTAAAAAACTACTTCCGAATACCTAGTTCAGTGGTAGACGCCCCATTGGTGGAAGACGACGGAGGAAACGGCTGAGCCACGATCTCTCCTACATTCGGGTCCTCTGTTACGATTTTCAATTGACTCGTCGATCCGTTCATCACTTGTAATTTCTTCCCTCTCCAGATATCATATTCCTCTTTAATCACCACCGCCAGCGGCAGAAACAGCAATACAATCACCGCGCCTGCACTTCCGCCATACCCCACCCTACTAAACCGAAACCGTTGCTCTACTATAATCATAACCATGAGAAATCCAGCGAGTCCGAGCGATATATACAGGAAATTATAAAACACTTTGAGCTCGTTGGGCTGTCGGATCACTTTCATGATCCGGATAGTACGGAGGAAAGCGAAGGATATGGCCGCCGGGAGCCAACCAATGAGAAGGATGAGGGACTTGGAGTCGTTGTTGTAGATGGCGTGGTAGAGCTGGGTAAAGATGGCACCACTGAGTCCGACGAAACCCTTGAGGAGCCCCAAAACGACACCGCGGCTCTCCGGGAAGTTCTTCACGCACGTCACCAGAGCGCCGGTGTTGGCGAAGGCCTGGGAATTTGCTCCCACGCATATGTAGAGGCACATTTGCCACACTTGGGGTGTGGAGATTTTTTTCGTCACCGCGAGCCATATCATGAAGTACCTGTTTGGAAATTAAGAAACTCGTTTAGATTCAGTGACAGAAAAGTGCTACATCAATAGTGTGATAAGAACAAAATGTAGAAGCAAAATATTTTGGAAATAAAAAAAAAGAGTAAAAAAGATTAGCTTTGAAGCGTACCCGAAGAAGTTGAGAACAGCGCCCATCGAGAGCACCACCCAGGGCGGCGTGACCTCGTTGATTAAACCGGAGAATATGCCGACGTTGGCGCCCAAGTCCTTGAAAAAACTGAGCAAATTAAGCGTTGTTTGGTCGTATCCGAGTGATGTCTTGATGTCGTTGGAGTAGAGACCGAACATGTAGGTGGCGCCGGCGGCGGACATGATTAAAAAGGAGGCAAAAACCATGAACCACCGCCCCGTCAGCACTTGTAAGGGCAGACTGTTCCCATTTGTATAACCGCTTGTGCCGGAATACGCCATTTTTATCCCTCTTTTGTTAATTTTGGGGATATGAAAATAGAAAGTGGAGGCTTATGCTCAATTTATAGGAGGAAGGTAGAGAGAGAGAGGAGAAGGGCTCAGTCATACGACGACTTGATAGTTGACTAGTAGTGTTCTTCCGGAGTAATGTAGCATCGTTATTTTTATTCACTTTATGTTTCACATATATCAATGTCACGTGAACGAAAATTATTAAACAATTTTTTGAAAGAGATGACAGCTTCATTTGAAAGTTCTATACGTTTTGGACGTGCCTTCCATCGGTCCTTGAGCCTAGTTTTGACGTTTACAGCAGCAATACCATGCTCATAGCACTAGTAAGTAGATTTTTTAAGTTTTTGACTTTTTGTTGTTTTAGGACGGCAAAAATATCATACAATATATATACACACACCCAAAAAATGAATATTGTTCTATTTGTATTGTGTTAATTATTAATTTATTGTCTGATTGAGTTTTGTTTTTATTTGAAATTTTTTTTATTTTTTTGCGTTAATTTTTTTTATGGTTATTGGTTCTTCTAGACAAAAAAATTTTAGAAAAGTATAAATTTATTTTCAAAAACTAAAAGAAGTTCAGAAAGACTAAATAAGTCAACACTGGGTCTATTTTGATTTATTTTTTATTTTTACTCAACTTTTTAATTTTTGGACATTGTATTTTTTAGATTTTTTTCGTGAAGACGAAATAATAATTAATAAAAAAATAAAAATCACAAAAATAATTGAATAAAAAATAATTAATTTAAGTAAGTTAAGCCAAATAGAGCTTTGTGTGTTTGTCAAGAGATTAGTGGTAAATAAAAAGGGAAATTATTAACCACCGCCCAATAGGCGGTGGATAATATGTAAAAAAATATATTGATATTCGTAAATTATGTATTGATATCCGTAAATATGCATAGATATTTATAAAATATGTATCGATATCCATATTTATTTGTCTTTATGTGTCTACTATCCACCGTCTATTACGCGGATATTAGCAAGACCTATTAAAAAGAGAGTTAAACTCAATCAAATAATTATTTAGCGCTCTAGATCAAGATTCTAAAATTAAGTTAATTGTAAAATGATACTAATAATTAAGAACTAAACCTGGTTCTAACATAGGATCAACTATCAAGTTGACCAAGTTGGCATGTGTAGATCATCAAAACTTGTCCCTCGCTCGTATAATATTATACAACATGTAATTCTCTCTCTCCCTCTCTCTCACTCACTAAAATGTAGTTCTGTGAGAGATAAAGATGCTAAATGCCATTATGTTTTTAGTTCCCAATGTCCTGGACTCAAGGAAACTGTTGGAGAGTTTCTCTCTATCCCTTTCTCAAGTGGTGCAGGCTGGCCCTTTGCCAATATATTTATGGAAAATTAAAATTCAACTAAATCTTATGTCACAACCTATCCCGTAAAAATTAAGGCACATGACCGCTCACGAGTGAAACACGTAAGGCCTTTAAAAAAAATATACTAGTTTAGGAACTGTCTATCAACATATTTGATATCAGAGTGCGAAAATAAAATTAACTTCCAGAGTTCGATTTATAAAGTAAAGTGCAACAATATAACCCTTATGGGCTTACAAACCATGACTACAGTCCAAATTTTTGACCGGTCAACCAAATACATTACAATCAAGATCAAACTACTCAAAACATGCTAGGTCTAGAGATTACAAGAGATATTTCAATCCCAATACAACTTTGCAGAATTTCAAGCATGGTCAGCATCATTAATTAAAACCTGTTGCATCAACAACTTCATTAGCACTAGGCTAGTGTGAGTCTAGATATGACAAGTCTACTAACTTCCCGTATTAACATAACCCGTATTCTTGAATTTCATTATAACTAAATAATAATATTATGTGATATGTGAATCCAGCTTTTCGGCTTGCGCTGTAACTATGCACACTTATCAAATGATCATATTATGTGACGTATGAATCCAGCTTTTAGGCTTACGCTGTAATCATGTGTGGCAACATTGTATAATCTACGGCCCACCAATAAATTAGGGAGCGACCCCAAATATATAGCTGGCGTGATATCACCCGTTGGATTACTTGGCTAATAATCCTCACCCTTATTACTTCACCTCATCGCTAGAATCTTCATCCACCCCATAGCGGCCGGGGCGCCGTATTGGTCTTGTAATCGTGCTATAATATTCTCATGTTTTCATGATGTTATGATTCTTTTTAAAGTCTGAATATGCTATGTTTAGTCTACTATCAATTTAGTAATATAAATGTACATGTATCAAAGTAAAAAATCATTCATTTTTACTGCAAAATATAAATAAGCAAGTCATATGTAATACTCACCTGAAATTAGTCCGTAATTCCTTCATATTAACTCAGTCCAACGATCTCCAATTCCCAAATCTATCATAATAAGTAAAAAGTCTTTATTGCCAACAACTCTTAAAAGAATATACTAACTTAGTGACTCGAATCGCATAATCGTTCGGACTCCTCAATACATAAGACTACAAAGTGTAATTCGGGTTCTAGAGCAAAGTGGTCAATTTACTCAATTAACAAGTGGTCCCGATAGCTTCCTCGGGATTCGGGTCAATTTTATTACTTAATCCCTAGTCTCGTTTGTATATTCTAGGGCTCGGATGACTCACGTTCGATCAGTTTGATCACCGGTTACTTAGACCGTAAAAGGGTAGTTTCGTAATTTTGCTGTCGGCCGTCCAAAAATATAACCGACGCCGGACCTACATTATTTTTAGTCCTTATTCATATTCAAAGTCTAATTCCATGGTTGGTCCGTTCGTGTGGTGATTTTAGTGTCGGTAGGCCAAAAAGTAAGTAATAGTAGCGTTTTAGTAATTATACTCGCCGATCTCGAAGTCTGGGACCGAAACTTGGCCTGCACATTATTTAACCCCAATTTTATTATAGCATAGTCAATTTCGTGATTCGACTAACGGATGTGAAGATTTAAGCGGGTACGTGAGTTGGGTTCCTAGAGAGAGGAAATCTCTAAAAAGGAACTGTTTTCCGGAGTGACTTTGAGGTCTATTTCTGTGAGCTACGTAGCTCTCAAGAACGATCTAATCCATATAGATTCAAGAGTTAATGTTTGTCTACAACGTTAATCTTTTAAGAAATGAATTTTGACCATCCGAACATCAAAACTCAAGGGCCCGAAGTTGACAAAAAATCTGAAAAAATCTGGAAAAATCTAGAGTCATTTACGTAGCATGATTTTAATGCGTTCAAAATGTCATAGAGAAAATCCATTCGGTCTATATTTAAGATAAACTATTTATGTGAAACTTTCATCTTTTGAAAAATATAATTTGAGCAATGAAACATCAAGATCTAAGTCTCCGAAGTTGGCTAAAAATCTGAAAAAAATCTAGAAAAAAAAATAGTTTTCTCAAGTTTACGAGTAACTTTCGTAACGCGATTTCTATAGGTTCCAATAGTCTGAGAGTCAATCCAATCCATCTATTCCGAAAACTAAGTGTCCAACTACAAGTTCTAACTACAAAATCTAAATTAAACCACATAAAACATTAAGATCTAAAATCTTGAATATGAGAAAAAATATGCGTTTAATAAGAGTATTTTACCTCTTTCCTTGCTGGAAAGGTTAGTGGCCGGACATGGTGGCTCGGCCACGAATACAGCAATCACGAAAGGGCTCGGCATATGTTTTGTAACTTGTGTTTATAGGAAAAATTATTTTTTATGTTTATTTTTAAGTTTTAATTGCTAGGGACTAGCAACCTTCAAGTTGGGGGGTGTGATGAGTCTATGTAATTACATGTGTATATAGCTTAATATGTTCAAAATAGTATACGTGAATGCATAAATTCATATTTATACTTGATATTGCACGAAAGATTGTATTTGTCCCATTGCAGGTTTTCGAGTATTAAAAGCGTCTCCAAATGCCATTACAATCCCAAGGTCCTAAAGCAAGTTCAAGAATTGATAAAGGTCAAAAATGAAGTGAATAGAAGGTCGGAAAGGAAAAAACAGAAGCGCAAAAAAGAAATTAAAATTTTAGACGCAAAATAAGGAGCTTGACAGATTTTTCAGAATTTACCTCAATAGAAATAAATAAGGAAAAAATACCAACTCAAGTCCAAAATTCACCAAAATCAACAGAATGGTACCTTGGGACGTTGGGATCATTTCTTATGAAGAGTACAAAGTTTGAAACGATATTTAAGTGGGTTAACAATGCAATGGAACAGAACTGGTCCGAATCTGACACTATTCACGAAAATTAGTGAACTGGTTCAACCCCCTTTTTTTTTGTATTATTATTGTTGTTATTTGTTGTTTAACTGCGGTGGTGGTATAATCACTTGGACTTTTTTATTATTATTATTATTTATTATTGGACAACTAACACACTGCTATTATTGTGACTAATATTTATAAAAAAAGAAAAAAATAATCTAATTAATAATTGTGGAGGTTAACCCTTCCTTTTTCTTTTCTTGTTCATCTAACGTCTAACTTCTAATTTCTAACTTTAGAGGATAATTCCTCCTTTTTCTTTTTTGTCTTTTTAATTCTGTTTGTGGAGGTTAATCCCTCCTCATCTATATATACATATACATATATATATATAAGTATGTATTTTATTTTATTAAATGGACGTCATATACGCCATTCTTATTGTGCCTAATATTTGTTGATTGCAGCGCTTGTTGCTAAAAAAAAAAAAAGAAGATTTCATTACCAGTGTACTAATTTTCTATATTGGTAACTCTAGTGAGTAATTGTCAAACCAATAAATTCTAGAAAAATTCTGTCACAAAGGCACCCATGTTGTCTAAGGAGAATGGTTTTTAAGAGGGACCTCTTGTTCTGCAAGTGTGACCCCTCCGCATTTTCTGGGAATTTTCTTGATTGTTGATTGACAGCCCTTAACTGGTAAACCTTCTAAATTACTTCAGCAAAAAAGTATGAAATTTAATTTTGTGAGCCTTACCTATAGCTTTCTAAGGGGAGTTGTATTTGGCGTATGAGTGCTTACACTCGTGATCACACCCATCGTCTTGTTCGCATCGATAACCTCCCTAGCATCACGATGGCTACCCAAGCAGGGGCCAATCCTGTTGTTAGACCTGCTGTTAGGACCATGAGGGAATACTTGCATCCAACTAGAACTGTTACTCCTTCGTGTATTGCCATACCCGTCAATCTTACCGGTGAACACCAATTCCATGTCAAACCCAACATGCTTCATATGCTGCCTAATTTTCATAGCATGGAATCGAAAAACTGTTATTTGCATGTCCGTGAGTTCGAAGAAGTTGTTAGCACTTTCACTAACAACGAAGATGAAATCGAAGTGGCCCGAATGAAACTTTTTCCATTCTCATTAAAGGATAAAGCCAAAAGTTGGTTGATTTCTCTTAAATCTCATTCGCTAACAAATTGGGGTACCATGCAAACTGAATTTTTCAAGAAATTTTTTCCGATGCATCACACCACAACATTGAAAAAAAAGATTCAAAATTTTGAAGAGAAACCTAACGAAACCTTTTGCGACTGTTGGGAAAGACACAAAGAATATTTGTTAGCTGTCCCACACCATGGTTAGGATGATTGGCAGATAGTCAGTTTTTTCTAGCAGGGCATCTCAGTCCAAAATCGCCAATTCATCAACATGATGCGCAATTGCGAGTTTTTAAATAAGGAACCTGCAAATGCGATGACTTACCTAGACTCTCTGGCAGAGAACAATCAGTCGTGGGATTACTCTAATCCCAACGATCGCTCCTATAAAACTCTTCCACCTGGCCAGGGTATTTCGGGTAAATATATGCTTCGAGGGGAAAATGACTTGAACAAAAAGTTAGATCAGTTATCCAAAAAGTTAGAAAAACTTGATATTAATCGAGTCAGCGAAGTTGCGTCTGTCTCAAAATTATAAGAGACGTGTGTGATTTATGATACGTCGGAGCACTCTACTCATGAGTGTCCTACCATACCTGCTTTCAAAGAGGTATTACAAGGTCCTGACCAAGCTGAAGTGCACGCCCTTAATCAGGGGCAAAAACCTGCTAATTCTCCCTACTCCAACACTTACAATCTGGGGTGGAGAAATCATCCCAACTTCAGTTGGAGAGGCAATGAACCGGCTGGGCCACCCTCAGCTCCACCGAGATTTTCAAATCATGGACCGTCTCATTCCCAAAATCCAAACCAATTTCAAGAGTACCATCAACCTTATTCACAACCACAAGGGTAGGGACCACCACGGTACCCTCCTAATGTTCACCAACAGTATAATCCTCAGGGGTCTTCTGTGGGTCCCAATGTATATCAACCACCCAATAAGCGAAATATTGAGAATTTACTATACAATTTCATACAAGGCCAAAACACTTTTAATGATGATATTAGATCCCAAATAAGTAAACCAACCAATCTCTCGGGACCATGCAACAAGAGAATGGCAAGTTTCCAGCCCAACCACAAGCCAACCCTCAAGGTCAACAGTATGTCAGTGAATTGTCCTCTTCCAGCTCCAATGTGGAGCAAGCCAAATCTATCACTACTTTGAGGAGTGGAAAGCAGGTTGACAAAACCATCCTTCCTAAATCTGTCTCTCCTCAGGTCTCTCCTGAGGTCTCTCCCACTACTTCCAACTCAAGGGAACCTCACAGTGGTTCTTTATCAACTCAAGGGAACCTCACAGTGGTTCTTTATCACCGCCCATTTTCACTTTTATTGGAGACTCCAATGTCCCTACTTGTCCTATTCCGGCACCATTTCCATACAGACTCAGGGCACAACCCAAACCTACAAACAATGCTGAGATCTATGACTTATTCAAACAGGTCAAGATCAATATTCCATTGCCTGATGCCATCAAACAGATACCTTCGTATTCTAAATTTTTGAAAGACTTGTGCATTGTCAAGCACAAACACAATATCCAAAAGAAGGTATTTCTCACCCAGCAGGTTAGTTCCATTATTCAGACTCCCATCGCATCTAAATACAAGGACCCCGGTTGTCCTACAATTTCTATACAAATTGGGGGGAAAAAAGTGGAGAAAGCCCTACTCGACTTGGGGGCTAGTGTGAATCTGCTGCCATATTCTGTGTATGAGCAGTTAGGACTATGTGATATGAAGTCCACCTCGGTAACACTACAACTAGCAGACCGAAGTGTTCGAGTTCCAAGAGGAGTTGTAGAGGACGTTTTGGTACAGGTGGACAACTTTGTTTATCCTGTAGATTTTGTGGTACTAGATACATGTCCAATGTCAGACTCGCAGGCACAAACTCCGATCATTCTTGGCAGGCCTTTCTTGGCCACTTCTGATGCCATTATTCATTGTCAAAATGGGTTACTCAACATGACATTCGGAAACATGAAACTAGAGTTGAATATTTTCAACATTGGCAACCAAATGGGAGATGATGTGAGCCTTATTGATACACTCGTCCAAGAATATTTGGACACTCATTACTTCTCCGATCCGCTTGAGGCCTGTCTCATTCTAGAGGAGGCCATTTTTCTTGATTCTCCCGATGTGGAATATTTGTATGCCCTTCTTGAAGAGAAAGAAATCATGGGCACCGTGAAGTGGGTGCCCACTTTTGAAGAACTCCCACCGATTCAATCTCGAGCCCTTCCCACTGATGTCCAACCACCTACGCCCGAGCTAAAAACTCTTCCTTCAAATTTGAAGTATGCCTTCCTAGGTGATTCTGAAACCTTTTCAGTTGTGATCTCTTCAAGTCTTGAAGATCACCAAGAAATCGCACTCTTGAAAGCTCTAAAGGCTCATCAAAATGACATAGGTTGGACCATTGCAGACATTCAAGGGATTAGTCCCTTATTGTGCACTCACTGTATATACCTAGAGGATGATATCAAGTCGTCTCGCCAACCACAACGTCATTTAAATCCTATTATGAGAGATGTGATGCGAGACAAGGTTCTGAAATTACTGGATGTTGGCATCATCTATCCAATTGCCGATAGTAAATGGTTCAGCCCCATCCAAGTGGTTCCTAAAAAATCCGGTGTCACTGTGATTTCCAATGAAAGTGGGGAGTTAATCCTTACTCGCGTGGTCACCGGTTGGCGAGTATGCATCGATTATAGGAAACTCAATTCCTGTACACGGAAAGATCACTTTCCACTCCCGTTTATTGACCAGATGTTGGAGAGGGTAGCTGGTCATTCCTTTTATTGTTTCCTTGATGGCTACTCTGGATACAATCAAATTGAGGTCTCTGGAAAACCAAGAAAAGACTACTTTCACGTGTCCGTTTGGCACCTTCGCATATTGTTGCATGCCCTTTGGGCTCTGCAACACTCCTGGCACCTTCTCTCGATGTATGACGGGAATCTTTAGCGACATGATTGAAAAGATTGTGGAGGTGTTCATGGATGACTTTTCTGTCTTTGGCAACACTTTTGAGTCATGTTTAGAGAACCTTGAACGGGTTCTGGTGCGGTGTAAAGAGAAAAACCTAGTTCTCAATTGGGAAAAATGTCATTTTATGGTCACTCATGGCATTGTACTCGGTCATATGGTGTCTTCTCAAGGGGATAAAGGTCGATAAAGCCAAAGTTGAGCTTATCTCGAAGCTACCTACCTCAAAATGTGTCAAGGACGTTCGTTCTTTCCTTGGGCACGTTGGTTTTTATAGGCATTTCATTCAGAACTTCAGTGCCATATCACGTCCGTTGTGTCAGTTACTAACCAAAGATGCACCTTTTTAGTGGACGCAAGATTGTGAAGAGGCTTTCTCTAAACTCAAAATCAGTCTCACTACTCCTCCCATCATGCATCACCCGATTGGAGCCTACCTTTTGAACTCATGTGTGATGCCAGCGACTATGCTGTAGGCGCTGTGCTTGGCCAACGGCGGGATAAAGTTCCCCATGTGATTTCCTACACAAGCAAGACTCTAAATGATGCCCAAATGAAGTATACTACCATTGAGAAAGAGTTGTTAGCGGTTGTCTTTGCACTTGACAAGTTTCGATCCTATCTTATTGAGTCGCCAATTAGTCTATACTGACCATGCAGCTCTAAAATATCTTCTAACTAAGCAAGACGCTAAGGCGCGTCTTATCCGGTGGATTCTTCTTTTGCAAGAGTTTGACTTGACCATTAAAGATAAGAAGGGGGTTGAGAATGTGGTTGCGGATCACTTGTCGTGCCTCGATTTTGAGGATCATACAACTAGTCTTCACATTCCTGATTCCTTTCTAGATGAACAACTATTTGTTGTATCCACTTGTCCATGGTATGCTGATATTGTCAATTACTTATCCACTAGGCAACTTCCTAAACACTGGACTCCTCAAGATAGGAGAAAGTTCTTAGCTGAGGGAGAAGATTCGTCTTTGATGATCCTTATCTGTTCAAATTTTGTCCGGATCAGATTATCCGATGGTGTGTTCCTGATGATGAGCAAAATCAAATTTTGACTTTTTGCCACACTGAAGCATGTGGAGGCCACTTCTCTTCCAAAAAACCGCTGCCAAAATACTACAATGTGGTTTTTATTGGCCTCATATTTTTCAGGACGCCTTTGAATTTTGCAAGGCTTGTCCTAAGTGCCAACAGTTAGGTGCCCTTTCTCGTCGGAACATCATGCCTCTTCAGCCCATTCTGGTTATTGAGGTATTTGATTGTTGGGGCATTGACTTTATGGGCCCCTTTTCAATCTCGTGTGGACAACTATACATCCTTTTGGCTGTGGATTATGTATCCAAATGGGTTAAGGCTATACCCACTCGCACTAATGATCACTCTGTCGTGGTCAAATTTCTGAAAGAACACATTTTTGCAAAGTTTGGGATGCCTAAAGCACTGATTAGTGACCAAGGTAAATACTTTTGCAACTGGCCAATGGAAGCCTTAATGAAAAAGTATGGAGTCAATCACAAAATGTCCACTGCCTACCATCCACAAACCAATGGCCAAGCTGAGTTGGCCAATCGTGAAATTAAGCAGATACTTGAAAAAACAGTGAACCCTAACCGCAAGGATTGGTCTCTTCGACTAATCGACGCATTATGGGCCTACCATACCGC
This sequence comes from Arctostaphylos glauca, assembly GCA_019985065.2. Taxonomy (NCBI): domain Eukaryota; kingdom Viridiplantae; phylum Streptophyta; class Magnoliopsida; order Ericales; family Ericaceae; genus Arctostaphylos; species Arctostaphylos glauca. Next base: position 19,158,353 of record JAHSPW020000002.1, on the reverse strand, counting down.
TTATAAAACTATTTTGGGAATGTCGCCTTATCGCTTGGTATATGGCTAGACTTGCCACTTACCAGTGAAAATGGAACACAAGGCTTACTGGGCAATCAAACAGTTGAATTTTCGCATGCCCGAAGCAGGTGTCCATAGGAAGCTCCAATTAGATGAGCTTGAAGAAATTCGAAGGGACGCATATGATAATGCTCATATTTACAAGTCCAAAATCAAAACCTTTCATGATAAGAATATTGTGTGCAAGACATTTGTCCCAAGTTAGAAAGTATTACTGTATAATTCCAGGCTTCATCTTTTTTCTGAAAAACTAAGATCCTGATGGACGGGTCCATATTTTGTGAAAATTGTCTTCCCCCATGGAGCGGTTGAGATTGAGCACACCAATAACGGAACTTGCTTCAAAGTGAATGGCCGACGCTTGAAACCCTTCTTTGAAAACTTCGATCGTGAGGAATCCATTGAAGATTTGGCTAATCCAAAATATTTGGATTTATGAGCTTGCATGAAGTCTAGGAAACTATAAATCCATGGAATTTGAGACATCTCCAGTGTTTGCCGTGCTCGAACGGCCTATAACGGCCTGGTATAGCCGCCTGGTTGAAACTACGTATGTAGTACCTTGGAGGTTGGGTCTGACGGCAAATGCATGGGATAATAAAAAATCTGTCCGAACCATTCGACTTTAGTGTCAAGTTCAGTGGAGATTGCTTCAAAGCGGAATGGTGGGTAAGGAATTTGGGTCGCACCAAAGGGAGTGATAGCCTATTAGATGAAGGCTTTACTTCTCAAGATATTGTTGAATCCTATGCATACTATTCTTCCAACTCAAGGGAACCACAGTCTTTAATTAGGAAGAAAAGTAGGACTCGTGTCTTCCGCGTGAAGGAAGTGGTGAGTATATTAGTATTTTTATTATTATTATTTTTCTCGTTTCTTTTTGGATTATGCATTTCTTGGCTAACCTGCTAATCTATTTTTGTTCCCATGTGGAGTTATTTTTGCTCTTAGTAGGTAGTTAGTTGTTAAGTCTTTGCAAGTTATACATGCTACCACATCAGCCTTGTTGGTTTGGATCTAAGCTGGGGTGAGTGCGGCATTCAGGAGCTCAAGGCATGGGTGTAACTATGTGTTACGGTTGTAATGCCAATAAAATTTCAGTAATGATCCTATGTGACTAGTTGTGGTTCCACGGGTTGGAGACGAAGGAGTGTACCTTGGGAGCCCTTCCAATGATGAAAAGAGCAAGTAACGAGAAATCCTCAAACTTAGTCGAGGTATATGGTGGTTGACGTTCCACTTTGCAGGTATGATCATCTCACTTTTGTGCTTTAGAATATGTTGTCTTCATGCATTGAGGATAATACAAATTTTAAGTTGGGGGAGAGGTTGTATTGTAAAATCGTAAAAAAAAAAAAAGAAAAAAAAAAGATATATATATATATATACAGTCCACTTCTGTTGTGGACTCCCGCAGAAAATGGAAGTTGTGGACTTTTAACCTCTGCCGTCCGATCAGATGTGAGGAAATCTGATGGCTGGGAAGACTTACTAAAAACGCGGGTCATATTATTCGACGGGTTACGGGTTATTGGCCGTTCACCAGGTTTGTTTGGTATATCCTACTAAAATGGTCACTTCCATCTTCTCTCTCTCTCTCTCTCTCTCTCTCACTCTCTCTCCCCGATCCAGGCGTTCTGTCCCCGCTCCTCCCTCTCGCCGGCGATAGCTCCTTCTCACCGGAGCGAGGCTGGCGAGGCGGTCTCCCTCGTACATTTCGTCAGATCTGCCGCCTCTCTCTTCCCAGTCCGCTTCGAAACTTCCCAGTCCGCCGCTCTCCACCCGGACCGCCCTGTTGCCGGAGAACTCTCCCTCTCACCGGCGGATGCCGGCTGCGTCTGATTCGGACGGACCATTCGCCATTTTCGAAGTCAGGTACTATTTTCAGAACACACACATTAATTTGGGATTTTTTCAGAAATTAGGGCTTCAACCCGTATGCCATTAACGTGTTCAATGTTCATTTACAGAGGCCCTATTCCTTCTTAGTTCATGGTCAATCTCCATTCCTATAACCAACCATTTCACCCCTTGAACAAAAGGAACTGAAACTGGGTCAGCAAGTAAAGAGCAGCTAATTAACCAGTTGTTCATGGGTCTGCAAATGATAGGATACGAGCAAAACTAGAGGAAGATAGGTGTCTTTAACAATGTAAATGTTGTTCATGGGTCTGCATTCTGCATTCTGCTAACATGTTTAGCCACAGTTGTTTAGGCAAAAATAAGTATCTTTCCCCTTAACTAGCAAAGGCATATGCATTTATAGGCAATAAGATCCAAGGATTAAACAAAATCGTTACATTGTTTGGGCATAGCTAGGAATCGGAAACGCTTTGGAGAAGAGAGAAATCTCAACGAATTTGGATATCTATGAAATCATCATTGTTGAAAGTCTGAAATTACTCTACCCATGAGCATTTAGATTTGGAACTTTTGGAAGCTCGAGATAGCTGCACTCTATCCTAGGTTGTTGCACTAGATGAAGCCTCAATATTTGATTGAATGGCATCTGTTGCAAGGAAAAAATTGAAAAATACCGTCAAATTAAAAGCGTAGGAAAGAGAAATGGGATGCATGCTAGTAGGTATTTATTATCTTACGAATGACAACCCCCTGCTCATAAACCAGAACAGCTAAATTACTGTAACTGAAAAATTGCTAGGGTAATGAAGTGGATTCGGAATTCAGGTGGCCTACAAGGGTATAGAACACCATAGTTTGGCCTAAAATTACATAGTTCCTTGTGTTTATACTGTAAAATTACTCTAATATTCCAATTCTTGTGTTTATTAAACCACATTGTTTATTTGAGTGTTTATTTTTAATGGCAGGAAAATATGTCAAGTTCAAATATGAATTGCAGACAAAACTACCCGAGGTTTAGGAATAAGAATTGCATGTGTGGAAGTAGAGCTACTGTGAAGATATCTGAGTCTGCTCGGAATCCTGGAAGGTTGTACTACACGTGCAAGAGTGGTCCAAGTGGTGGGTGCGGCTTTTGGGAGTGATGCTTACCAATTGAGTCAACCTACATACATGATATCAAAATTATCTCAAGTTACAGAACAAGTGGAGACAGTTATGAAGCTGAATCAGTAAACCTTAAATCCATGGGCAAGTCTGGACACGACCAAATTGAAGGCAGTGTTGTTCAACTGAAGTTTTTAGTTATGTTATTTGGTGTGTTGTCATTATTTGGTATATTGCTTTCATTGAAAGCACTTAGTCAGTAATGTGGGAGTAAATAAATGTGTATTGAACTTTGGGTAATTAGATGGACTTTGTGTATTGAACAGTAGCAACCAAAGTAGAATTCGTCAAAAATTTGCAAGCTGTGTTTGATATCTGAAATGTGCGTATATATGCACTAAAAGTAGTTGTAACTATTAGTTTTCTTTCGGAAAATTGTGAAAATCGCTTTCATGACACTTACTTAACAAATTTGCTCAAACCAAAAAGGGGTCTACCTTCCTATATCGCAGTGGAAGTTAAAACCCCATTTTCATATAGGTACAATCCCATGGATTCCAAACTCTGCTCACGTGGGTGAAGCACAACAAAAACTTTGGTTGGACATATTAAGGAGAATATCATACACAGGTGTATGCATCCAGGCCAATTTCAACATGTGTTAGATAAATAGTTACAATGTATTTTCAAATGCATAATTGCATTCCACGCAACTTAAATTTTTTCATTCCTCATCCCTTCTAATTCGTCCGACCATACAGCCAGCGCATTTTCACATCACATCTTTGTAAAGTAACTAAAAATACACAAAGAATACGCCTTGTAGACTATATCCATGTTGTCGTTGGCCTGATTTTTTAAAATCACCATGTATGAAACATAGTCATGTCTGCCAGACGTCATTGTGTCTGTGCGTCTAATGTTGAGACCACCATAAGTCAAGAAAAAGAAAAATTCACAAAGACAGGAAATATGAAAATTGAGTATTAAAATGACAGAGTGGATCCCATTCGGATTCAACAACAGCAAGTAGCATGACATGATCAAAGGGTCCGCAAAGATACCAACTCTACCATTAGACTCCCGCAAAAACATGTGATGCAGAAAAGGTAACAAAAAACGCAGCAAAGGAGTGTCACCTTCATCGTACAGTTAGAAATTACAAAAGATAACATATCAATACAAGTTTGAATCAGTCCGAACGCTAGTAAAATGAAATTAGTTATGGAATGGGACACAACTGCAGCAACTCAGCAAGTAGCAAGACCTTCATCGTACTTCTTCCCGCCCTTCAATTGCAGGGAACACAAGCCATAGTTAATAAAACCCGTACACAAGCCATGGAAAAATGGTTATAGGTTAAACACTTACTATCATCGTCCGAATAAATATCATCATCTTCGTCGGCATCGTCATTCAACCTAGCATCTTGCGAAGAGCTATGAACAAAAAAATGCAAGTTTAAATAGTTGAACAATTAAACTTATATAAGAAATGAACATATTTAGGTGTATACACGTACATGTTGAGAAGTTTTGGGCAATTTCTTTTGTCATGCGATTGTCCTGTTAACCCACAACCATTGCAACGCCTATTTTTGTTCTTTGCCTTTTCTTTTCCTCCCTTTAGCCGCTTACCACAACCCTTTGCCCTAACTTGATGTGGTTCTTTAAAAGTACGGTCAAGTGAAATAGGCATTTGGATACCCCTAACTTCGCCATCTTCGCTTCCAAATTTCATCAAAAGTAGCTTACTTTGGATTGACTTCAAACCTTCTCGTACAAACTCAGTACCGTTTTCAGTGGAAATAGCGTTGTCAATAACATTAGAAGCAAGTTGAAATAGACTATTTCGCCTTACTAGCAAAGGAGTGTCACAAATACCTTTCAGGCCCCCACCCAAGTCATCTCTAACTCGCATTGCTTTCACTGATTTAGTCCACCTCCGCAAGATAAACTGATCAGGCAATTCTAAAATCTGCATTCTAGCAAAGTATGCCAACATGTGCCGACACGGAATTCCATCGCATTCAAATTTCTTACAAGTACACCTAACGTGGTTTGTTGACTTCTCTACGAATATCTCACGAACTTTCAAACTACTCTCCTTTGACCTTCCCACATTGCACAAACGACGTTGTTCATCCTCGTATGTTATCGTTACCAAATACGCCATACTTTGGAAGAGTTCCTCTTGAAACTTATAAAATATTGTCCGCGTATACAATTCACTCATTTGTTTTTCGATTTCCCATAATGTTTTCAAAATCGGTTTCTCATTCACATCTTTGTGATCAAAGTCCAATTCCTTATGCCGTATCCATGAAAGAGCCCTCTCAAACCGCGTCACAAAATCCCACAAAGAATTATTTGGGGATACATACTTCTTGAAGAATGCATGTGATATTTCAGCTCTTTGACTACTAGTCATGTGGGCAAAAAAAATGTTATTCATATATGCAGGAATCCATCTGTCACGAATTTTATACATGGAATTTAACCATTCATTACTGCATAAGTTGGTTATGTCTAAAACCTGAACCCACCTTGATTCGAACTCTTCAGGGCTCTCGGAATCCCATATGCATTTTCTGAACTCCTCATAATGTTCTTTATAGCTTATTGCACTTATCTTTTCTGAAAATTTACTAACAATGTGCCAAATGCAATACCTATGATGTGTACTTGGAAGAACAGTAGCAATTGCTTTTGTCATTGCCGGATCTTGATCAGTTATGATCATTCCGGGAGGACCCGCTGGCATTGCTTTCAACCATTCCTTGAAGAACCACTCAAAAGATTCACTTGTTTCGTCACTTAAGAACCCACACCCAAATATCGTAGTCTGCCCGTGGTGATTAACCCCTAATATAGGTGCGAATATCAACGAATATCGGTTTGTGTTGTAAGTTGTGTCAAACACCACCACATCACCAAAATATTGGTAGGACTTTCTAGAGGTCGCATCGGCCCAAAAACAACGAGTCATCCTCCCATCATCATCGGTCTCGAATGCAAACATAAAACCTGAATTTTTTTTTTTGCTCAATCAAAAAATGCTCGTACAACATGTTTGCGTCATGTCCAGCTAACATTTTCCTCCTATCCCGTTCAACATTGTAAAGATCTTGTTCTAAAAATCCTACATTATTAAGACCTCCAGATTGTAATTCCAAAATACTCATTTGTCGGTTGGTTGGCACATTTGCAGCTGCAATTGTTCGGTTAATGCTTTTTTCGCAACTGACACTTTACGATGTGACCACAACAAATGCACCCGCTTTGGTGTCGTGAGAGGGTGGTTATGAACCTCAATGAATTGGGAGACAATGTACCTATCATTTGACCGGTCCTTCACAACAGACACTTTTGCACTACACCCTTTTCTAATTATCCCTCTACGCCGCACAATTTGTCCGGCAATTTTTTGGGCACTCATCCCCTCTTTGCAACAAACAAACTCTTTTCATATGATTTCATTTGTTTCCCTACTCCTCTTACTAGAATGAACTCGCGTACCGAATCCAGATTCCCTCCCATAATTGTTGTAAAATTGATGGACATCCTCTAAATTTTCAAACTCTTGTCCGATTCTTGGTATCAAATCACTCTTTACTTGAGGCGTGTAAAGTATTTCAGAAGAATTACCTGATGATCTATGGGTTGAACCGGTGATGGTGACAAGTCTTCTATATCAACAAAGCACTCCATAAGACAATTATAATCTGTAGTAAGAGTGAGTGTATTTGATAATCATAAATCAACAAACCTAGCCAAAATTTGGTAGAACCTCCCCACATGATATGTCTTGATGTCAAAACATGCAGGCAGGAGATTTTACTGTTAGGAAATTAAATTGCTTTCAATGAGGCCATAATGGAGGAAAGGGAACAGGATATAAGAGAGATACAAGACCAAATCGGAGAAACAAATGAAATATTTAAAGACTTAGTTGTTCTGGTTTATGAGCAGGGGGTTGTCATTGGTAAGATAATAAATACCTACTAGCATGCATCCCATTTCTGTTTCCTACGCTGTTAATTTGACGGTATTTTCAATTTTTTCCTTGCAACAGATGACATTCAATCAAATATTGAGGCTTCCAAAAGTTCCAAATCTAAATGCTCATGGGTGAGTAATTTCAGACTTTCACACACACACTTAAAGAATATGTAGTGCCTCTATAATGGGGTTGAGATATGTCTGAACTCTACTCTAGAGAAATTATCTTGAAATGAATTGAACTTATTTAAAGTATTCTCGTGTACATTGTTAAAGACACCTATCTTCCTCTAGTTTTGCTCGTATCCTATCATTTGCAGACCCATGAACAACTGGTTAATTAGCTGCTCTTTACTTGCTGACCCAGTTTCAGTTCCTTTTGTTCAAGGGGTGAAATGGTTGGTTATAGGAATGGAGAGTGACCATGAACTAAAAAGGAATAGGGGCTCTGTAAATGAACAATGAACACGTTAATGGCATACGGGTTGAAGCCCTAATTTCTGAAAAAAAATCCCAAATTAATGTGTGTGTTCTGAAAATAGTACCTGACTTCGAAAATGGCGAATGGTCCGTCCGAATCAGACGCAGCCGGCATCCGCCGATGAGAGGGAGAGTTCTCCGGCAACAGGGCAGTCCGGGTGGAGAGCGGCGGACTGGGAAGTTTCGAAGCAGACTAGGAAGAGAGAGGCGGCAGATCTGACGAAATGTACGAGGGAGACCGCCTCGCCAGCCTCACTCCGGTGAGAAGGAGCTATCGCCGGCGAGAGGGAGGAGCAGGGACAGAACGCCTGGATCGGGGAGAGAGAGTGAGAGAGAGAGAGAAGATGGAAGTGACCATTTCAGTAGGATATACCAAACAAACCGGGTGACCGGCCAATAACCCGTAACCCGTCGAATAATATGACCCGCGTTTTTAGTAAGTTTTCCCAGCCATCAGATTTCCTCACATCTGATCAGATGGCAGAGGTTAAAAGTCCACAACTTCCATTTTCTGCGGGAGTCCACAACAGAAGTGGACTATATATATATATATATATATATATATATATATATATATATATATATATATATATATATATAAATTTTTTTATATTATATATATATATACATATAATATAAAAAAATAATATAGAAAAAAATTTAAAAAATTTAAAATATCAAAAATTAAAAAATTAAAATAAAAAAGGAAAAAAAAAGAAGGGATTCTATGTTAACGTATTCTTCGTACCTAATGATTCATCTATGGGTAAAAAGGTACCGGTATTTTAAGATAACAGTGCACTGAAAAATTGAAAGAAGATAGGTAAAGAGTAGGAAATCTGGCTATAACTAGATTCGAGCCTCCTTTTTCTAACAATTAGTATTTCATTTTGTGACTGACTTTAATTAGTTGGTTTAGATTACCTCCGGTGGTACAGAAGTGAGGGATTCCTCCTGGCTGTCAAGTAATCGGGACCCAGATATATCACCGGGATTCCTGATGATAGGAAAGTTGTGTAATTTAATCTAATTTGTCCCAGGTTTCGACCATAGGCTCTTTAGAGGCATTCACAATGGAACTTGATATGTGAGTTGCACATTTACTTGTGCTCCAGATTTCAGTAGTCGGATTAGACGATGTGGGCCCTTTGAAGTATTTCCTACCACGTGAATGTAAATATCAAATGTTTAATTAGAGCACTAGTTTTTATTTTTTTTTAAAAAAGTAAAAAGTAAAAAAATAAATAAATAAATATTAAAAAAATGACCCTAAAATTTTCTGTTTAAACCCTCTTTTCTCTTCTCTTTCTCTTCCGCCGCTCTTTTTCTCTCTTTCTCTCTTTCCACCGAGCTCTCTCTCTCTCTCTCTCTCTCTCTCTCTCTCTCTCTCTCTCTCTCTCTCTCTCTCTCTCTCTCTCTCTCTCTCTCTCTCTGTAACGATTCCTTACACAAAGACGAGAAGAGAAGAAGGAAGAAGAGTATTGATCTCTTATTCCAGCCCAGACCTAGATTACAGCCAAAGAATCCACACCTCTATAGGTACGCTTCTCCCTTATTTATACACGTTATGAAGCTATTAGACTAACCGACTGAGCATGATAGCTAACTAACTGAATGGTGCACGTTAGCTGACAACCCATCTTCACAAAATAGGGGTGTTCAGCTAACTGATCTAACCGATAAACGAAATAGGCAAACAGCTAACTGATCTAACCGATAAACGAAATAGGCAAACAGCTAACTGATCTAACCGATAAACGAAATAAGCAAATAGCTAACAACTGATATCCTAACCGATTTAGTTAGTGAAAGTCTCGCGTTTATAACATTCCCCACCCCTTGAAGAAGCCTTGTCTCAAGGCTGAAAATCTGGAAACTTGGAGTGGAATTCATCATAGTCCATCCAAGTTGCATCCTCAGGAAAAGACTTAGACCACTGAATCAACCATTGACCAACGGCCTTGTTGTGACGTTTAACCATTCGTCGGTCTAGCACAGCTATAGGTTCCATTTGCATAACACCATTATCAGTGATTGGAGGGAGAGTAGGAGAAGGAGTTACGTGCTGGCCCAACTTCTTTTTGAGTAACGAGACGTGAAAAACAGGATGTATTTGAGCTGATTGAGGAAGATCCAGCTTGTAGGCTACTGTCCCTACCTTTTGAATGATTAAGAAAGGCCCGTACAAACGTGGAGAAAGTTTCATGTTTCTGTGTAAAGCCATAGAAGATTGTCTATAAGGTTGTAACCTTAGATAAACCCAATCACCCACTGCGAATTCCCGTTCACTCCTTAGTTTGTTAGCATAATGCCTCATCCTGTTTTGGGCTATGTGCAAGTTGTCTTTCAGCATCCTGAGAATATCAGCTCGTTCCCTTGTCCAATTCTCCACCGCAGCAACTGAAGAACTTTCAATATTCATAAAATTATGGTCTGGTGGAGCTTGACCATAGACGGCATAATAGGGTGTGGTCTTAATAGCAGAATGGTAAGAAGAGTTGTACCACCATTCCGCTAGAGACAGCCATTTAGACCACTGTTTTGGGCAATCACCACACATGCATCTTAAGTAATTTTCCAGACATTTGTTTACTATTTCGGTCTGGCCGTCTGACTGGGGGTGATACGTTGTGCTAAGGCATTGGGCAATCCCCAAAACCTTGAGTAATTCCTGCCAGAATAGGCTGGTAAACACCACGTCGCGATCTGATACGATAGAGTGAGGTAGTCCGTGTAACTTATAGACATTATCCAGAAACAATTGGGCTACATCCTTAGCAGAATACGGGTGAGACAATGGCATAAAATGAGCGTACTTACTAAGCCTATCCACCACAACATAGATCGTGGTTTTGCTGTGTGATGTCGGTAAACCCTCAATAAAATCCATTGAAATATCATACCAAATTCTTTCTGGAATGGGCAGTGGTTGGATTAACCCTGGGGAATGGACATTCTCCCCTTTGAATCTCTGACAGACCGAACATTCGAATACAAAACGCTGGACATCCCTCTTCATTCCTTGCCAATAGAAAGTCCTCTTGATACGTCTAGTAGTCTTGTCAATGCCTGAGTGTCCTCCTGTAGAGGAAGTGTGGTATGAAGCTAACAATTGTGTCCTGAGATCAGTAGAATTCCCAACTACCAAACTGCCTTTGTATGTTAAGGTACCATTAGCCCATAAAAAACCAGGCTGAGCATTGGAGTCTTGCTCTAAATCAGATATGATATGCTGTAAATGAGGATTTGTTTGCCAACTGAGTCGAATGGTAGAAAGCCAATTAGAGTTAATGTTGAGTACTACATTGAGAGTTGCCTGGTTAACAAACATATCTTCCCTTCGAGATAAAGCATCAGCCGCCTGATTTTCTGATCCATGCTTATAGATAATCTCATAATCATAGCCAAGTAGTTTGGCAATCCATTTTTGCTGGAAAGGTGTGGCGATTCGTTGTTCTAACAAGTATTTCAGACTGTGATGATCAGTCTTAACAATAAAATGCCTCCCCAGTAGGTAATGACGCCATTTGAGTACAGCTAACACCACTGCCATGAGTTCCTTTTCATATGTGGATAAAACCAACAACTTAGCTGATAATCCTTTACTCCAATATGCAATAGGGTGGCCCTGTTGCATTAATACTGCCCCCAAACCTCTATCTGAAGCATCGGTTTCCACTGTGAATGTCTTCTCATAATCTGGGAGGGCTAACACTGGTAAAGTCAACATAGCTTGTCGTAGGATATAAAAAGCTGTTGTGGAGTCTTTAGTCCAATGGAAAGAGTCTTTTTTCAGCAATTGTGTCAATGGAACTGAGATTTTGCCATAGTCTCGCACGAATCTTCTGTAATAGCCCGTCAACCCCAAAAATCCCCGTAACTGTTTAAGCGACGTAGGCACAGGCCATTGAGACATTGCTTCCAGCTTAGTGGCTTCAGCTGATACTCCCTGACTGGAAACTAAGTGACCCAGATATTCCACTTGTGGTTGGGCGAACACACACTTAGAACGTTTAGCAAACAATGCATGTGTCTTTAAGAGCTGTAAGACCAATCTTAGATGAGACAAATGATCAACCAAATTTTTGCTGAATACTAAGATATCATCAAAGAAAACCAGGATGAATTTCCGTAGATATTCGCGAAAGACCTCATTCATAAGGCTTTGAAAGGTTGATGGTGCGTTAGTTAGGCCGAATGGCATTACTAGGAATTCATAATGGCCTTCGTGAGTCCTAAAGGCTGTCTTTGGTATATCAATGGGATAGACATGAATTTGGTGATATCCAGCCCTTAAGTCCAACTTAGAAAATAGCGTAGCACCACTAAGTTCATCTAGCAACGCATCAATCACAGGAATTGGGAATTTATCCTTTACCGTGATATTGTTCAAGGCTCGATAATCAACACACATTCGCCATGTACCTTCTTTCTTTTTAACTAATAACACTGGGGCAGAATAAGGACTTACGCTTGGTTGTATGACGCCTGAACGTAACATGTCCTTAACCTGCTTTTCTATTTCATTTTTCTGGAAATAAGGATACCTGTAAGGCCTGATATTTGGTGGTTCCATACCAGATTTAAGAGGAATGTGATGATCCTGATTTCTGATAGGTGGTAGCCCAGTTGGTTCCTCAAACACTGATGTAAACTGATTGAGTAATTCCTCCAATTCAGATGTGTTGGTATTCTCTGGAATATCATCATGTATTGCATAAATGTGAGCTACAAACCCTTGAGGTTTCTTTTTGAGTAGCTTATTCATTTGTTCCGCATCCACCACTTTAGTTTTTCCCTGTTTTCCTCCGTGTAGAGCATGCTTCTGACCATTTAAGGTAAATTCCATCAATAGTTCCTTGAAATTCCATGTCACAAGTCCTAAGGTAGCTAACCACTGAATGCCAAGAACCATATCACATCCCTTGAGCTTTAATACTCGCATATCAGTCTGGAATATCCTCCCTTGCATCTCCCATTTAACGTCTTGACACGCTGCCTTACTAATTAGTTTAGTGCCATCAGCCACAAAAACCGGGAGAGGATCAGTATCCAGTACATCCAAGTTAGCTCTCTTGACCACATCCTGATTCAGGAAATTATGTGTACTTCCCGTGTCAATTAAAATCACAACTCTTTGATTCTTAACTAGCCCAAATATTCTCATAGTTCTGTAGGATATGGAACCGGTTATAGCATTAATGGAGATCTGTAGTTCACCATCCGGCTCCTGTATTTCGTCATTCTCCACATCTGGTAGGTGATCCTGCTCTGATTCCTCTTGATCCACATCCAGAACGTATAATTGTCTCTTCTTGCATTGATGATCTCTAGAAAACTTCTCATTACATTTGAAACATAGGCCTTTAGCTCTCTTCTCTTCCAATTCCTTAGGTAACTCACGTCTGGTATAGGCAGTAGGCTGATTAGTCCTTGATTGATCAGTGAGTAATGTTAAGGTTTCTGGTTTAGAACCTAGGCTAGTTCGTTTAGCTAAGGCTTCAATGCTATTTTCTTGGAGTTTAGCTAATCCAATGGCCTGAGTAATAGTTGTAGGCCTAAACATCAATACGTTGGCTCGGATTTCTTCCCTTAATCCACTGATGAAACAGCTGGTAAAGAAATTCTCTGGTAAATTCTGAGTTTTGTTGGCTAGAACTTCAAATTGATCTTGATATATCCGAACGGTTGACACTTGTTTTAGTTTTGTTAACTCTCCCACCGCATCTTCGTACTCATCAGGACCAAACTTTGCCATTAATCCATGCTTAAATGAGTTCCAATTGATTACACAATGAGTTTTTTCGAACCACTGATACCATTGCAACGCTTTGTTTTCTAAATGAAAAATAGCTATTCGGACTTTGTTCGAGTTGTCAATAGAATTAAACTCAAAAAACCTTTCACATTTATATATCCATCCATTAGGATCTTCACCAAAGAACTTAGGAAAGTCTATCTTAGTGTACCTGGTTCCCACTCCTGATGTATTCTGAGAATTGCATACCTCGAACCTGTTCTGAGATGATCCAGCACCGATCATTAGATTATCTTCCTCTGGATTTGACATATCTGATTGTTTTTTACCAAACACATGTGTTGCCATCTGATCGTATTTCATTGTAACAGCTGATAGCATCTCCTTGATGTCTGCTACGTCCTTCAGTGAATGTCTAATTTCCTCATTCTCCCTCAAGCTTCTGATCTGATTTTCCTTCAATCCGCGAATTGTTTCTTCCAATTTCTTAATGTCCTGACCTCTAGTTCCCTCTGCCATCACGAGTTTAAATCCACAGACCAAGGAAAGTTTGGCTCTGATACCAATGTAACGATTCCTTACACAAAGATGAGAAGAGAAGAAGGAAGAAGAGTATTGATCTCTTATTCCAGCCCAGACCTAGATTACAGCCAAAGAATCCACACCTCTATAGGTACGCTTCTCCCTTATTTATACACGTTATGAAGCTATTAGACTAACCGACTGAGCATGATAGCTAACTAACTGAATGGTGCACGTTAGCTGACAACCCATCTTCACAAAATAGGCGTGTTCAGCTAACTGATCTAACCGATAAACGAAATAGGCAAACAGCTAACTGATCAGTTACCGATAAACGAAATAGGCAAACAGCTAATTGATCTAACCGATAAACGAAATAAGCAAACAGCTAACAACTGATATCCTAACCGATTTAGTTAGTGAAAGTCTCGCGTTTATAACACTCTCCCTCTCTCAGCTGCCGCCCCTCACCGCCTCCCACCGTCTCTCTTACCCATCCAAACATGCTTCATACTAATTCTTATTTCGAAGAGCAAACTCTGCGCGACATTTACTACTTGTTTTTGTGCCTTGCAATAATGGCAGAGTTAACCTGAGCTGTAAACCAAATAGCGAGAGATGAGGCTATAACGAACCTGCAGAAGTTGATTATATTAAATGTTATTTATGTAGTCCTTACAATTTTTTTTTTGTTGATGTTTATCGTTCTATGTTTCCCCACATTAGGTGGGCGCAAATAGTGTATCCGTTTTAAGATTTCAATAAACTGTTGTTCTTCGTACTCGATGTAACAACTTAATTATGTATGTTTCCAATTTTTTATGTATTATGTTTGTGTTTATGTTCTTAAGTTGTTTTGTTTATTTGTTATTTTTACTAGATTTTTCCTTGTGTAATTTGCCTTTAAGTCATAAGTTACTTTGCATATGTTCAGCGGTGTCGTAAAGTAGCAAGAGTCATGCATCTTTTTAGATTGGATAAATGCTAACTCACCTCATTTACATAAGCATGAACTATGTTGAACAACTTGTAATCGGAGTTTGTGTTTGAGAAGAATAATCACATAGGGTGGAGATTTATGTTGTCATATCCCATATTTTGGTTTAAAATCTTTCGTTTCTTGTTCAAATAAATATCATATTCTAGTTCATGTTGCCATCTTACATGCATCATTGTGGAATCCATGTTGTACTTGGAAAAGGATACAAGGCCATATTTCTTTGATTTAAACCATATACGAGTCCCCTACTCCTTCAAATTTGAGCCAAGTCCAAATCATTTCTTGTGAAAAATCATAGGGAACTGGATGACATGAGGATGTTAGAAATAATGATGTGTGGGCATGAGCCTAATTTTACCGCGAAGTGTGTTGAGTGAATATGTTGAAAAAAATGCAAAAAGAAGAAAAAAATAACCGCTTACGGCCAAAACTCATAAAATACAAAAGTCATGGGTGACTAACCGATTGATTGGATGGAACCGGTCAATTCGTGTTGAAAAGACGTTCAAAAGTGTAGAGGTTCATTGAAACCAATCGTTAAGGTTTCATTGAATCAGTCGATCCATTTTGAGAAACCAAATAAGAGATATCGCAATCATGATCGACTGGTGCCTATATTGTGTTTGACCGTCAAAAAAAAAAAGAGGTTCCTTGATATTAGAAATATCATACCCAACCCTCTTACTTCATTTCATGCTCTCAGAGAAAAGAATGTTGTTATTACATGAAGATATTGTTGGGTAGTTAGGATGAAGTGCAGGCTATCGGGTAAATATTCCACAGCTAATATAAGTCGGCACTAATTTCGTATACCATCCTTTCAAAACCCACGGTCATTATAAGTTTATGAAGTCCTTGTTGATCCCTATGTACTTCACGGATTCCATTTTAAATGCGTAGAAAGATGTTGGATGACAATTTGAGTATTGACATATTCTTATTTAAATTTCTTCTTGTATAAGTACCAAGTTCGGTTTGATTTAGCGCTGAATTTATTGAATGCATAGTCTTTGTTCCCCTTCTATTGCATGTTTGTCGCGCTTTTCCATGGGATATGTTGCTTTTGCCTCAGAATAAGAGCGATATCAATTGTGAGTTATTAGCTTGTGAGATTTGAAATCGAGGCTCATTTTGATTTTTCATTACTCTTTCACATTCAATAGCTAGAGTTTGTTCAGTTTTGTTAGCACATTTATAAAAGTTGCACTATACTCTTGTATTATTTAGGTGAGCATATGTTTTGTAACTTGTGTTTATAGGAAAAATCATTTTTTATGTTTATTTTTAAGTTTTAATTGTTAAGGACTAGCAATCTTCAAGTTGGGGGGTGTGATGAGTTTACGTAATTATATGTGTATATAGCTTAATATGTCTAAAATAGTATACGTGAATGAATAAATTCATATTTACACTTGATATTGCACGAAAGGTTGTATTTGTCCCATTGCAAGTTTTCGAGTATTAAAAGCTTCTCCAAATGCCATTACAATTCCAAGGTCCTAAAGCAAGTTCAAGAATTGATAAAGGTCAAAAATGAAGTGAATAGAAGCTCGGAAAGGAAAAAACAGAAGCCCGAAAAAAAAAATTAAAATTCTAAACGCAAAACAAGGAGCTTGACAGATTTTTCAGAATTTACCTCGATAGAAATAAATGCGAAAAAAATACCAACTCAAGTCTAAAATTCACCAAAATCAACAGAATGGTACCTTGGGACGTTGGGATCATTTCTTATGAAGAGTACAAAGTTTGAAATGATATTTAAGTGGGTTAACAATGTAATGCAACAAAACTGGTCCGAATCTGACACTGTTCACGAAAATTAGTATTTCTCCCAATTTAATTATTGAAATTAAGTGCTTCAAATTGTAGATGTTAGACAATGCATTGACGAAAGTGTGTGCAAAATATCAGGGTCAAATGCTACTCCTAGAGAACTATGAAAGCTATCTAAATTGGTCATAAATATAACCAACACCTTCTATTAATGTCAATCTACTTTGTGGATTTTTGTAATACCTTTTCATTTATTTTGGACAATTTAATTTAATGTGCCAGATTTTTTAGGCTTTTTAGAGTGCTTTCTCTTACCTATATAAGAGAGTGTTTGTAGGAGAAAAAGGATATAGATAGATAGTACCAAAAAAAAATTCTTTAAGTTTTAATGCAAGTTTTATTTTTATTTCTCCATTTGTTCTTGGTGTTTTTCAATATTTCTAAGTCTTGATCCAAATTTCTAGAAAGTTTTTGTTATTTTTAGTTTCTTTTAATAGTATAGCTAGTTGATCATTTTTTGGGTTGTGTTTCTGGGTTTCGACAACCAAAAGATTATTTACCGACTTGTTTTTAAGGTAAGTTCCTAATTAAAAGTTGTTATCCTAATTTTATTTTCTATATTTTTTAGACAGTTTTTAAATCTTTTTCAAGATATAAAAAGGATAAAAGTAGCCAAAATATATATAAATCGTTTATTTCGTAAATATGATTAGCTAAATCATTTTAGGCTAGGTCCGAGGATGAAACTTATCCAATGACCTAAGTTAGAAAATATCTTCTCTAAACTGATTTTTAAGCTCGTTAATGGATTGATTTAAAGTTCTTATTTTAGAAACAAAACAAGAGTCTTAAGTTTTTGATTAGGTATCGCCATCTTAGAAGTTAGTATATCTAATACTTAAATCGATGTCTTCCTGATTTTAGACTTTTTGTCATTGAACTTAAATCAATCCGGAAACACATGTTTCGATCTATAATCTCTTACGAGAAAATAGATTGAGCTATAAAAAATGAAAATATTAGCTAACGGAAGTTTAGGATAAGCCGATTCTAAAGACCAAGCCTATTATTTCGTCCAAGTTTAAAATCCATCGTTAGTCATTTTTATTTTTAGTCCTTAGCATAAAAAAAAAAAAAAAAAAATCATCTCCCAAACTAAGAGGTTGGCGTCCGAAACGCTATCTTAAGTTTTGCAAGTTCATATTTTAGTTCCTGTGTTCCCGTGGATAGATACTCAGGACTCTCTGCTATACTCTATTTTTCACACTTGAGAGAAAGTCCAGTTTTTATAAATTAGTAAACGTTGACTTAGACCGGCGCCTCAACGACGCTCGTTTGCTGGTCGGTCAATTATACTGCAAGTATTTTGTGACAATGAGAACGTAAATCTAGGATTGGTCAACTTAGGAATCGTAGCACACAAAAGGTTGATCGTGGACATAACAACTCACGAGTTTTTGAACGAAATTTGAAATTTAGAAAGTCATCAAGAATGAATGACTTGAGAAATAATTTTACTTCTTGAGAAATTGTGTTAGAATGTCTTTAGTCATGATATAGCTTGAGCGGAACTATGACTGGAATCATGAGGTGTTTTTAGTCGAGCTGGGTCTTTTAGCCAAGTTGGCCATGAGTCCTTTCATGCAATAAATCAAGTTATATCGTGAGCCAAGTTATGTGTGTAAGTTTTGATGTGTCCTTTAAACCAAAATATAGTGTTCTAGAAAGAAGTAGAATTTTGATGTTGGGCACGACTTACAAGAAGCATAACGGCCAAAAAATAATGATTGAAAACATGATATACAGGAGCCAATATTGGAAACGTTGGTAGTCGAGAGCATGGATCAACTTAGGGGTCGGAACCATATTAGACGGGAGAATCATAACATTGGATTAAAAACTTTGACTTACGAGAAATACTTGTATCAACCTGCAATTTAGGGGCCACTGGTGGTTTAAACTAATTTGGATTAAAAACTTCAGTAATTGTAACTCAAACTCATATTTTATTTTGTGATAAAATGGAAACCCTTTGGCCATTTAAATTACTTTTATTTTTAACGTCTCTGAAAATTCAAGCCGCTACAAACAAATCCCAACATCCATCTTCATGAAGCCTATAAATATCCATCAGCAATAGCATCACCAGAAGATTAGCAACCAATCAGTTTGTACCAATTTCTAGGGGCCACTGGAGGTTTGCTAGGTCATTAACTTCATGATCCCGAGAACTAGTCGATATTAGGTGGGAGGTAATTTTAAAGCCAACTAGATACCTCGGCTATAAAAAAAAAAAAAAAATTAGCAGCTTAATGCATCGGTTGGTAATGCCCAACTAGAACCTCAAAACCATCAACAACCTTTTATCACTTATAATCATAAGACCAGAATCACCCATTAGCTATACCAGCATCACTCACGATCGAGTTACCCAGACATCACTCACCATCTGAACTTCTCGCAAAAACAATATGTATATTTCTTATCAAAAAAAAAAACAATATGTATATTTACCACCCCCCCCCCCCCCCCCCAAAAAAAAAAAAAAAAAAAAAAACCAAAAAAACCAAAAAAACGAATATCATACAATATGTGTGTGTATTTGTCAAGAGATTAGCGGTAATAAAAGAGATTTAAACTCCCGATATGAATCAAATAATTAATTAGCACTCTTGACAACTTCATAAGATAGATCGAGATTCTAAGATTTTGTTAATTGTAAAATGATACTAATATATAATTAAGAACTAAAACTAGTTCTAACATAGGAAAGTTGACCAAGTTGACATGTGTAGATCATCGAAACTTGTCCCTCGCTCGTATAATATTATACAACTTGTAACTCTCTCTCTCTCTCTCTCTCTCTCTCTCTCTCTAAAATGTAGTTCTGTGATAGATAAGGATGGTGAATGCCATTATGTTTTTAGTTTCCAATTGTCAAGGACGGGCGGATGTACACTGGGTCTTAATTAAGGTTAGAGAAACATAAGTGATATGATGATCTTTGACATTGATTTATATAAATTTTTAAGTTGCCAAATTATATGAAAAAGTTGGTGGAATTTGAATTGGAGACTAAGTGATTTGGCTGGAGATTTGCAAGCTAATCAGAGTCGGTTCTGGGCACAGACCAAGGAAATCACCACTTTAAGCCCCTAAAAAAAATAAAAACAAAATAAGAGCTCCTAAATATTAAATTCTCTTTAGTATATTAGACTTATTTTTTTAATTTTAAACTTGCATTTGTATAAAAATAGGCCCAAATAAAAAGAAATGTTTTAAATTTAAAATTGATTAAAACTTATCTTCCGGCAATTATTTCCCAACAAAGATTGAATAGAATAGTCAAATTATTCGTTAAAAATACTATGGTAAAAAAAGGGTTGATTATGAGAACTTAATTAATACGTTTGCAACTAAAAAGAAAATATTCAAATGGTACATTTTGATTTATTAAAATGACCATTTGTTTTGAAGTAATTATATTTTTTCTTTATTTTGAAGTAATTATGTTTTTATAATTTTTTGGAATGATAATGGTTGTGTAATATGATTCTTTAATTAAAAATAATAATTATGTATATTTTATACGCAAAATATATAAAGAGACTAAATTAAAAAGCTTACTTCGGGCCCAAAAATCTTAGGGCCAAACTGAAACTAATTAATTAAGTCGATTCTATGAAGATTTGAATCGGTCGACAACTAATAATACGAAAATTATTCTTAAGTACGTAGAATTTTAAGTTGGATATTAAGTGATTGCTTAAAAGATTTGCAAATTCATTTAGCCAACTAATTATATAAAAGGATTACTGGCTGATGAAGTCAGCTTTGTGAAATAGGTTGTCCGAATGGTAGAGCGAATAAGCCGTAAATTTAGATATTCTGGAGTTGAAATTTCGACAACTTAATACCGGAGGCACTGGGTGGTTTGTCCGGTCATTTTCACCTAGAGCCCTAAGGACTAGTCAGTAACTTAGATGGGAATTCTTTCAAACTTTACCACAGCTTAGTCGATCTCAAGCCGACTAGATACTTTGTTTATCAAAAAATAAAATAGAAAACATTATGTCACCTATAATTCCATGAAAGTATAATTTTTTTTTCCTCTGCCATCAAAGTATCATTGGCATTCGTTTGGGAGATAGTTCAACTTCAATCCTATCAATGTTAATTATATGCTAATAGTTTGAATAACTAGTGAATTTGAATCCTAAAATGAAATGAAATTTCGTTAATAGTGTCCCAAGCACGGGTAATAAGCTAGTTTGATACATTTACGGCCCATTTGGATGGGTATAATTAAGGAAGGGGGATAATTTTTGGAGGGGATATAAGGATTAACGTAACACATTTAGTATGGTTTGGGAGGAAAAAATGAAAGGGGATAACTTTCACCCCTTCAAAAATAATCCTCCTAAGAGGAATAGAGAGGGATTATTTTTGGGCACCCTCTCCCGGCCCAAAAGTTATTCTCGGGTATTAAGAAATACCCCCTCTTCCTTATTACAACTACAAAACATCTTTATCCTCCATTTTATCCTTCCTCCAAATCAAATGCTATTTTATCTCTTTTTGTATACCTCATCTAAACTATCTATTTTTTTATCTCCTCTATAAACATCACATCAATGTACGTAAGTCAATTCTCTAAAAATAATACCACATTTTATCTTATCTCTCATCAATAACTTATCCCCTGAAAATGATTATTCATCCAATCAGCCCCTTATAAGGACATGTCTAACCAATATGGAATATTCTTGCAGAGTGACCCAACATAATATTCAAGCAACTCTACACAAATAGATTTGTGATCACACATATATCCGGATACAGATTATTCATAACTATCTGATGCAAGTGAATCTCTAATTATTTTAAGAATTTCTTGTGGATTAAACAGTTTTAAACATATTTGTATCTAAATTTGCGCACATAAACGTTGTTAAGAGACTTTTCTTTTCGGAACATAGAAATTCCACGTGGAAGGTTGACATCGAATCTCAAGAGGTGGATCAACTTTGAAATTTTATGCCCCACTCCCCTTATCATAAAGGATTAACCATTAATTCTCTGGTAAAAATTAAGGATTATATATACATAAGACACGTCCGTTACCGGTCAAAATTTTGAAAGGGAATAATATATATAGTAAGAAAAATATAGTAGAATGGGGAGATTTATTATAAAGTAGTAAATAATTACAAATAAATTGTTTGAGTATTCATTTTCAAAAATTAATATATAATAGATATAAGTATATGAATGAAATTTTTTATAATTGATTAATGGCATCCTCCTAGGTGATTATGGTATTTACATAAATAAAAATATACCGGGTTGATAATTGTTAACTCTTTTATGATCCTTAACAAACAGGTTGTTAGAGTAATTAATAAAACAAAACTTGCCCGGCCTCATAAAAAAACTGTGGAATTGTAACATCTTGATTTCTTTGAAGGATAAAGCCAAGTCAACCCTCATTTCTTTTTTATCCGCCTAAAATAATAGGTTAAAAGAAGTAAAATACACTCTCTCTCTCTCTCTCTCTCCTCTCTCACTCTCTCTCTCTCTCTCTCTCAGTGATTTGGACATGATTTGAAAATTCCATAACCAGTGGTCCAGCCAACTTTAGAAATTAATGTTGATCCCTGTTTTACATAACAACTTGTAGAAGCAGCTGTTTTGTTCTGGCATGAAATTTATTCTACAGGCCCACCGCATTTGGTCAATGACCAAAAATCCAAGGCATCAAAAGTCTTTCATTTTGAATGTACACAATATTAAAGTTGAACAAGATAGAAGAATTAGGCCAGTGGAGATTGGAAGAGACCCAAAAAAGGAGGGAAAGTAAGTTAATAAGTCCTGTTATATGTCAAAGCAAGTGTGAGAAATCAGTGTACGCATGTGGTTCCAAGAAGAAAATCAGACCATATGCTGGGATTACCTCACGCGTGTTCTCACTTTCCAAGTCAATTTTGGTTGCAATAGCAATTATTCGACGCTTCTCAACAAAATATCTCATATTTTAACATGATATTTTCAACAATAGACGCTGATGCGTCATATTCGACAAGCTGAGCTGATTGTGAGCTCTGCTCTGTAGCTGACCACGTGATCTTCTCGGATTAAACTTGTTCGGTAGCTGACGATACGCTTTGCTCGGATAAGCTTGTCCTACTTAGTTTAATGCGCTCGGTTCAATAGAAGGTGACAAAAGATCAACAAGAATCCATGCACTCTTCCACAATACACGAAAATACTCAACTAATTAATCCTCCTATTGATGCGGAGGATAATGCCCAAGTAAATATACGCCAATGGAGTATAGATAAACATGAAAGATTCGTTCAACTTATCTCTTAAAAGGATAAGCACGATCAATTCCTACAAATTTGCCGACATGATAAAACATAGGGCTACCTCTATATAATTCAGAGATCCCCAGGGTACAAAGTACGAACATTCTGTTTCACTTAATACAGATTTCATCTTCCTTTGCATACTTTTTTTCCATCCTAAAACTGACTCAGGCATCGAAAGAGTGTTGGTGAGATACCATACTGATGTTAAATTCCTTTTGCAAGTAGGACGAGTAGGCGATCAAATCTATTTCATCAGACGCCAAAAATGTTGCTAATGACGTACAAGTGAAAAGTAAGGATATCATTAATAGATCCACCATTCCAATTCAAGTATTGCAAAATGATTATCTTCGTGACATTCTGAGTTAAGAATTTTGTATAAACCCTTTGTTGGTATACCCACTATTCCGAAAAGCAATTAAAAGGAGATAATAGAACCCACCAAAAAAAGTGAAATTAGACACAAAGGGACCATATGCCCACTTGAGCATCCCCACCAATTTCCATCACCCACTTTCCTCTATGCCCCTCCGCTACCCTCGTCTATAACCACCACTGCGCTCATCTACCACCGCCACCACTCTCCCGCCACTTTCGTCTAACGCCATCTCCATCTCCGCCGCCTTCGTTTCTTCCCTAAACTTCTTATAAATATCACTCTTATAAAACTTCCTAGTCCTAACCACCAAAATTACCGAAACAAGTGCCCCGAAAACTGTCACCACCGTAATAATAATAAAAGACAACTTAAAACAATTCACGCCAACGCAATTCAAGTCCTGTCCTGCTTTTCTAACAGCCCCCGACGCCACCAGTTGTCTCGCAGCCTCTCTATCATATAGGTGGCCAGTAACCCTGACATTCAATATGTATGACCCAATCGGGCTCGCCACCCCTCCAAAATTGTATAGGGTGGAGTAATACTTGAGCCCGAATAATTCAGAAATGATTGCGAAGAGGAGCGGCCATTGGGCGCCGAAGGAGAATCCGATGACAATTGAGGCGATGTAGAGGCCGTTGGGAACGTCGAAGGCGATTAGGAGGTGACCGATGCAAGAGAAGAGGAGGATGAAGGTCAGGAACAAGGGTCGGGGCAAATTGTACTTCTTGAGGAAGATTTCAGAGGCGAAACCGGCGGCGACGCGGCCGAGGTAGTTCCAGATGGAAACGAGGGAGACGAAGGTGGAAATGGATTTCTTGGGATAGCCGAGGGAGGTGCCGATCTGGCCGAGGTTGTCGATGGCGGTTAGGGTGCCACCGACTCCGCAAATGGTGGCTATGAAGAGGATGAGCATGTCGATACTGAAGAGGGCTTGGAGGATGGTGAAGTCGTTGCCTCTAGTTGGTGGACGGAACACGGTTTTGAAGCAGGAGACAGATTCTTGTTGCTTTTCTGACGTCGATAGTGGTTGAGCTGTAAATCAACAGTAATTTAATTTAATTTCAGAAGTTACAAAAAAAATAATGAAAAAAGAAATATGACAGCATATAATGAATAACTATAATTATCTTTCTATTGATGTAGAAATGAGAACTAATTAATGTGACAATATGTTGAGATAATCAATTGAGAGGAGCTAACTCGTCCAGAAAAGTGTTACCAAGTTTAGGGACACGGGTATTCTATGTAGATCTGAATACAAATATATTTGGAATCGCTAAATGTACGTGGAGTTTACATAATTATGAAGGATTTCACGTACATTTGATTTCTGACACATTAGTGTTTCTAAATTCTTTCTTATTTAAAACCTATGTCTGCTTATAGGTTTGTTGATCCATTCATTTTAGAAATTCAAGAGTTCCGATCACAACATTTCTCAAAAGATAAAACTAAAATGATGGATTAATAACTCAAGAAAAATTTGAGACTTATGAGTTTATTTCCTTTTAAGATTTTAGGTTCAACACTTACTACGCGTTATCAACTTTTATAAAACTGGTCTAAAGAAAATTTTATTCTAATTTTAATTGGGTTCTTTGGTATTGACAATGGAATTAGTGTCTTAAAAATTAATCAGCATAAGCATAAACCGATCCAAATATCCTAAATTATAAAAAAATTACGAATTAATACCATTCCCATGCACCCACATGACACATCAAACATGTCCAATGCGTGGAAAGGATTGACGTAAGGGTTTGAGGGGTCAAAGTGAGATTCGGTAAAAGTAGGCTAAGCTTAGTTTATCCATTTAATTTAATAGGATTTGCAGCGAATCATTTTTTAAATAAACTACTTCCGAATACCTAGTTCAGTGGTAGACGCCCCATTGGTGGAAGACGACGGAGGAAACGGCTGAGCCACGATCTCTCCTACATTCGGGTCCTCTGTTACGATTTTCAATTGACTCGTCGATCCGTTCATCACTTGTAATTTCTTCCCCCTCCAGATATCATATTCCTCTTTAATCACCACCGCCAGCGGCAGAAACAGCAATACAATCACCGCGCCTGCACTTCCGCCATACCCCACCCTACTAAACCGAAACCGTTGCTCTACTATAATCATAACCATGAGAAATCCAGCGAGTCCGAGCGATATATACAGGAAATTATAAAACACTTTGAGCTCGTTGGGCTGTCGGATCACTTTCATGATCCGGATAGTACGGAGGAAAGCAAAGGAGATTGCCGCCGGAAGCCAACCAATGAGAAGGATGAGGGACTTGGAGTCGTTGTAGTAGATGGCGTGGTAGAGCTGGGTAAAGATGGCACCACTGAGTCCGACGAAACCCTTGAGGAGCCCCAAAACGACACCGCGGCTCTCCGGGAAGTTCTTCACGCACGTCACCAGAGCGCCGGTGTTGGCGAAGGCCTGGGAATTTGCTCCCACGCATATATAGAGACACATTTGCCACACTTGGGGTGTGGAGATTTTTTTCGTCACCGCGAGCCATATCATGAAGTACCTGTTTGGAAATTAAGAAACTCGTTTAGATTCAGTGACAGAAAAGTGCTACATCAATAGTGTGATAAGAACAAAATGTAGAAGCAAAATATTTTGGAAATAAAGAAAAGAGTAAAAAAGATTAGCTTTGAACCGTACCCGAAGAAGTTGAGAACAGCGCCCATCGAGAGAACCACCCAGGGCGGCGTGACCTCGTTGATTAAACCGGAGAGTACGCCGACGTTGGCGCCCAAGTCCTTGAAAAAACTGAGCAAATTAAGCGTTGTTTGGTCGTATCCGAGTGATGTCTTGATGTCGTTGGAGTAGAGACCGAACATGTAGGTGGCGCCGGAGGCGGACATGATTAAAAAGGAGGCGAAAACCATGAACCAACGCCCCGTCAGCACTTGTAAGGCCAGACCGTTCCCATTTGTATAACCGCTTGCGCCGGAATACGCCATTTTTATCCCTCTTTTGTTAGTTTTGGGGATATGAAAATGGAAAGTGGGGGCTTATGCTCAGTTTATAGGAGGGAGGTAGAGAGAGAGAGAGAGAGAGAGAGAGAGAGAGGATAAGGCTCAGTCATACGACGACTTTATAGTTGACTAGTAGTGTTCTTCCGGAGTAATGTGGCATCGTTATTTTTATTCACTTTATGTTTCACATATATCAATGTCACGTGAACAAAAATTATTAAACAATTTTTTAGAAGAGATGACAGCTTCATTTGAAAGTTCTATACGTTTTGGACGTGCCTTCCATCGGTCCTTGAGCCTAGTTTTGACGTTTACAACAGCAATATCATGCCCATAGCTCTAGCAAGTAGATTTTTTAAGTTTTTGACTTTTTGTTGTATTAGGACGGCAAAAATATCATACAATATATATATACACACACACCCAAAAAGAAAAAAATATTGTTCTATTTGTACTGTGTTAATTATTAAATTATTTTGAGTTTTATTTTTTTCTATTTTATTAATACCAGTTACGACTTGTAACTCTCTCTCTCTCTCTCTCTCTCTCTCTCTCTAAAATGTAGTTCTGTGAGAGATAAGGATGGTGATCAATGCCATTATGTTTTTAGTTTCCAATATCCTGGACTCCAGGAAACCGTTGGAGAGTTTCTCTCTGTCTCTTTCTCAAGTGGTGCAGGCCGGCCCTTTGCCAATATATTTATGGGAAATTAAAATTCATCTAAAGCGTATATTGTTTTTCCAAATGTTTAAACAGTCTGGGAAGAAACATGATTTTTGAATTTCTTTAACTCATTGACGAAGTTAAAGGGTTTTGGTAGTCGGTTTTTAAAGAATTTAATATTTATTTTTATAATATTAAAGCATGGATCTTAAGGTTAGAGGAACATAATTGATATGATGATCTTTCACATTGATTTATATAAATGTTTTAAGTTGTCAAATTATATGAAAAGGTTGGCGGATTTTGAATTGGTGATTCAGTGATTTGGAAGGAGATTTGCAATCGAATTGATTGAGTCAACTCTATAAAGATTTGAATCAGCTCAATAACTAATAATATAAAATTATTCTTAAGTTAAGTGATTGGTTAAAAGATTTGCAAAATAATTGAGCCAACTCAGTACGTACCTGATTAGACAGAAAATCATTCCTATGTTGATGGAGTTTGAATTGAAGATTAAGTTATTATAAAAAAGTTTGCAATCTTAAGTTAAAGAGATACTATATGTATGTGTTGTAGAGTGTCTTAATTGTGATTTAAACTTAAATGCTACGAATTTTGAGAAGAGTAAAAGGCAATTCATTAAGAGAAGAAAAAGAGGTGTAACATGAAATCAAGATATTATGATTGGAGATTAATTAACAAATCAATAATTGATATTGAAGATTGAAGATCAATTTCTAACGACTAATAAATCAAGCTCCCTAACGACTAATAAACCATGTGGGTGATTCGTCGTCATATCTCATGCATGCATGCCTCCCTATTATCTTTATGATTTATACTATTTCTTTTTCCGATCAAAAATAAATAAATCAAGCTCCAACGGCTATACTTTCATGTTTAAGAGGAAGAGAAATTGCAACAAAGAATTGAGATAGATTGAAAAAAAAAAAAAAAAGTTTATTGTGAAAAAGAAACCAATTATGAATTTAATTGATTATATTCACAGTTAGTGATATTGTCTATTGTGAGTTGAACTTTAACTGTAAAAGGAATTGCAGATCCTTTATTCGTATCTTGTGAGAAATTTTTTATTTTTATTTTTTTGTAAGAAATCTTAAGGAGAAAATCACATATGATATCAGTAATTGGCTTAGGTGCAATTACCACAAAGTTGTCTAGCATCAATGAAACTAGAAGAATTGTAACAATTATTGGAGTTAATTAGTGCACCAAATTTTAAGGACAACACGATAGGGCGTAGACATAATTGCACCTAAGCCAATTAGTACTGGGATGATATCAGTAAAAATTTTGGAAGAACAGTTTTTTTCTATTGGCGAAGAATTTTTTTTTTTTTTTTTTTGAACGGCGAAAAAATATATATTGAAAACAACAAAGCAGCAATTAAGGAAACCCCAAAAGGTTGGTAACAGACTAACTAATTACAGGGCACCAAGTTGGACATAAATTACATCAATGAAAGAAGAAATGGAGGGAAAGAAACTAAATAGACAAGAGAAAAACACCACACACAAAATGTCCACATTGCACCAATCCTAGAACATTATACATTATGTCATTGATAGAGATTGTATTAATATGAAATGAGATTACAAGATGTTGGTTAGTAAGATATTAACCATTGCCTAAATTTCCAAATGTCTAGACTACATCCTCACTGTTCCACGATCAAATAATAAAACCTAATAAATTAACCAACATGACATACAATTACATAGCAAGTGATCAAGACACACCCCTCATCTTCTTGTATATATACTGATAGAAACTTTGCACAACCCTCTATGCCTACAGAGTATATGAAAACTCCTTCAGTATTGTACAGGAGGTCATTGGTAGAGACAGATAGAGGTCTAAACTTTGTTTCACTCTTTCCTTCAACTTTGTCCAATCCAGTCGTTACTCGCTCTCTGTACAGTCCACGTAATCATCATTTTTGTTCAGACTTTTGCCTTATATATCATCATTTTTCGGTCGGTGCATTTATATAATTTTTTTTTTTTTTTTTTTGCTCGGCAAAGATATATATTGTATAAATAAGGAAAGATTACATCCGCTTCCAATGGTTCACAAGTAGCCAACCAAGAGGAAATGAATTTACGAAATACAGTGATTAAACTCACTAATACCCCAAGACATAAGACTATTCCTATTCCAGGATAGCCTATCCCCTTCCTATCCTAATACTCCTTCGGATACCCAAATCTTAAGTTTATTTCTCTTTCCCTTTCTTCTTCCTCAGCCACATCCTGCCCTTTTCCGCCCCACCTCAGTCGCACCTCCTGCCGTTTGTTCCGATTAGGTCTTGCCCAACAACACGGCCCAGTCATTTATATAATATATTTTCACTGAAGGTTTCAATCGAGGCGTTATTCATGAATTTAGCTTGATGTGTTTGTTTTAAAAAGATTATATTTTTTCATGATCCTATTGTAATATATGCACTGGATTGAGTTATGATAATCGTGTTTTTTTTAAAGAATTTCTTGTCTTTTTCTATATAAAAGAAAAAATCAATGATATATGAAGCTGCTTCCACAAACGATGTTCCTTTTCTTTTTTAATCATAGACTTTTTGAATGACTTGTTAATTACTAATCAGACTTCTACCCTTTCTTTATATTTTTTTTTCACGTTATCATCCATAAATTACTAGATTTGACTCACTTGTATATATCCAGTATTTTAATATTTACTATTCAACATTAAAAGTAGTAATATTACAGTATCTTAATCTAACATGTGCATTTATAGGTTGCATCCAACTGCATATTCAACGTTGTGACAGGCTTTGATCCCAAATAATATTAGGTAAAACCTCTAAGTTTTTGAAAATAAAATTTCATACATTTAAGGAATATATGTCTAACCAATATGGAATCTTGCCGAGTTAACCAACAGGATTTTTGAGCAACGTCTACACAAACCACATATTCGGACATAAATTATCCAGAACCGTTCAATGCAAGTGAATCTCTAGTTATTTTAAGAGCCCCACGTGCATTGACTGGTATCGAACGCATCCGTATTTGAATATGTGTACATTAAATTTGTGTTAAGAGACTTTTCCTATAGAAATTCCATGTGAAAGCTGGTTTGAGATCGACTCTCAAGAGGTGGATCAATTTCGAAATTTTATTCCCTACTCCTCTCATCAATAAGGCTTAACCAGTAATTCTCGGGTAAAAATTAAGGAAAGGATTATATATACATGTTTGTTAGTAGTCAAAATTTTAGAAGAAAAATGGTAAATATAGTAAGAAGGAGATATAGTTATAAATAAGTTGTTCGATTATTTTTTTAGAAATAAATATATGATAAATATGAGTACGTTAGTGAAATTTTTTTATAATTGATAATAGCATCCTCGTAAGCAATTATGCTATTTATATAATTAAAAATACACCGGAATGGTAATAGTTAACTCTTGTATGACCCTTGAAAAACGGGCCGTTAAAGTAATTAATGGAACAAAACTTTTCCGGCTTCATAAAAAAACTGCTGAATTGTAACATCTTGATTTCTTTGAGGGATAAAACCAAGTCAATCCTCATTTCCTTTTTCTCCCCCTAAAATAAGAGGTTAAAAGAAGTTAAAATACTCCTCTCTCTCTCTCTCTCTCTCTCTCACAGTGATTTGGACATGATTTGAAAATTCTATAACCAGTGGTCCAGTCAACTTT
Organism: Arctostaphylos glauca; assembly: GCA_019985065.2. Lineage (NCBI taxonomy): Eukaryota > Viridiplantae > Streptophyta > Magnoliopsida > Ericales > Ericaceae > Arctostaphylos > Arctostaphylos glauca. The sequence continues at coordinate 19,127,680 of JAHSPW020000002.1, read as the reverse complement.
AGAAATTAATGTTGATCTCAGTACGTTTTAGATATCTATACTCCATTTGGCCTGACTGGATTTTCTGGCTTATTTTGTCTTTATTCAAAATTTTTTTGTATTTGTTATTTTTATATTATTTTTTCGTAGCTTATTGGTTCGTATCAATGAAAGAAATCTAAAAAGTATAAAATTATGTCCAAAAGTTTAAAAAAAGTCACTAAAGACGAAAATAAGCCAACACAGACGCTGTTTTTAGCTTATTTTTTGTCTTTTCTGAATTTTTTTTAATTTTTTAACATAATTTTATACTTTTCTGAAATCTCTTGTCGAGACGAACCAACAACCATCAAAAAATTGATGAAAAACAAAAAATTTAAAAAAAAATTCATATAAGGACAAAAAACTAAACAATGAATAATCCAATAATTCAGTCAGACCAAATGGAGCAATAACAACTTAACAAGTTGTAGAAGCAGCTGTTTCGTTCTGGCATGAAATTTGTTCTACAGCACACCACATTTGGTCAATGACCAAAAATCCAAGGCATCAAAAGTCTTTCCTTTTGAAAGTGTGCAATATTAAAGCTGAAGAAGACAGAAAGTAGGCCAGTGGAGATTGGAAGAGACCCAAAAAGGAGGGAAAGTAAGTCAATAAGTCTCTGCTAACATATCAAGTTATACATTAAATAGCACATCATATTTATGTGGTATGTCATTTTAAGTATAAAATGTAAAAATGCGTTCTATAAATTTTAATGTGTGTTCAAATTAATGGATGTCACTATACATGATGTATAACTTAATGTATATACTGTGATGTATTAGTAGCATTGCTCTAATTATATATCAAAGCAAGTGTGAGAGATAAGTGAATGTGGTTTCACGAAGAAAATCAGAGCAAGTTAATAAGTCCTAATTATATCTCACGTACGTGTGTTCTCACTTTCCAAGTCAATTTTGGTTGCAAAGCAATTATTGGACACTTCTCAAGAAAATATCTCATATTTTAACAGGATATTTTCAATAAATTTTGGAGACAATTTTTTCTAAGAAAAAATAATTAATTAATTTTGTTGAGTTGTTAAGAGGTAAAAATAATTAATTAATTTTAGACAAGTAATTACGTAAGCATATACGAAAATAAGACAGCGACTACGTGTCTCTCACAATCACAAACTAAATTATCTACTTATTTTTGTATTTACGTATATGCTTACATATAATTACTTTATTTTTTAACATGACACGCTTCCAACAATCTAAAGTTATTAATGGTAAAACAACTTTCAAATTTGGTTCTTTTGAATTTAGGGTCCATTTGGACTGTGGTATTTATTGAAATTTTTTTCGTCCTTATTTGAAATTTTTTTGCAATTTTTTGTTTTTCATCAATTTTTTTTGATTTATTGGTTCATCTCGACAAGAGCTTTCAGAAAGTTATCAATCATCGGCTAAATTTGAAAAAAGTTCAGAAAAGACAAAAATAAATAAAAAAAATAGAATTTTTTGTACTTATTCGTCGTCTTTAGTGACTTTTTTTTAACTTTTGGACATAATTTTATACTCATTAGATTCCTTTCATCAAGACGAACCAATAAACTACAAAACATTGTGATTTAAATAACAAATGTAAAAAAAAATTGAATAAAGACAAAAATAACAAATAAATAAAAACTATAGGCCAAATGGGGCCTTAGTAGCAGAACTTGATCCTAGCTAGAATTTGTGCTTTCATGTTTACTGTTATAAAGCAGTACCTTTTTTTTTTTAATGAAATGGCAAGCAACAATTCTTCATTGTGGAAAGTGTAAGGGGGTTGATTTAGAAAATCGGGACGGAAAGCTAGAGATTCACTATCCAGCCGAAATGGTGCTTCTCTCAGTATGTGTACCTGTGATCTGCAAAAGAATAATCTGTCAAAGAGTCCTCTGCCGCTGTGGCAGGAGAACACTCCGATGATTAAGTCAGGCACAATCTCACAGGGAAAAAGTTAACTGTAAACTGATATTCTCTATCAGCGAAAGAAAACTCTGGGGTATTTAGGCGTACCTCAAATTCGTCATCTGAGGGTGTATTTATAGATTTCCCTGGTGCCCTAACTCCATCTGGACTTTCTTGGGCCCCAATTCTCTTTGGGCCTCCAGTCATGCCCCAATTCTCTTAGGGCTCCACTCTGGCGGAGTGTCCTCTGATGGGACGTGGGGGTCACATCTGTAACTGAATCCGACAAGATCCCACAGGACCCCACCCCATCCATGATTCTGTTTCCTTTTCGGAAATACGGTTATCAGTCGCTTTCTCGGGCTGCCCGTAGTCCTGACCGCCTTTCTCAGGTCGGCAACACTTGAGTCCGCCTTTCTCAGGTCGGCATCCTCCGTACTTGATTCTGTTACCCAAATATGGGCGTGATCGGCACTTCTCGTGTCGGCCACTACCACACGTGATCGGCACGTGCCTCTGGAAATGTTATTCGGTCTCGGCCGAATTCTGGAATAAGCCTGGGGAGTAAAAGGTATTTTCTCAATTACGTTTTACCCCCGTCAATTGCCCCCTAGCTTCGGCTGCTTTGAACCGTCTTGGCGAAGTAGTCGAGGCTATGTACTGCACTCATGGCGTCCTTTGTTATTCTCGATCGGATGGTTTCTGAACCGTCACGCGCAAGCCTCTGGTATCGCATTAAAGTCTGATGAGGCGTGCAGCAGGCTTTATGGCTTTCGAAGCCACGTGCCTTCTGCGCGTGCCTCGTATCTGGAGCGTTTTCATTGGGGGAGGCTTAGGGTCTTATCTGTTTGACTCCCCTCCCTATAAATGCTCGATTGTTCTCATTTTTTCACTTTTCTTCTGCAATCTTCCACTGTCTTCACACCAGAGAGAGAGTTCACCCGCTGTCGTAAGTTCTTTTCAACCAGAACCTTAGGTTTTCCCTCTTTTTCTTGACCTTTCATCCCTTTCTGCTTTCTGTAATGGGGATTTTTAGGAATTTAGTTGACACACCGGAAAAAATGGCAAATTTCCGGCGACGGTACAACATCCCCAACGATGTTGCCATCGAACTTAATAAGCCGGACACCGCCCGGGATGGGAACGACCCTGACATCCTTCACGTCCCATTGATGGCGGTTCTTGAGGGCGGGGTTAGGTTTCCACTCAATCGCCTTCTCCGTGAAGTGCTCTGTGGATACCGGCTCCACCCGATGCAGATCTCCGTCAACACATATAGGATTATCCATAGTATTGTAGAATTAAATAGACTGAACCGAACCAACGTAGGATTTCGGGAGATCCAGTTTTGCTATGACATGGTCAGGAAAGGCCCTAACACCTACTACTTGAAGAACAGACCAAATGAGGAGAGAATTGTTACTTATTTGACGGACTCCAGCCGTGGTAACGACGATGATTTCCTCATCGTTGCTGGCAACTGGGAGATTGGCCGAGATGAGCCTGAAAAACCCAAGTTCCATATCCCGACCCGGTTTGGAGTCATCCGTTAGTACCCCGACCTTGTCTTTCAATTCCATATCTTTTTCTTTCTGATGCCGAACATATTTTGATACTGACTGTTTTTCCCGTCCTATCATGCAGCCACCAACGCCAATAAGTTCCGAAACAGACAGGCGATAAAGCTTGACGAGATAAGGAAGGTCGCCCGATACACAGGATCCTTCGGCAGCAGCTGGGCCCGATCACCCGAAGTGCTTCTCGGATACATTGGGAGCTACCGGGGATACAGCAAAAAATCCATCCCGGACGCCGACGTCGTTGGTGCCGATATTCAGAACTACATTCCGCCTTCCGAAGCTCGGCTACTGGAACCGGTAACAGTTGCTGACGTCGGGAACTTTCCGATTTCGTTTGACTCCGCCCACAGCTCTTTCGATTCGCCTTGCAACTGGGACTCAGGAGACGACCAGGAAGTCGACCAAATTCCCGACCAAATGGCACGAGATCCCAATATTCTGAATCTGCGTGAAATGATTCGGGAACAGAAGAAGAAAAACCCTCAAGTAGGCCCGAGCTCGCAGAGGATGCCACCAACCTCAGCGTCTGGCGAGGCTTCAGATGATGTTCCGCTCATTCTGAAGCGGAAACCAAGGGACCCTCCTCAGGAAGTTCCAGCTGCAACGAACTTGCCGAAGAAGAGCAAGACGGCCGAGAAGGCAAAAGCTGTTGAGGGGGCTGCCCCATGGCGCCCTTCCTTGCTGGTGAATGGGATTGATCCCATCACTGTCGCCGACTCGGCGCAAGACCTCGCCGTCACGCAAACCCTGACGGGTGCGTTGATGTTGCCCAAAGATATCGAGCCTTACGTAGGCACCGATCTCCCGACTTTGATGCGTTCTGTGATGGCCCACGAAGTTTTCGTAAGTGTTTTGTCTTGGTTGTTTTTTTGGTTTGCCTTTACTTGCGATTTCATATCTGCCTTCTGACTTCCCGATCTTGTTACAGGCTGCGCAAAAATCTATGCTGTGTCTGAGCCGCTTTCAGGATTTGGAGACTCGGTACGCCACTATGGAGTCGGAGCTGAAGAATGCCAATGCCTTGTGCTTCAGACTTCAAGAGAGAGTGGCCTCTCACCGGCAGAAGGCTAAGGAAGCCGACCTCAAGCTTAGAGATATTCAGTCCCAGCTCGACACAGAGAAGGTGAGGTCTTCTCAACTGGAGGATCAAATAGCCGATCTTCAAAATCGGCATGCAGCCGAGCTGAAGGCTTCTTACTCCAGGGGCATGATGGATGCTGCAGCCGACTTCTTGGCGAACCAATTGCCCGAGCTCCAGGCCGATCTCGTCAAGAAATGCTGGAAAGCTGCCCTGGAAGCCGCCCTAATTCCGCCTGATTCTCCTGTGTACTCCAGGGTTCCGTCTGTTACCCAATTGGAGGTCATAGCGTCCGATACTGAAGAAGAGGGCCAGGCTGCAGCTGGTGAAGGAGAGGCGGGCCAGATTGCCATTGCTGGTGTCCCTGCTGCTCAACCTCAGTCTGCCGATGAGGACGTAGTTATAGTTCAGGCTGCCGATGTTGCGCCTTAGGATTTTGTTTATTTCTTTCTTTTCTGTAACTCGAGTTTTTGCAACTCATATGTAACCCGACTTCAAGAATTAAATGAAATTGTTATGACTCCTTTTGTCTCTATCTGTTCTACATACCTTTCTCAAGTAGTGAATTATCTAAATCAATTTCAGACTTCATACTTTTCTCAAATGATAAGTCTTCTCAAACTTTTCTTAAGTTTGTTCGGGTGTTCTAACTTTCCTCAAGTGTCGAATTGGCTCTGACCTTTCTCAAGTCATGTCGGCTGTTTAACCTGCAGTTAGGCTTAAACACATACCTTTCTCAAGCATGTTCTGGAGTCCAAACTTTTCTCAAGTGTTGAACTTTCTCTGGTTTTTCTCAAGCCATGTCGGCTGTTTAACCTGTAGTTAGGCTTAAACACATACCTTTCTCAAGCATGTTCTGGAGTCCAAACTTTTCTCAAGTGTTGAACTTTCTCTGGCTTTTCTCAAGCCATGTCGGCTATTTAACCTGTAGCTAGGCTTTAAACACATACCTTTCTCAAGCATGTTCTGGGGTCCAAACTTTTCTCTGGCTTTTCTCAAGCCATGTTCGGCATGATTGCAAACTTTTCTCAAGCGTTGAATCTTCTCAGACTTTTCTCAAGTCTGTTCGGCATGATTGCAAACTTTTCTCAAGCGTTGAATCTTCTCAGACTTTTCTCAAGTCTGTTCGGCATGATTGCAAACTTTTCTCAAGCGTTGAATCTTCTCAGACTTTTCTCAAGTCTGTTCGGCATGATTGCAAACTTTTCTCAAGCGTTGGATCTTCTCAGACTTTTCTCAAGTCTGTTCGGCATGATTGCAAACTTTTCTCAAGCGTTGAATCTTCTCAGACTTTTCTCAAGTCTGTTCGGCTGTGTTCCCCTTGCCCCCTAGCTTCGGTTACTTCGAACCGACGTGGCAGAGTAACCGACGCTATAAAGCATATTCATGATGACCTTTGTGTCGATATAAGGGATTCTCATCCGTGTCTGGCACGTTTTGGGGGCGTGCTCTGTCCACCATAAATGCGACGTGACCGTTGGTTTGTACCTCTTTAAAGTCCGACGCGCCTTTTCTGCGCGTGTTTTGACATGGCGCTTCAGTATCTCAAACGCGCTGCACCGATTGGTCCAGGAGTAATGGATCCGACGGTTGGGGTTTATCACGTGTGACGATTCGGATTTACCCACACAGAACCCTATAAATCCCAAACTTTGTCTTCTTCATTTCTCTTCTTGCTACTGTTCTTCCCCCATACTCTGTAAGTCTGCCTCCTGTGTCGTCGTTTTTCTTTCCTTCATTTCTCATTCCTGCTTCCTCCTCACTCATTCTCTGAGTATGGGGATTTTTAGGAAACACTTCGCCTCTCCGGTGCGGATAGCAGAGTTTCGTAGGCAGTACCAGATTCCAGACGATGTGTATGTAGAGATTAACAAACCCGAGACTCATCCTGAGATTCGGGATGAGGACTCCATCCACATCCCTCTTATGGCTGTCATTGAGGGTGGGGTTAGGTTCCCCCTCCACCCTTTACTGCGTAGGGTTCTGTCGTGGTATCGGCTGAATCCTATGCAGATATCCATAAACTCGTACCGTATAGTCATGGGCATAGTTCGTTTGAACGAACTGTGCCAAACGAACTTAGATCTTTGGGACATAAACTATAATTACGATATGGTCTATAAAAAAGATGATAGATGGTATCTGAAGTCCCGTAGAGGCCGAGAGAAGATAGTAACGAACCTCCCTGACTCGAATAGGGGGAACGACGACGACTACCTCATCGTCTCGGGAAACTGGGAATTTTCTGCCGACGAGCCCGAGCACAAGAGGCTCCCTGTTCCCCGCAGATTCGGGAAACCCCGTTAGTCACCCATTCTCCTTTGTTTTTATTTCTTCAGTATTGCCGATCTATAGCTTCTGACTGTCTGTTTACTCATTTGCAGCTTCAAACGCCAATCGCGGTCGGACTTCGCAGGCTACGCATCCAGAAGATCTGAAAAAAGTTCTTCAGTACAAAGGCATTGAAGGCCAAGCCGAACCGAGAGCCGCCGAAGTACTGCTTCGATATAACCCGTCTTACAAAGGTTATATCAAGGAGAAGAAGTACGTTGCCAAGGTGGTGGCAGAGACGTCTTTGGTTGCTGTCCCCGAAGGTGTTCCCTTGCCGTATCTCCGGGAGCCCAGCCGAGTCACGGTTGCTGCTGTGGCCGAATCATCCTCATCCTCATCCTCATCCTCATCCTCATCCTCATCCTCATCCTTATCCTCATCTTCTTCTGAAAGGACGCAGTCTCCGCTTCGGATTACCCTGGGAGCCGAGGAAGAGAAGGATACGGAAGCCGAAGTCATGTCTGCAAATCCCGACATGCCGAGCCTGAAGGACATGATAAGGCTGAGGAAGACTGCTGCCGCGTCGGAAAAGAAGGTTTCTGGGGTCGTGCCGACTCCCACCGAGGCAAAGAAGGTGCCGATTCCCCTGCAGGCGAAGAAACCTTCTGGGATCGTCCTGGCTAAGAGGAAGCCAGACGAGGGTGAGAAGCTGCCGAGTCTCCCTCCCTCCGATGCCGAAACCGCCAATGCCGACCGGAAGAGGCGGAAACTGGTGAAGGCACACCAGGCTGGTCCCTCCGAGGAGAAGGGCAAATCAAAGGTTCCCGAGAAAGCCGGGACCTGGCCTCCTCCTTTGCTGATAAATGGTACGACCCCTATCACGGCCGCTGACACGGTCCGAGATCTGGGAACTACCATGGCTCTGGCCGAGGCCCTGATGCTGCCGAAGGACATAGAGCCTTACGCCGACGAGGAAGATCATGTCGTGCTTCGGCTGACGATCGCGCACAATATTTTCGTAAGTTTCTTATCTCGGTAATGAAGTCTGCAAATTCCTTTGTGCTTGTTATAACTCTGATGTTAATGCTGCAGGCGATCCAGAAATCCATGCTTGGCATGAAGAAGGCTCAGGACCGGGCAGAGAAACTGAATAAGGCTGAGGCCGAAGTGAGGGAATTCAAACTGAAGTTCTCCACTGCCCGGGACGAGGCTGATAACTTCAAGAAGGAGGCCCGAGAGATGGCCAAGCAGGCTAAGTCCTCGGAGTACTTCCTATCTGAAGAGAGGAAGAAGGCTGCCGATCTTGTAGCCGAACTCACTGCTGTCAAGGCTTAGCATGCCGAAGAGATGGCAGAGGAAAAGAAGAGGGCCACCGATCTCGCGGCAAAGCATGCCGAAGAACTGGCCGAGGAGGCAAGGAGGGCTCGTAAGCTCGGGATGAAAGAAGCCGCTGAGGACATCCTCAACAATCAGATCCCCGAGCTGCAGGAGGAGTTCCTGGCGTTGGGTTGGAAAGCCGCGCTGAGGGCTTGCAACGTGGCTGCCGACTCGCCCCTTTTCAAGGAGATTCCCCACTCCTCTGATCTTCCCGACGAAGAAGAGCCTCTCCCCGAGACCAAGACCAATGGAGCCGACCTTACCGTCGAGGACTATGAAGTCGATGTTGTCGGGGGGGACCCTGCTGCTGAAGAGGGCCGAGCTCAAGATGACCAAGTGGAGATCGTCTGAAGGATTTCCACATTTTCTTTTTGTTTTCTTTAAGTCTTTTTATGTCCATTCCTCTATTTTCTTCCTGTAATCCATATGAAATGAATACAACTTGGACTTCTTCTCGGCAATTCTTGTCTTGTTGCAAATGCGAACTCTTCCCTTAAAATATGAACTTTTATTGAGTTTGTTTGGTAATTCAGAACTTTTCTCAAGTATTGAATTTTTCTCAGGTACTGAGCCGAACAAACTTTTCTCAAGTATGTTCGGCTACGTATCCTGTACTTAGGCCCAAACACGTTTTCCTCAAACATGCTGGATGCGCATACTCTTCTCGAGCGTGGGGCCGATCAAACTTTCTCAAGTCTGTTCGGCCGAACACATACTCTTCTCAAGTATGTCCAAAAGTTCAAACTTTTCTCAAGTGTTGAACGCCAGTATCTTGGATAACACAAAACTAAATTCGCTGAATATCTGATTCGAACATTGAAACTAGAACTTTCATTCACTGCGAAAATAAATACAAGCGTTGAAATAAAGAAATTACTGATAAAACTTCTTAAGATTGGAGACATTCCAAGTCCTCGGTATTTCTTTATCTCCCAGGTCCTGCAATTTGTAGGCACCCTTCCCGAGTCGGCCAATAACCCTGTATGGACCCTCCCAATTGGCCCCGAGCTTGCCATCAGTTGGATCTTTTGTATTTCCCATGACCTTACGAAGGACTAGGTCGCCGAGATTGAATTCCCTCTGATGGACTTTCTTGTTGTATGTTCTTGACAGAGTTGATTGATAGGCGGCAAGTCTGATCATGGCCCTATCTCGTTTTTCTTCGGCAAAATCGAGCTCTATTGCCAAAGCTTGATCATTGCCACCTTGCTCCATTACTTCTGTTCGGAGAGTCGGGATGCCGACTTCAAGAGGAATGACAGCCTCAGTGCCATAGGCAAGTGAGTATGGAGTAACACCTGTAGATCGGCGAGGAGTGGTCCTGTATGCCCATAAAACGAGTGGCAATTCTTCCACCCACTTTCCCTTGGCTTTCTCCAGTCGTTTTTTCATTCCTCCCAATATCGTCTTGTTTGAAGCTTCGGCCTGCCCATTGCATTGTGGGTACGCCACTGAGGCGTAATAGTTTTTGATCTGATATTGTGAGCAGAAAGCTTTGAACTTATCTTGGAACTGGGTTCCGTTGTCTGAGACGATGGCGTAGGGGATGCCGAACCTGGTGATTATGTTCTGCCATACAAATCGCTCGACGTTCTTTTCGGTGATTTTAGCCAGTGGTTCGGCCTCTATCCACTTGGTAAAGTAATCTGTGGCAACCAACAGATACTTCCTCTCCCCAGTTGCTTTGGGTAGCGGGCCGACGATATCCATTCCCCATTGAGCAAAGGGCCATGGACTGGTGAGTGGTGCCAGGTCGGCTGCAGGTTGATGTGAGATCGGGGCGAATTTTTGGCATTTTTCGCACGCTTGGACGTATTTCTTTGCGTCCTCTTGCATATATGGCCACCAATATCCCTGTGATATAGCACGATGGGCTATGGACCTGCCCCCAGCGTGACTCCCACATATCCCTTCATGAATCTCATACAGGAATTTTTGAACCAGAGTTGGGTGTACGCATTTTAAATAGGGACCGGTGTAAGACTTACGATAGAGTTCCTGCTTCGGTGATAGCCAGAAACGTGTTGCTTTGATACGCAGCTTGTGGGCTTCTTTTTTGTCTTCGGGGACGGTACCCCCAGTGAGGTAGGAGACGATGGGATCCATCCAACTTGCGCCGAGATCGATTTCCAAAGCCTTCTCGGCAATGGGGACGTCGATGCTCGGGTACTCGATGGAATCCACGTATATGGTCCTGAATTTGTCTCTGGGTATCGCCGAAGCCAAACATGCCAAGGCGTCTGCGTGGTCGTTCTGTCTTGAGCTGATGTGCGTCATCACCGTTTTCTTGAACTTTGATAACTCCGCTTTAGCCCTCTCTGCATAAGCGGCCATCCTCTCATCTCGGGTGGCATATTCACCACTGAGCTGGTTGAGAACCAGTTGTGAATCACAGAAGACTTCCACATGCTCTGCCCCCAGATTGTGTGCGCATTTGAGTCCGAGTATCAATGCCTCATACTCGGCGACATTGTTGGAGGCACTAAAATTCAATCGGAAGGACTGCTCAAAATAACACCCATCTGGTTCTTCTATCACGATGCCGACCCCAGATCCCCTTGAACACGATGACCCGTCAACATACAACCTCCAGTAAGGCGTCTGATCGGGAACTATTTCCCCCTGTTCGGGCATTTCCTCCTCTGAGATTGAAGCGACAATTTCCTCTGGTTCGTGGGAGAATTCCGCAACAAAATCTGCCAGGACCTGTCCTTTTATTGCTGTCCTTGGGAGGAAATTGATGTCATATTCCCCGAGCTCCACGGACCAAGTTGCCACCCTTCCCGACAGTTCCGCTCTTCTCAAGACAGTGCTGATGGGATGTTTGGTCGGCACTTCTATCGTATGGGCCAGGAAATAGTGCTGCAACTTTCTAGACGCCACCACAAGGGATAGGATCAGTTTCTCCAAGGGGAGATATCTTGTTTCCGAATCCAGGAGCGTCTTGCTCACATAATAGACCGGCGTCTGCTCACCATCTTTGTTTTTTAATAGAACCGCACTGACCGCATGCTCGGATACGGCCAGATAAAGTGTCAACACATCTCCCTTCTCGGGAGTTATGATTAGCGGGGGGTTCGCCAAGTAATTCTTCATTTCTTGAAAAGCCTTCTCACATTCTTCCCCCCATACATACTTGGACTGTTTTCTCAACAGCTGGAAGAATGGCCGACATCGATCGGAAGATCGGCTGATGAACCTGTTGAGGGCCGCCACCATCCCGGTTAGCTTTTGAACTTCTTTCACAGTTCGGGGACTCTGTAGATTTTGCAAGGCGAAAATCTGATCGGGATTAGCTTCTATCCCCCTCCGTGTAACCAGATGCCCCAAAAACTTCCCCGAGCTGACCCCGAAGGCGCACTTCGATGCGTTGAGCTTGAGCTGGTATTTTCTCAATACCTGGAAAGTTTTGCCGAGGTCGCTTATGTGGGACTCCGCCTCCTGGGTTTTGATCACCATGTCATCGATGTAGACCTCCATGCTCTTCCCGAGCAACTCCTTGAACATGAGGGTTGCCAAACGCTGATAAGTCGCCCCTGCATTTCTTAAGCCGAATGGCATCACTTTATAGCAGAAGAGTCCGCGGGGGGTAATGCAGGACGTTTTCTCTTGGTCCGGAGCGTGCATAGCTATCTGGTGATATCCCCGATATGCATCCAGGAAACTCATTCGCCGATACCCCGCTGTGGCATCCACCAGCTGATCTATCTTGGGCAGTGGAAAACTGTCTTTGGGGCAGGCTTTGTTGAGGCTGGTGAAATCCACGCAAACCCTCCACTTGCCATTCTTTTTCTTGACCACCACGGTGTTGGATAACCATTCGGGGTAATGCACCTCCCTGATGGCGTCGGCCTCCAGCAGCCGATCTACTTCCTCTGTTACGGCATCCACATGTTGGATTGCCGGTCTTCTTCTTTTTTGCATCACCGGTTTGTGGGCCGGATCCACGTTCAGATGATGGCATATGATGTCCGGGCTCACCCCAGGCATCTCTTGTGGCGTCCAAGCGAACACATCTATATGCTCCTTGAGAAATGCGACCAGGGCCTCCTCGTCCCGCTCTGATAGTTCTGCCCCGATCAAAAAATACCGCTCTAGATCTGTCTCGTGAGCCGGTACTTGCTTCAGTTCTTCCACAACGCGATCGGCCGGGTTGCGCCCGATATCCTCTATCGTTGGCCGATCTGGGACTTCGATGGACTTCACATGTTCGGCCTTAGGTTTGTGCTTGATGGATGTGACATAGCAGCTTCTCGCCGTTGTCTGATTTCCCCGAACACATTCAATCCCCTTCTTCCCCGGGAACTTTAGCATCTGATGGTAGGTGGAAGGAATTGCCCCCAACCTGTGGAGCCAAGTTCTCCCCATGATGGCGTTGTAGGCAGACGGTACGTCTACCACCAGGAAATCCATATCCAATGTTACTTTCCCTGCTCGGACAGGGATAGTAATGGATCCCAAGGGCCAGACAGCATCTGCACTGAAACCGATGAGCGGTATATCGGCCTTCTTCAAATCTGCCTTGTCCAGCTGGAGTTTCTTGAAGGCATCATAGTACAGGATCTCCGTTGAGCTGCCTTGGTCAACCAGGATTCTCTCCGTGTTGAAGGTGCCAAGGAGCAGCGTAATTACCAACGCGTCGTTATGGGGATGTGTTACCCCTTCCAAATCCTTTTCCGAAAAGGAAATGACTGTTTCTTTTTGTGTCTCGGGCTCTTTCCTCTTCTGCCCGAGATGTTGTATATGATGTTCGTGCCCGTCTCGGCGGCGTTGGAGCCGAACTTCCCTCTCATCCAGAACTGGGGTTGCAGCGTGTATGACGTGCACGGTCCCAGTTACCATCACCTCTTCCTCAGAGGATTCGGCTTCCATCGGCTCCGGTTGAACCACTTGTTGCCTTTGTTCGGCCACGAAACGTCGGAGATGCCCGGCTTCAACTAGTTCCTCTAGGAACTGTTTAAGCGCCTTGCATCTTTCTGTCATATGGCCGTTTCTCCGGTGATAGCTGCACGAATCTATGCTCGGGTCACGCTTCACCATCTCTCCCGACCCAGCTGGCCACTTCCAAAAAGGCTCGTTCTTCAAAGGATAAATCATCCGGTAGATCGGGGTGTTGAAAACCGTGCGTATAGCTTTATACGCCTGAGCTCCCGGTGGCTTTCGCTCCTTCGGTGCTTGTGACACTTCGGCCACCTCAACTCTAGGCCTCTTGGCCTCGGGTATCATTACCGCATTCCGATACGCCTTTGCTGCTGGCCGCTCTTTGTCTCGGCGGATTTCATCTTCAAACTTGGCGTATTTCTCGACTCTGCTCATCAAGTCGGCAATGGTGCTTGGGGGATCAATGGTGAGAGACTCTCTGAGCCGATCTCGGTAAGATAATCCCAGCCTGAAGGATTCCACGGCGTAGGCCTCCGTGCAGTCCCCGATCTCATTGTAGGTGGCCCAGTACTTGCTGGCGTACTGCCTGAGATCCTCTTCTGGTCCTTTTCTCAAGGCCAGAAGCGTGTTCACGTATTTTTTCTGTGCTCGGTTAGCCACAAATCTTTTGAGGAACTGATCCGCCAGTTGCCTCCAGCTTGTAATTGATCTCGGCGGCAGAGCCTGAAACCAATTTAGGGCTATCTCTCCCAAACTCAGTGAAAACACCTTGCAGTAGAGGCTGTCTTGGCCCACATAGATCATCATGGAGTTCACGAATCCTTTGATGTGAGTCATCGGATCCGTTCGTCCATTATAAATTGTGAATTTCGGAGGGGCAAACTTTCTGGGTAAGTCCTCCGTTTCTATCTGAACTGATAGTGGCGATACTGCCAGCTGCTGTAGTTCTTTGTGGTTTGCGTCGTCCTCTGGACGGTTGAGTCCCAGCTGCTGATTTAGCCAAGCTCTCATGTCGGTCGGTGGAACCAATGGCGGCAGAGGCTGGTTTGGAAGCTTCTGCTGGGCGTCTGGGGCTGATTCTGCCCTCTGATTCAGCCATTCCCTCATATCGGGAAGCGGCCGCTCCCGAGGCGGTCCGCCTCTGTGCGATGAAGCCCCCACCTGCCTTTCTCCTCCTCGAGGCCTTTTGCTGGCTTCATGTCGACTGTCCTGCCGAGACGGCCCAGTCTCAGAGCGCTCGTCGTATCTAGATACCGACTGGCGGACTGAGTCTCTGTGTTTACGGAGAGTTTGGTTTTCTCTCTCCATGCGTCGTATGTAGCGGCGCATGTCTTCTACTTCTTGATCCCTCCTTCGGATCCGATCGGCATTATCACGTTCTTCGTCTCGGCGAGACCGTTCATGAGTTCGGGATTCTCTCCCTCCCTCGTTCCGGGATTGAGTTTGGGATCTGTCCCTGTTTTTTGACCGTTCCGCTTCTCGCGGACGATCTGGGCGTTGCTCCAGATGCAACGGCGTGGGTAACGCAGGAGCTCCCGACGTATTGGCAGATACCGGGATGGTGGGAAGCAACACCTGTTCTCCAGGTTGCTCCCCTACTATTTTTGGTGGAGGGACCCTCGGAATCTCCCTTCTAGGGCCCTTTGCTTTGTGTGGAACTGGAGGGGGGGACCTTGATCTCCCCTTCACATCACGTTCCTTCCCCTGGTCTTTTCTTGACATCTCAGCCATGAATCTTTAACTTTCCCACAGACGGCGCCAATTGTAAGGGGGTTGATTTAGAAAATCGGGACGGAAAGCTAGAGATTCACTATCCAGCCGAAATGGTGCTTCTCTCAGTATGTGTACCTGTGATCTGCAAAAGAATAATCTGTCAAAGAGTCCTCTGCCGCTGTGGCAGGAGAACACTCCGATGATTAAGTCAGGCACAATCTCACAGGGAAAAAGTTAACTGTAAACTGATATTCTCTATCAGCGAAAGAAAACTCTGGGGTATTTAGGCGTACCTCAAATTCGTCATCTGAGGGTGTATTTATAGATTTCCCTGGTGCCCTAACTCCATCTGGACTTTCTTGGGCCCCAATTCTCTTTGGGCCTCCAGTCATGCCCCAATTCTCTTAGGGCTCCACTCTGGCGGAGTGTCCTCTGATGGGACGTGGGGGTCACATCTGTAACTGAATCCGACAAGATCCCACAGGACCCCACCCCATCCATGATTTTGTTTCCTTTTCGGAAATACGGTTATCAATCGCTTTCTCGGGCTGCCCGTAGTCCTGACCGCCTTTCTCAGGTCGGCAACACTTGAGTCCGCCTTTCTCAGGTCGGCATCCTCCGTACTTGATTCTGTTACCCAAATATGGGCGTGATCGGCACTTCTCGTGTCGGCCACTACCACACGTGATCGGCACGTGCCTCTGGAAATGTTATTCGGTCTCGGCCGAATTCTGGAATAAGCCTGGGGAGTAAAAGGTATTTTCTCAATTACGTTTTACCCCCGTCAGAAAGCAATTCTGTTTTCTTCTTAGAATGCGCAACCTAATTGATGGAACAGTTTATGGCGTCCTCAGCTCGCTTGAACCTGCAAAAGAGTTGACAGCAGTGTCATATCTTTCCAACACCCCTTCGATGCCTAAGTTAGAATTTAGGGTGGAGAAAATGGTAAAAAAATGCTCTAAATTAAAATGGACAGAGTTTTCGTACAGTGTACCATAGGGTTGGTTTAAGTTATATAGGCGTAGTCACTTCTTGCCGTTCTAGTGGAGTATACAAGGAAATAGTTTCTTCAAAAGGGGAACAACTCTAGAGATAACCCAATGATCCTTATCCAGTACAGAAGGGATAAGGATAACCGTTGTAAGAGCTTACTTCAAATCCCGTGATCTCTGGACTATAACATGGTCGGAAACTGATCAATACTTTGCAGACCAGATTAAGAGTAGTGCTTTTAGCTGACCAAGTTATATTGGATGTATAAAGCGCTTGTGATTCAAACACCCACACCTGAGCAGAGAGACAGTTGAATACCCATATATGGGCAAATCACTTGTCTTAGTCAAGTCCTCAATCCTCTTACTCAACAGTTACTCCCCTATTTCCAAGTGAGCATTAATAATCAATGAGGAAATATTCAGAATAAAAAGAGAAATGATGGTTACACCTATTCCTTGATCGTCTTACAGCATTTAATGCTTTTCACTTGAGCCTACACATGCCCTACATCAAGCCGTTAGACGTGTGTTGTAATCGATGGTTCTCATTCAAAGGCGGTTGGCAAGCCATTTGAACATCCTTTCATCTCCCAAAACTATGTAGTATCTTGACATCTTTTCAGAGCAAACTTTTGTCAGTTTTATTGTGCATCCATCCATACCGCTCTTCATCGATACATCTTGTCCTTCTCCCAACCTTTCATCATCAGTTCTGGCTAATCATAAGTTCTTACCCTCAGACCCTCTGAACCTGGGGCACGATTGTTCCTTCTTCTTCTTCTTACGTTTGTGTTATTATTTATACAATCATTCATAGCTGCCAACCTTTAGGGAGTTCGCTAACTCCCATGTGAATTTACTTCAGGAACATATACGAATCATTAGCCTTGATTCTACATATCCAAGAGATGGCAAAACGTTGGAATCCATCCATGATTTATTCCTCTTCTAAAGAGGATTTAGATATAGAATAGACCAGACTAGGATTCTCTCATTCCCTAAGAGAAATTTAAAAGAAGGTGTCGTTACATCTAACACCCTCTCTCCTGATCCCGTAGGAATGATAGTGATTACCAAGCCCTTAGAGGCTGAGGAACATGCCTCATCGTTTACTGAGAAAGAGTAGATAGCCCTAAGGATAAACTATCAAATCCTCATAAGAATTCCACTGCCTAACAAGAGGGCCTATACATCATGTCTGTTAGGCAAGGGAATTATGTTTGTATAAAGCTGACTTATAAGGATGACTTCGAGGCAGGTTCACGATTGCCTTTTTCCCGACCTGGAAGACAGATATTATGGTATCTGAACCTCTCCCCGAGACAGAATGTGCGTAGCTCATGGTGGATATTAATCGGCAATGGAGTACTATGGGCAGCGGCAACAAGAGAAAAAGGCCAATTGAGCAGTGAGGCCTTTCTGTGTATTGATCAGGTGAACAAATCCTCCCATGGTTGGTGGTATTTCTTAAGGAGAGATGGAGGCCCTGTCTTAGTGAGTAACCTCCCTTCAGCCAACAAGAACTAAAAGAACAAGTTCTTTTTTGTCTCTAGAGAAGGATGGGAATTCCCCTCTTGGGAAAAGATGACTGATTCAATCAAAATTTGTCATTTCTAGGGAAAGCCCCATTTCTATTCATGAGCACCTCTTTTATCTGCCTCCCTTCAGCCAACAAGAACTAGAAGAACAAGTTCTTTTTTGTCTCTAGAGAAGGATGGGAATTCTCCTCTTGGGAAAAGATGACTGAATCAGTCAAAGTTCGTCATTTCTGGGGAAAGCCCCTTTTCCATTCATGAGCACCTCTTTCATCTATGCTTAATCAGATATTCGTCATATACATGCATCTAATTTTGTGATCTGCATAGGTAAACAAAGGCCATCGATTACTAAAGAAATAGCTAATCAAATTAATCTCGCTACTGAATATCCTAATCACGATTATTGGGTACTTTTGGAGGTGGAGACGTTGGCAAGATATCTCTTCTGGCCAAAATCCTTAAGTGAGGCTCTTGGTTTGGAAAGAGGTAGTAATTTTTTATATTCCTTGTCCTATTTTTCCTGATTTTTCAATTTCTCTTTCTGTCATCTTTCTTTTAATAGTGGAAAGCCAAGAGATGGTGACCGTCAACAAAAGTAGGTTAGCCGAGCTGCAGGCTAGGGAGCAAGCCAAGACGACCAAAAACGGAAAGAGTAGCAAAAGGACGGAGAAGAAAAGAACTCCAAAAGACCTTGCTTACCTTTGTATTTCCCAGTGAACCCTTTGTTTAAAAAAAGAAAAAGATGAAAAAGGAGATGAAAAGGACAAAGGAACCGTTACTCATGCTTCCACATTGAACGAGACTACGATTGAGAAGAACATTGAGCTGGTCACAAAACAGACTGAGGTGACTGAAAAAAGAGATGAAGAGGCAGTTCCTAAAAATCAAAGGGACTTGGGCATACGAGGGGAGAAAAGGACTGCTGTCTTGGAGCTCAATGCTTCTATTCGAGCATCCTCTTCTTCTATACCTAACGATCCATGTGTTTTGAAGAGTCCTCTCTTGGCTGCTGACAAGATATATGTTCAATACTAAGGTCGATAAAGCAAGTGTGAGGGAACCATACCCTACAGAACTACATGCACGACTCCTATTCAATCTGGGCAAGGTAATAACTTTAATCACTCGTCACTTTCCCAAGAAATGATTTATTCAGTTGATCTTCCCTGCTAACCTGTGTCTTCCCTTTTTAAATC
This sequence comes from Arctostaphylos glauca, assembly GCA_019985065.2. Taxonomy (NCBI): domain Eukaryota; kingdom Viridiplantae; phylum Streptophyta; class Magnoliopsida; order Ericales; family Ericaceae; genus Arctostaphylos; species Arctostaphylos glauca. The sequence continues at coordinate 19,109,129 of JAHSPW020000002.1, read as the reverse complement.
ATCATTTTTTGGGGCAAAAACAATAAGAAGAGACGGAAAACTTTTCTAAGAGAAGGAGGCTTTGCAGAAGAGAATAACCAATCAGGAGCGCATGAGAGACAAGAGCTAGATGAACAACTTCTTGATTCTCTTCTCTAGGGACCCTTGCAATCTCAAGCTTCTCAAAATTCTTTTGCAACAATCTAATCTGCCCTAGAAACTGCTTCATTCTTTCCTCCTTGGCTTCATAATCCCCCAAGACTTGTCCTACCAACAACTGGAAATTGTTCCTGACCCCCAAGTCTTTAATCCCCAAGGATTTTTCCAATTTGATCCCTGTGATAAGAGCTTCATACTCTGACTCGTTATTGGTTGCTTTGAATTCAAATCGGAGTGCGTATTGAAGCTTAATTTGATCAGGTGATACCAAGAGAACGCCAGCTCCACAAGCTTCGTTGTTAACTGAGCCATCTACATGTAATGTCCATCTTAGAGCTTGCTATTTTAATCTCTCCTGTTGTTCTGTGTGCACATCCTGTTGCTTTTCTAGGAAGGTGAACTCTGCCACAAAATTTGCTAAGGCCTGAGCTTTAATGGCTAACCTTGAGCAAAACTCCAAATCAAACTCACCTAACTCGACAAACCATTGGACTAGACGTCCAGAGATCTCTAGAGTGTGAAGGGTTTTCTTGAGAGACTAATCTGTCATAACATTGGTTGGATGAGCTTGAAAATAAGGCTGGAGCCTTCTCGCTGATATGACTAAAGCAAAGGCAATGTTCAATCCTTGGATATCTCACTTCTGCTCCCCTGAGAGCTCTTTTGGCATAAGAAATTGGATGTTGAATCGTCTCTTCTATTCAAATCAATACTAAGCTGATTGCATGAGTGGATACTGCCAAGTATAGATATAAGTCATCCCTTTCTACTGTACTACTAAGGAGAGGAGGAGAAGATAAATAAACTTTTAATTGGAGAAATGTTTGCTTGCACTCTGCAGTCCACTAAAAAGCCTTCTTTAGGACTTGAAAAAATGAATTACACTTGTCAGTTGCCCGTGACACAAAACGATTAAGAGCCGCAATGCATTCGGTCAGCTTCTAAACTTCCTTTATGCCTCTTGAAGATTTCATAAAAATGATGGTCCTTATCTTCTTAGGGTTGGCCTCTATCCCCCTCTATGAGACCATGAATCCCAAAACTTTTCTTGAGGAGACTCCGAACGCACATTTAGTGGGATTGAGCTTTATCTCATATTTTTCGACATTAAGCTTCATCTCATATTTTCTGAGTATCTCGAAATCTCTTCCAAGTCTGTAACATGGCTTGCTCTGGTCAAACTCTTCACCAGCATGTCATCAACATATACCTCCACATTTCTTTCAATATGTCGTTGGAACATGCTATTAACTAATATATAATAAGCAGCACCTGTATTCTTAAGCCCAAAGGGCATTACCTTATAATAGTAAAGTCCACAATCAGTAATGAATGACGTCTTCTCCTTGTCGTCCTCAAGCGTCTGAATTTGATTGTACCCGAAGAAAGCGTTCATAAAGCTGAGCAGCTCGTGACCCGTTGTAGAATCCACGAGAATGTCAATTCTTGGAAAAGAAAAACTATCCTTACGGCACGCCTTGTCGAGATCCTTGAAATCTACGCATAGACGTCACTTCCCATTAGGTTTGTGCATGAGGACTACACTGGAGATCCAAACTGGGTACTGAGCTTCCCTGATAAATCGAGCCTTTGCCAACTTCTCCACCTCCTCTGCTGTGGTTGCATTTCTCTCTAGGGCGAATGTCCTCGTCCTTTGCTTAACTGGTCGATGATCTAAATCAGCATTTAATTTGTCCACCATCACCTTGGGATCGATTCTGAGCATATCTTCATGTGACCACGTGAAGACATCCACGTAGCTCCTCAAAAATCTAATTAGTGCTTTTACTTCTTCTGGATGTAGTCCTAAACCGATCCGAAATACCTTCTCAGCATTGCCCTCTACCATTGGTACCTCCATCAGCTCTTCCATAGGCTCATCCTCTCTGAGCTTATCTTCATCCCTCACATCCATTTCCTCAACAACAATTGTTTCCTTTGTCGTCTTCACAAAGGTTAGGTAGCATTCTCATGCTTTCTTCTGATCACCTCTAAATTCTCCAATCCCGTTAATGGTTGGGAATTTAATTTTAAGATGATACATTGACACTACAGCCTTAAACCTATCAAGTGTTTGTCTACCCATATTGCATTGTAGACTAAAGGACAATCCAACACTAAGAAATCCACCAAAGCCATCGTATTCTTGTCCTCATCTCCTATCATGACATGCAGCGTTACAACTCCTATAGGATGTGTAGTTTCACATGAGAATCCTATAAGGGGAGACTTCACCGGCCTTATCTTATCCTTCCCAAGATGAAGACCTTTAAAAGCATATAGGAGAATGAGATCAGTTAAGCTACCTCTATCTACAAGCACCCTACTCATTGTCCAGTTCATGAGCAATATTGTTACTACCAAAGGATCATCATGAGGCTGTAAAATCCCTTTTTGTCTTCTTCTATGAACTGAATAACTTGAGTCTCAATCCAAATTTGCTTTCATGGTCTGTCTGCACTGAGCACCTCTTTCGCATAAGACTTTCGAGAAGATTATGTGTCCCCTCCAAATCCAAGTCCCCCAAAGATCATTCAAATTTTCCCCATTGGATGAGGCTTAAGAGGAGGAAGGGGAGGGGGTGTCCAATCCCGATTGCCTCCAGGTCCTTTCCTGTCTACCTGTCGTCTGGGCTAATTGTCTTTTCTTCACACATACCGTTGTAATCATCCCCGATTGATCAATGCTTCAATTTGTTGTTTGAGGTCTATATAGTCATTCGTATCATGCCCATGATCGCGATGAAAGTTACAATATTTATTTCAGGAGTGTCTGTCTGAAGGGTTCTTCATTTTGCTTAGCCATTTGAGCTCAAGATAATCACCAATTTTCTGCAACACTTGATCAACAAAAGCCACCAGATGAGTGTACTCGTAGAATCTTCTGTCTGGCTTTCCTCTCCTTGGAGACTCTCTCCGATTGGTTCTCTTCCCTTTGAAAGATTGTTCAAGTCAATGCTGACCATCTTCTCATCATTTTGTATCCCTGGCTTGTCGGGATCCTCCTTACTGACCGACAAGGTGGGCATCCCTCTCCCTTTCTCTATAAGCCACCAATGTATCCTCTGCATTTATTTATTTCTGAGCTCTCGGCATGAGCTCAGCCATGTTAGATGGTGGATCAGCGGATAGGGAAAATAAAAACTATTTAGGTCTGAGTCCTAACATGTAGGCTACTATAGCAACCTGATCATCTACATTGTTTACCTGTATAGACTCCATGTTGAATCTGGAAGTAAAGTCCCTAAGGGTTTCACGTTGAGGAGATAAGTGGTCAATTTTCTATACTGTTGGCTCGCAATAAAATTGCTGACAAAATTCTGATTGAGCTCTTTGAAGATACTGGTAATGCTTGGAGAGATCTTATTGAACCAAACCCGAGCAACCCCACGTAGCATAATTGGAAAGGCCCTACACATAATAGCATTTGGCACAGTTTGTAGGTGCATGAGGGATTTGTAGGTTTTCATATGATCAACGGAATTTTTTGTCCCATCAAAGGTGTTAATTTGAGGGACCCTGAGCTTTGGTGGGAAAGGGACTTCCATCACATCAGCATGAAAGACAAATTAGTGGTTTGAACAAGCTCCTCCATAGTAGTCGGGCCTTGATCTTCACTTGCTTAGTCAGTCCGTCTAATTGAGCCTTCATTTGTCGTATTTGTTCTGCCACTATTCCTTCTGGAAGTGGCTATCCACACAGGGGACTATTTGGGTGGCTACCAATGTGATTGTTAACTTCACCCTGTCCTACTGTTAGATCCTCTTCCTCTCTTGGATCGCCATCCAGTGGAATACCTTTGACACGAGGAGGGAGACCTCCTCTAGGAGGTATAGGCTGATAGCGCTGCAACAACACTTGGTTTTTCTCAATGATTCAATGCATACCCTGAGTTAGGGTAAGGACATGCTCACGGAGTGCTTGATAATCTTCTTGCGTGATTGGACCAGGTGAATAACAAAGATCTGGGCAGGACCTTAAGGTTGGTTATTAGCGTTTGAAGTCATGGAGCGAGTGCGGACCATAACCCCTTCAAATTAGTAAAGAAAGAAAAAGAAGAAACGTCGTTCCCACAGAAGGCGCCAATTGATGGAACAGTTTATGGCATCCTTAGCTCGCTTGAACCTGCAAAAGACTTGACACCAATGTCGTATCTTACCAACACTCCTTCGATGACTAAGTTAGAATTTATGATGGAGAAAATGGTAAAGGAATGCTATAAATTGAAATGGACAGAGTTTTCATACCTTGTACCATAGGGTTGGTTAACGTTATATAGGCATAGCCACTTCTGCTATTCAATAGAGAAGGGAATGGTTCTTTCAAAAGGGGAACAACTCTAGAGATAACTCAGTGATCCTTATCCAATAGAGAAGGGACAAGGATAATCGTTATAAGAGATTACTTCGAGTCCCATGATCTCCAAACTATAACATAGTCAAAAATTGATCAGCGCTTTGCAAACTAGAGTAGTCCTTTTAGATGACCAGGTTTTACTAGACATATAAAGCGCTTGTTAAGCTAAACACCCGCACCCGAGCAAAGAGATGACTGAACACCTATATCTGGGCAGACAACCTGTCTTAGTTAGGTCCTCAATCCCCTTACTCTTCACTGAAATTGAAACGGCACCCTTGTTTCCTATTAAGAGTATTACAAAAGGTATATTTTTATAATAGGCATTGGAGAGGAAGACAAAGCCATCGTGGAGAAAATGATTGAAAGGGATAGGGTGAGGGTGGGTGAGGCCTAACACACTCTTACAAGGGGTGGGTCTTACACTTGAACATACTTTTATGATTATAATCTCATAGAATATACGGGGCTTGAGAAGAAGAGCAAAGAGGAGTATCTTAACCCAATTAATCAAGAAGAAAGATCCAGACATGGTACTAATTCAAGAAACGAAAATGGAAGAGAGAACCAAAACAAAGGTGGATGGGATTTGAGGATCACCTAACGGAGAATTTAGCTTCATACCAACAGTTGGAACATTTGGAGGCCTTTCATCTATTTGGAAATCCCAAGTAGCAACATTCCAGGCTCATCATCAAAATAAACATTTCCTGATTTTGCAAGGGTCCTGAGTCATAGTAGGAGATGTTCATGCCCCAAATAAAGTCCAACAAAGAAGAGAAACATGGGATATGTTGACTGTCATTAAGAGCCAAGATGACTCCCTTGGTGTTTAAGGGGTGACTTTAAGAAAGTGTTGGCTGAGGAGGAAAGAAAGGGTTGCCACGAAACTACGAGCGTTATGAGAGATATGCAGTAGCTCATTCAAGACATGGAATTGATCTATACCAATATGGAAGGCAGCCTCTGTGGATTGGATAGATTCGTCATGTCGTTAAAATTCATCCAAAGATTCAAGGTAACTTAATAGGGATTTGCCTAAACAAACCACGGATCATTGCCCTGGTCGGATAGATGATAACAATAGGGACTGAGGCCCTAAACCTTACAAATTCTAAGACGTATGGCTATCCAACCCCAACTGCCTTAAGGTGGTTGAAAGGGCTTAAAAGGAGACCTCTTCCCAGGTGATGCAGGTCAAGTTATAGTCAACAAATTTCAAAAAATAAAAAGGAAGCTGAAGACTTTGAATGAATTTGATTTTGGCATCATCAATAAGAAGTTACAAAACCTAGAAGCCCAAATCCACCAATAGAATATTCTAGAAGAATCTAGAAAGTTGAACCGAGTAGAGCTAGGGGAGAACAAGGCTAGCAGGGCTGAACATTGAAAATTGGAAAGACTGAGTGAATGCTTATGGAGACAAAAATCTAGGGTTAACTGGCTGAAATTGGGAAACAAAAATACCAGATACTTTCAGGTCATTGCAAACTCCATATACAAGAAAATTTTCATGGAATCCATATCCTACAATTCCAGACTCCTAACGATCCCAGAAGAAATCAGGGGAGCAGCAGTGGAATACTTCAAGGAAATCTTCAAAGAAGACTTCAAGTCTACAGCCAAAATTGGAAGATGCTAGAAAGAAAACTTTCTATTCCACAAGCTCAATAGCTAGAAGCTCCCATCTTGCAAGAAGAAATTGAGAGAGCCCTTAAGGACTGCAATAGCCTGAAATCACCGGGGCTAGATGGATTCAATTTCAGATTCATAAAAGAAGCTTGGCATTTCATTAAAAATGACATATCCATAGGAGTTTCATGCCAATGGCAGGATACATCCAAGTATTAAATGTACTTTCTTTGTTCTTATCCCAAAATTGGAGAATCCTAAACCATTCTCAAACTGTAGACCCATAAGCTTGGTTAGTAGTACGTACAAAATTCTATCAAAGATTCTTGCAAACAATTTGAGAATGGCTCTCCCAAGCCTTACTGGAGAGTCCCAAGCTGCCTTCATGAGGAGTAAACAACTCCTAGACGGGGTTCTAATAGAAAATGAGGTAATCCACCACTTCAATCAAACTGACCAAAGGGGGTAGTCTCGAAACTCGACTTTTGAAAGGCCTATGACCGTGTAAATTGGTCTTTCTTAGTGTCTATGATGAAAAAAATGGGGTGTGGTGCTAAATGGTGCAAATGAATCACCGCATGCATTGACTCTGTAAATTTATCTGCGCTCATCAATGGGTCCTCCTCTAAATAGTTCAAAACATACAAAGAGATCAGACAAGGTGATCTCATATCCCCTTTCCTATTCAACATTGTGGTGGAAGGGTTGCACATCGTTGTAGATACGGCCTACTAATATGGGGCTAATCTTTGGTATCAAAATTGGAGCTAATGGTATTTGTGTGTCTCATCTGCAATTTGTAGATGATACCATCATGTTCTGTCATAACGATCTACTATTTGCAAGTTGTTTTTTTTAAAAGACAAAACATAATACAATTATACATGCACAGTGTTCTGTCAACTTTGTATTTTTAATAATCTATTATGTCCGTTTGATTGAAAAATTCATTTGCATTAACTTTTGTTTTTCATTAGTTTTGTTAGTTAATTTTTCACTTATTAAATTATTCTTGTCAGGAAGAATTAAATTAACAAAAATAACAACATTTATAAGAATTACAAAATTACAAAATCCGTAAAGGCTAGGTTTGGCTTACCTATTATTATTTTATTTTTATTTTTTTTACTTTTCTTAGTTTCACATCTTTATATTGTATATTACTGGTCTATATCAACAAAAATACTTAAAACAAAAAAATATATAACAAGATTGTGTACATTCTTGCTAAGTACATATTGCTTTTCACTCTAAGTACACTTCCAGTATATTGCTAGATAATGACATGTCCATGAATCTTTAATTTCAAAAATACGAGATTAAATGGTATCATTAAACGTAACTAAGAAAAAAATTGAAAAAACAAAATAATTTAACATGAATGAAAAAATATTTGATTGTTTCACTTAATGATTTCAAACAAATTATTAATACTAATGGAATAACAATTAATTATGCAAATTTTGAAAAAAATACCTGAAAATTTTCAGCAGCTTCAGACAGAGGGAAATGGTGTAATGGCAACTCCAATGGTCTGAAAATGGCCCTTGCCATTGCCATTTTTTGGCAAAAATTACAAAAACCAGAGTCCAATGGTTGAAATGGCAAGGGCCAAAAATTGGCCGTTGCCATTTTTCTAGCCATTTCTAGGCAAAAATAGCCGCAGAAATGGCCCTTGCCAAATCTGCCAAGTCACCCCAACCAACCCCTTCCCGGCAAAATTTATCCCAACTGCTTCCTTCCATCAGCAACAAAATAAAAAATGAACGAACACCAACAAAATGAACGAACACCAACACCATCAGATTACCGAAAAACAGACCCCAGGAACAAAATATAAAAGGAACAACTAAACTTACCTACTACCGTTACATGGAAAAATAAAAACACGAAGACTAATCATTTCAAATAGCTAATAGAATTACATAATCGCATTCTTGACTAAAGCCTGTGAATTCTGGAAAGTAAGGCTGGGGAGGTTGGCGTGCGACCATTTTTTCCATGATATCATTCTTCAACATCGCGTAGTAATGCCGCGTTTGAGGGTCCGCAATCTGAGATAGGTCCATGTTCATAATTTGCATTTCATTCTTCATCTTTTCATTTGCTGCTATTTCCTCCATTACTTTAGTTTTCCTTTCTTCCATTTCAGTTTACTTGTCGGACTTTTCCGCTTTCGAAGCAATTTTATCCAAAACATTCTTGTTGAATGCATCCAACAAGCTACAAAATTTCTCATTCTTCTCATCTGCCATATTACTTTTCCTTTTTGCCTCCTTTACTTTTTTGCTTCCTAGCGGCCTCTTTCTTGGGGATTCAACACTTCCACCAATTGGAGTATTATCTGAATCCAAAAAAACAAAATTTCCTGGAATTTGTGAGCACGCAGGAGATGGAGGAGTGGAAGTAGTACCCATTGTTGATGTTCGTGCCCTTGAGGAAGTGTCGGGGACATTCTGCCACTTCACATGCTCTTGCAATATGACCCAACAATGGTGAAATGGAAAATCTTTGTTATGAATTTGACGGTAAAGTCTATTTGCTTCTTCAACCTATTAAATAGCATACAAAAATTAAAAATAAAATACTTGAAAAATAAAATACACTTCACATGGCTCTTGCAAAATTAATTTATACGTAATTCATTTCTCACCTTGTCAGCTTCTGTTTGGCCACTTTGATTTTTGGCTTCAATTGACTTCGCGTATCCGTTCCATTTTCCGCATAACTTCTGGATATCTCTCCACCGACTTTGTATAGAATTAATCGTCCGAGCATCATCTTTCGTATTGTTTGTATACTCATCCAGAACACGACTCCAAAAAACAGATTGTGATTGCGAGTTACCAACAACCGAATCTTGACTAATACATAAATACGCATTGCAAATCGCTATATCTAACGCCGGAGTAAAAGCATTTCCCCTCTTTGTAGACATAATTTGATCGGAGTGGAAAGTAGTGTTGTATTGTGCAATATTTTAAGAAGGTTGTGTTGGGAGTGTTTATTTATAGAGGTGAACACGGTTGTTGGATTTAATACAGTGGTTGAAAATTTAATACGGTAGTTGAAATTAATACGGTGGTTGAATTTAATACGGTGGTTGAATTCAATATATATTTTATTTATATTAATTCATTGTCAAAATGTATATTTTAAATTTAAAATTTATCAATAATTTGGATTTACTATAAAAATTATAAAATTATTAAAATATTTTTTTTCAATAATATACGAATCTTCGTACAAATATTTAAATTTGACTGGGACATGTAGTTGGTTAAAGTTATTTATGAAAAAGGATAGAATGGTAATTGTTTGAAAAAATGACCCTTGCCATTTTTCTGAACCACCGAACTCAGCATTACCATTTTTTGGCAAAAAGTACTATTCTTGGCCAAAAAATGGCAATGACAAGGGCCATTTTTTGGCCACCATTGGAGTTGCCCTAAGTAGATAGTAGATTGAAAGGAAAATAGAGGGAAAATGTGTTGGATTGAATTGGGGGGGGGGGGGGGGTTTTACTAAAATGAGATTTTTTAAAAAATTATCCCATGGCATCAGCAATTGCAAACCAACCACACAGAGAAAATAACGATATGAAAAGAATACTTTGTAAAGCAAGAAAAACAAGTGAATTTAACCCCAAGAAGTTGATCAAGCTCGGCTAATGATCATTGCAATTAAATCAACTCAAATACTAACAAATCAAGTTTGAACATAGTAAATATCCCAAATAAAACTTGAAGTAACCTGCCCTGACTTGATTCGTTGCAATCTGCGTCGACCATAGTTTGGAAATAATTTGCATTATTTTGGGGTTAAAAGTGGGTACTAGAATCATGTGTCAGATGGAGAACAGGTAAAAGACCTAAATACAGAATAGTTATGGCATCAAGGACCAAAGATATTAAAACTAACTAAATACGTCAAATTCGCCATAACAACGAGAGAAGGATTCACAAAGAGCAATTTAACATTAAGGCTAAAACATAAAATGACATACAAATCCCATCCAGCAAAAACAAAGGCAGCATTCTAACAAAACATAGGCAGATGTCAAGCACCCAAAGAAGCTAATGAAGTCTACAGCAATTCTGGAAATTTTCAGTATCGATCAAAAGAAGATGGGCGCCCTCCACCCCTCCTAGGGCGCTCGTAGGGACCTGACCTATCCCTGTAGCTTTTTCCTTCATAGCGCGATGGACCACCTCCTCCACCTCCATACCTGTCACCCCTGCCTCTTGGTCCTCCATCTCTATCGTAGCCAATGTCCTTGCCGTGCCCATTTTGTGGGTAACGGTCTGCACCCCCATACCTGTCGCCCACAAAGCGATCCCCACTGGGTGGATACCTGCATTTTTTTATGACAGCACTATGAGGCTTGTACATTTAGACCGTGTATGGAACATGAATTTGTCAAATGGATTTATGGAACCAAAACGAGAAAAAAGTTTCAAAGATGACCAAGTGAAGAAGCTTGCTTTATTTCACTGGCTCCATACCAATTCGTTTCCCTTCATAAAATGATGATCCACACACAACCTTGAAGTATAACAGGACCATTAACCCTAGAACTGTTTCAGAATATAACTGCACATTTTTCAACACCTAAAAACAACTATTCTCTATCCCTCTTAGTTAGTCCATTTTGGAGAATGTAACTATATTTTGCAGTGAGACTTCAAAGAGGACATTCTTTGTGAGACCATCAAAAGTGGGAAAATGGACTACCAAAGAGGGGTGGACAGAGTATCAATCTGTCGTGTAATATCAAATATTCACAAAGCAAACTTTGAAAATACATGATCAAACTTTTGAAAAAGCTAGGAAACAACGATCAGGACGTTATACTAGTTATTTGTATACGGTTTACATTTTAAGGACTGCCATTCCACTTGTCACCCCAATTAGAATTACTTTTCTAAGAATACCTGTCATTAGCATAGCGATCGCGGCTAGCATACTTGTCTCTGCTATCATAACGATCGATATCCCCATAGCGCCCTCCATCGTACCTATCATCAATGTACCGATCACGATCACTGCCAAAGCGATCCCCACGGCCACCGGCCCCACCAAATCTCGAACGAGAAGCGAATCCACCACCTCGGCCTCCGCCACCTGCTGAAGGGCAGTCACGGGCCCAGTGACCAGGGCGGCCACACTTGAAGCAATCATCCTGGCCTGCAGACCTATCTCCTCCCCCATGGCTTCCCCTGCCACTCGATGGGTAACCGTCACTGTAGCCATGGCCTGGATCATCACCCCCCATTCTGGGTTGAGCCTTGTTCACTGATATAACACGATCACCAAACTCCCTACCATGCATTTCCCTGATTGCATCTTCCATTCCTCTGCGGTCAGCAAATGTCAAAAACCCAAATCCACGAGGGCGGCCTGTATCTCGTTCCACCATAATCTACATGAACATTACAATTGAGAAACTGATCCCTTATGGGCCACACGAATGCAAACAAATCAAAGCGGTATATTCGAGATTAAGATGACTGAAAACTTGAGAGAACTTGTATTTGAAAAATGAGAGACCAAGAAATGTCAAAATGCCAAATCATATGCCCAGCTTGAATCCAGTTTCAGTTTAAATTAGAGTATGTCAGGATGTTGTGAAAAAACTTAACGTGATATAGAAATTAACAATCATTTTTTATATAAACGTTATTGAATATTTCGAGGCCTCCAAAGAGAGAAAAACATTATCCAACCAGAGCATCCAAGCCAGGAAGAAATGAGTAGTTCACTCGCAAATCGAAGGCCCAAAAAACAAGCAAACCATTGTCAGAAGGTTCCCAAGCACATTTTGCATCACAATAATAGGAGTAATACAATTATCTTCACAATAAGGCATCGCAGTTCCAACACCATGTGTCTTCACAAGTACAATATACACGTATTCTATATATACGAGTATGATTGCGGAGATTGATTTTTGTATTTTTAGCCACTGCCAGTTCCAACAAAAATCTGCAACTTCAGACCCTCATGCTGAAAAAGAAATATGCAAGCCCAAATGTACCGACTACATGACTATACAACAAAGGGTGCTTTAAAACCCCAGCACGGAACAAAGTCCATGTAATTTAGTTTCTTACACAGTTTAAGTATTTAACACTTATCACTTGTAATATAGAATATAGTATTCATGACACACTTCAGCAGAGCCTCAAAGAATTGGCTTTTTGAATAGACCAAATAACTAAACCTAAATGACTGGGTAGACTTGAACTCCATATACCAAAGTCAGGAGCAGGCCCAGACACTGTTTTCCTAGGATCCCACCACCTTATCTTACAAACTCATTGAGCACAAACAATTTAAACCATAACCTTTGTTTGTACAATGTTCTTCTAGGACGGCTAAACTATGCCACACAGTTTGTGTTTAATGACTTGTTTGCCTTTCCAAGTGACATGTGCGCCAGCCCCTTAAAACATGCACAAAAATTAATAAAAGGGGCTCTTTTGGATCCTATATTTGCTATCACGGACATAGCATAGAACATAGACGCTAAGAGTTCAAACACAATCAGCAGCATCTGTCAAATAAAAAACCAATTCCTCAAAACATTTGAAATTGTTTGCAAAGAGAAATTGATCACCCAGAAAGAAGTGAAAGTGAAAGAGTTAATATATTCATCGCAATATGTTTATGACATGCTAAGGAGACGCAAAATCAAGAAGCCATAATCAAATAAAACAGAATGCAAATTAGGTTGCATTTTAAAGATGATAGTTGAAGCAGATAAGAATTCTTACTCAAAAGGGAAGAATCCACAGAAGATAGGAATCCAGATATCCATCATTTGACACAGTAACTTACCTCTGGCCTCAATTTTCCCCAGAATCCAAGAATGGTCCCAGAAAAAACCAGATGCAACGAGTCACAGACATATCTCTAATCTCTCTCAAAATACTTTGTGCCATCTGATCAGTATGCAGTGGTTGCTCTAATTAATTACCTTGTGTCCCCGCCAACAAGCCTTTTAACCTCTACAGACTGTTCAGCAAAGCACGCTATCTACTTTTTGAGGTAGGGCTAGTCCTATAGATGAGCACCTATAAATACAACTGAAGGAAAAAACATCGTGGCATATGGCCAGAAGTCAATTCCACGACAAAAGCTTTACTCATATGTGAAAAGCTGTTAACAATTCTGACTAACATTATGGCGCACATATGTAACATTCTATCATCACAAATATTCACTGGGCGAAGCATAGCCAGGCTTATTTCTGCTGCTCCCTTGTGGCAAAAGGGGACACATAGATCACAAGTATCAGCCGGAAATGTACTAATGAGCAAACTTCAACTGCATGGTCCCTTGAATATGCAGAACTGAGATCATAAAGACCACTTCCAAAAACGAACTACACATGTAAGCAGCTTCACAGAACATATCTGCATCCACTAACAGCCAGCTACCTTTATGCAAGCAGAAGCAAATTACTCTTTCCAATCTTCGACGCTAACACACACAAAGCACTGATAAACAGTACATGCAGCATCAGATGACCATACCCATTCAAGTTCTCCAGGATGACACTCTTAAAATCTAAAATAAGAGCGACAGCAAAATTACATCAAGTTCACGCAAAAGCATCCAGACTCAAGACTAAAGAGAGAGCTTTCTAGAGGGGGGAAAGCAAAATATTTTCACCTGCAACCTTCTACTCCGTTTATTTCTATCTTGGTCCAACCACTGCCAGCACCACTTTTAAAACTTACGAAAGCACATTAATTAAAGAGTGGCTGAGTACTAACTTCTGTCTCTTACGAAAAAATCAACTTGGTGATGGTTAAAGTTGGATGAAGTTCCCACCCTAGCTTCAATACTTCATTGGCAGCATTTAAGACTCCTTAGACAGAAGTACAGACTATTATGTGGCCTAAATATTCCCAGTTACAAACACATGCAATGAAATGGATCACCACACTGCCTTGTTGGAATCGAAGCTTGTACAAGTTTCCTAATAATTATGTTAACTGACCTCCTGTTAAACAGAAGGACTCACAGAATTTGTACCAAATATTTCTAAATAAGCAACGATGTATACTGTCACATTGTACAGGAACACTCATCCAGCACAGTCTCATTTCTAACAATTTGTCTGACAGGCCTGAACAGCTAATCAGTTCAGAACCAAATATCCCCGGCAAGCATGGAAACCAGAAACCTCAGGAACAAATACAACACAAATCCCGAAACAAATTGCGAAAACTTCCAAAATAATACAAGTCCCCTTCCTCTGAAAAACTTGCATCTTCATGCATTAGCGTCTGAGCTTTCTCCAAACCATGGTACCCATAGAAATATCCCTTTCGCAATCCGAAATAAGAATACGATTAAATATTTCTTGACTTCAATTTCTACCCATGGATGAAAAAACACGCAAGCGGATCTCTGTATTTTAGGGAGTTGTTGCAAAGGAAAGCAATTCCGAAAGCGGAAGTATACTGGTTAATCAACAAAGAGAAATGAAGTAGCAGCCTTGAAGAACCTATGCACGTGTGCAGCACAGGGAACCTTCACAACACTGCATAAACCTTCTGAATTCTGTCAGAAATGGAAAAGACATCATGGCTGATCACTATCGATCCACATCCATGCAGCAGCCAATCAAAATCGAAAACACTGTCAAGAATTCTTTTCTCAGAAAGCACAGAGGGCTACACCATGGTGTCTGTCTAGCTAATTGACAACTTAAACATTGCATGCTCACCATCAAATAGAAAGGAAAAAAAACTCTTCAAAGGACTAACGATGGAACGCATCCAGTTGATGAATCAAACTCTTCCGTTCCTTATCATAGAATCCAAATTCAACCATTTAGGAAAAACAATGCAGTTGCACACTAAAAGGGACAAAAATCTGGTCAAAGAGAGCCACATCATGCCACTTAATGGGTGATTGAACCTTTCCCAAGACTGACCCCATCTAAATTGCAAACGATCAGAATTCACTTAGAGGATCTCAGCTAACGGCTCCTCTTATGGCTTAGGGACCCTTCAAAACAAATAGCAGACTGCCTCCAAGAAAATCATGCTACATATTCCACATTCACAGACACCTCTTTACGTTAAGACTTAGGGATGATATTCTCAAAACAACCAACTGAGAAAATCTAAGCAAACAGATGACACAGAGCTTCTGCTATCCGATGCAATCCAACTGCACAAAAACTTCCTCACAAATTCCATCTAAAGACATCGTAAGATCACAACCAGCATCACAGAAAGAATGACAAAAAAAAAAAAAAACCAGAGTCAATAGGTGGAGATGGTAAAAAAGATATGAAACAACGAATGATCTAACAATGCTGGAAAGAATATTACAGTTAAACAACAATAATATGGAAGCGCCGAGTAAGACAGTAAAGTAATAAAATTTTCGAAGAAAAAAATAGAGCAATATAAGGCTTCAATCGGAGAAATTGATTTTCTTCCCTTACTCTTGAAGGGACCCTCAAATAGAACTAACGCTCAAGTATAATAAATCTATCAAAGTTGAGAATCGAACGGCTGTGATTACCCACAATCTCATTTTTCCTAACCTTTTTTCCTCTTCTTCTTAACCGTGTGCCGTTTTTATGCTCTCATTTTTAAATTTTTAAGTTTTTTTTGTCTTTCTACATCAACCGCACAATCTCTCTCCCGCTTAATTAATTTAGTTGCAACCAAATCCATTTTTCTGGTTAGGAATTTAATGACTGTGATTACCCACAGAAATATTGAAATTTAAGTTGATAACCAGTGAACTAAGTCGCAGCCAATAAAGAGACTCAAGTTTGAGCCTCCTCAAATTACCAGCACAGGTTATAGATATCCAATATTTTACCTTCCCTGCGAGCAAAACAGTGATTTTATCCATTTATTTGGATATGCGAAAGCCTGGAGCAGTAGATTCATAAACCAAATTAAAAATTGCTGAAACTTCACCTATACTATTACTTAGCTAAAGCTTGCCACTACCTTCGTGCATAGGCTCCATGAGACCTTTTAGCATCTTACACGGGCTTTAAGACATGGATACTAAGGCGGCCTTCAAGACATGGAGACTAAGACAGCCTTAACGACAAGATAGTCAGAAACCAACTCAAATTTGTTAACCACCCTCGTTCTCTTTCCCATTTTACTTTCTTTCACTCAAGAGTATAAGAAATATGAGGAATATATAGTGTTTACAAGTCTCAAACTAACAATAGCCAGCTCTACAATGAACTGAAACTAATACTCATCCACACTTGGAACGAATTTCTCAGTCTCCAAAAACCAATAACAACATTTAACAAACTGATCGTCACTTCATGCTTTTTCCCCACTTTAACTAAGCAACCATAAAGAAAGTAGCATACAGGATGCAATATTGTATAAACCCACTAAAAGAACAAAAACTAATTAGAGCCCGAACCTGTGAGTCGATAATTTTTCCAAATCGGTTAAATGCGTCTTCGAGCTGACGCTCAGAGACATCCCAGCCCAAGCCTCCCACGAATATACGGTTCTCCAGTTCTTTCCCTGCCATCTCAATCCTGCATCCAAAAATCAAGCCAAAAATAATTGTCGCGAAAATTGAAAACTGAAAGCCCTAGAAATCGGGAATTGGAAAAACTTCGCGCAAACAAATCAAACCCAAGAAAGAGCAAATCGGGAACTCATATATTCGACATACTCTCGCACCTATGTATATATGTATATAAAGGCCCTAGAAATCGGGAACTAGAACAATCGCCGGAAACAAGTCACGACCCTAGCAAAAGCAATGGGAGAAAGACATGAAATCTACTTATACTCGTATATGTAGAGAGAGAGAGAGAGAGAGAGAGGATTAATTGCTTACAGTGGGTGATCGTGTCTAGGGTTGTAGTGAGTGTGTCTCTGACTCTCGAATTAGTTGGAATTTGAAAGGGATAAGTGTTTACGAATGACTTTCGTTTTAGGATTTTATTTCCGCTGTGAAACCCTAGGTAGTAACCCTTTGATTGGATGAATTCGAATGACGTCCCCTGAAGTTCCTAATAAATGTACTAATCTCCCTGATGTTTCTGATAAATGCACTAACCTCTCAGAAGTTTTTAAAACTATTATGACATTACTTACTTTTCAAACTATTATGCTACCTTTCATACTCATAAAATCAGCCAAATATCGTTAATTAAACTATTAAATTTTAATTCAAAATTTTTTTACAAAACAAACTGCAACGTAATTTATATCACGTCTGCTTGTCGTCAACCGATGTTAATAAAACATGTATCCCAAGCGTAGGATCAATTGATCGGTTGTAGCATAATAATTCCGGAAGTCCGGAGTCGAATCCACAAGGAACGAAAAATTTAAAAGTTTATCAGGAGAAATAAATAAAAGTTTGGAATATATGTGGAAAAATATTGTGGTGAGATTGAGAATGATTTAAAGTGAAAAGAAACAAGATCCAATTTTCGAGACATATTAACCACGACTCTTAATAATTCAATCCTCAAATAAATATAACTCAACTCCGGTTCTATAACATCGAACCCTCGTCGGATGATTAAAAAATTAGGGTTTATCAAGAAAGTTTGATCATCATTTTATAATCAAGATAAGAAAATTAGGTCTTTAAATCAAAACCTTTTAGATTTACGAATTGTGCGTGCCAATGGAGATTGTCTACGCACAAGCAAAAATCTTCCAAAAATCCTTAATCAATTTCAAAACAGTTTTTGATTTAATAAAATGATATCATAAATTAAAGAATTTGCATGAGGATCGAATTACCTTGAGTCACGAGTCAATATTTCACCATTAGATTGAATCTTGAGAGGATTAGCTATTCATAAATTGAATAGAATTCATGAAAATAAAAGAACAAGAGATGAAGAAAAAGATGAACTTCGAAAAAAATAACAACTTGTAATTAATCTCTAACCAAATGTTGTAATCAATCTTCAAAACTAATGATCATCTCTAAAACAAAAAAACAAAAAAAAACTCTCTCCATAATCCCTATCTATGGTCCTATTAAATAGATCTCTAAACTAACAAAAAGATAAGGATAAAGATAAGAATAAAAATAAAGAATAAAAATTTCATAAAATAAGAAAAATTTCTCTATTGCACTCTATTACTAATAATACTACCGATAATACATGTTTGTTTGCGGTAATTCTAACTTTTCTCCAAATTTGGCAGTGCACTCTATTACCGATAATTGCATTCCTATTACTAGTAATTGCAGGTTCTATTTCATTTTTCTCTCCTTCAACAAATTCAGGCAGTGCATTGCCAGTCTTATTACCGGTAATTCAATACTTATTATCGGTAATTCAGTACTTATTACCGGTAATTCAATGTACAACCTTAAAATCGCCAAAAGTTAGTTTCTTTTATTACCGGTAGTACTGCATTCACTACTAATAATTGGACCATCTACCTTTAGTCTTGACTCTTTGCTTCTAACTTCTTAACTTGATTTTCGTTAACTTCCCAAACCTCATAAATTCCTGCAAAACACTTCATTTGCACACTAACAACTCAAAAACGCGTTAAATGATAAAATCGCATAAAATGCGACCAATAGATGATAAATGCATGAAATTCAATAAATTTTGACATAGAAAATACGCATTTATGAGTACCAATCACACCCCTCAATTTGAATTTTGCTAATCCCTAGCAAAGGCAACTATATCCCTAGCAAAGGCAACTATTTCACTACCTAAACTACGGATATGTCTTTTGAATCTCCCAGTGACCCTGGTAGGACGAGTGAAGTCTCGTTAGGGTTATGTAGCGATAATACCCACAAACACCATATAATAAGATCACTCGGAAGTTAAACAATCAATCACATCTCTGAACTCGATTAACATTCATTTCGTGCAAGTAAATGGAATACGAAATAAGTCAAGTGAGTGGACATCAACTATTAAAAATGTTAATCAAGTGAATTGCAAACTAAAAATAAATCACCCTCCCACTTGTATTCGAATAGAGATCACTCACCAATCATACATGAAGTGAAAATCGTGAGTGGATATGGTCACACATTTAAATTCCGTACAAACATTATTGATACTCATGCCGCCAAAGATAATTTGCATAGACGTGGTCTCAATTCTTGAATTCAGTGAATTCATAATATTTGTCACATCAATCCATTATTTGAGTACTTGCTACCCACTGTTTGACACGAACATTTCTTCTTAAATTAGGCCGAAAGTCCGGTTACTAAGTAGGTAACGAACTACTCACATTTTTACACGAAACTCCCTGCCTGAATTAGGCAAGAAGTTCCAGTTACTCAATGAGCAGCCGCATGACCAGACGAAATAAATTTCTATCTTTTGTACTCTAATTCTTATTTCTTCTTTTTTTTTTTACTTTTTTTCTTTTTTCTTCAAGAATGGATTTTTTTCTCTTTTTAATGGATCAAACTAAAAAAAAAAAACAGTTATTTGCAAGCCATCTACTTTACCAAAAGATCGCTACGAGTGTGTACTCAACTTAAATGCCAACTATGTCCACAAATGAATGTGCAAGCATGAAGTGCGTGAAATAATAAGAGAAACCTATTGAAAACAAGTGAAAGATGACTAAAACATGACCGATCTTGTTCGCGAGATTAACACCTTCAATGAATTTCAATCCAAAAACTCGACTCAGCCCGCAAACAAATGCTCACAATCGATGAATATTAATCAAAAGTATCAAAATATCGCAAAACACCCAACTACCAAGAGATCAAAAAATTTTAACTTTCTAATTTTTTAATTTTTTTGAAGAGAATAACACGAAAGTGTCCCCAACTTAAACGAAGCATTATCCTCAATGCTTAAAGTATAGAAAAATACTAAAAGTAAATGTGAGAGGAAGGAACGAAAACACCTACACCGATGAGTATCCCAAGCATATTCTGCAGTAAAATCTGTCTATAGAAAGAAGTACGAACACTCAAAAACAATCATTAATGCAAGAGAAAATTAAGTAAAGATAACACGAACACGAAAGAAAAAACTTTAAAAAAAAAATCTATACGATAACAACTTGGGTTTCCTCCCAAGAAGAACTATGTTTTACGTCTTCAACCAGACGAAACCCTTTGAACGACGACACTTCTTATAATCAAGAATTTGGGGGTCATGCCACCAAAATAATTGATACATGACACTACATATTCGAAGAGTGTAAAGGTAGTGACACACGATGCGTGTCATGCAATCCAAGAATAGCCGGACAATTTCCTCAAAATCATAGAACGGGTGAAAACAAATAACAACCTCTTAAGACAACTCTTTGAAATAGGACGCGGGAGCTTATCTCTTATAACAAAATTGCACGCAAATATGGAGCCACAATCTGATTGACCAATGGTTGGTGACAGTTCTATGGGCTTCAACAAATCAACTGTGAGATTAAATTGAAGAGTCGAAGACTCTAAATTGGGTTTCGGTGCCAAAAAGAGTGGATGATGAATTTCAAGGGGTATCCATTCATCATCATCATCATCATCAAAACAAAGATTCTCCTCGGGCACAATCACGTAGTTTTCATCCTGTTGAAGTCTCTCAATAGCAATAATCAATTCATTAAGCTGGGATTTTATGTCTCCAAGAGTCCAAGAGATTTGTTCATTAATGTCAATTTGCCTTTGAATGAATAATTGTAAGGTGTCCTCCAATGACCTATTGTGGGTATATTGGTAGGACTCTAAATAATTACTCGAATAGCCTTGCGCCCCATAGTTTTGAAATTGAGAATTTGGTTCTTTATAGTAAAAAGAGGCAGACTCGCCAACATATTTAGTATCCCAATCATAATTTGGATGACAACTCTCGTCAAAATTTGGGTAGCTATTCAAACCACAAGTACTAAACTCTATGTCCGCAAATTCTTCTTCTTCTGCTAAAAACTCATATGGATAATAATTAAAATCTCTGTGAAAGTCTATTTATTCATAGTTTTCTTGAAATTTCTAGAGAACAAAAAATAAAACTTAAAAAAAAAATGAATTTCACCAATTGTGTGAGACCCCGACCCGGAAAATAAAATAAAATAAAATAATAATAAATAAATGAATAAATAGATACTTAGAAATATTATGGGTAATTTAAAAACTCGATTAAATTAAGAAACATGGACTTTTTAGGTTAGTCAGGTAATTTATTTGACAAATAAGAAGATATTCTTAAATTATTTTAGGGGTAAATGAAGTTGGTTCAAAACATAATCAGAGACCGAGGAGTGGTTCAATATATTAAATTAAGCATTGGTGATAACAGGATGTTGACCTCGATATTACTCTAGGGGACAATTAGACAATGTTCAGAGTTCCTAAGATTAAATAAGATTTATAAATCATAGTAATAAAAAATATATATATAACAATACATTCATATAACAGAAAAAGGGATAGCTTCGGAGGATATCTATGGATAAATATCATTTGCCACCTCCTGCTATAGTTTGCTTAGTCACATAAGTCAATTGTGCCACCTAACTAGGATTTTCTTAAGCCACGTTTTGCTTGGTTCTTTGTAATACAACTCTCAACCAAATAAAAGAGCACAAGCTGCTCTCATATCAAATGTTTTCTGCCGAGGGAGAGATACAGAGAGAGAGAGAGAGAGAGAGAGAGAGAGAGAGAGAGAGAGAGAGAGAGAGAGAGGAAGAAAGACTCATATGCATGCAAGATTACAATTGTGAAGGACCAGTCAAAGTTTAACGTTAGTTGCTTTACTTGGCAAACGGTGAGTTTAGATATACCTTTTTACTTGTATATTTTTATCCTATTATGATATTTGCCTTAATGCAATTGATAGGTTATTAAGAGTTATAACGTGCTTAAACATGGTACATGACTGATGAGCATAACCTTGAGATCTACATTGTTAAAATTCTGTGAATGATGATCATTTTAATGACATCATATAGACCCAGTGATTCCCTGCTCCGCTGGGGGTGTGACAAGCGGAGGTTGAGATAAGGTTGGGACCCACGGCCAGGTGGTATCGGATGACGTCATGCCTATTTCGTATAATAATTATTCTGGGGTCGCTCCCTTGATTAGTTCTGGCATACACTGATTGGTCGACTGATTTATATACGATGCTTGTTTGATCGTAGAATCTGATACCGATATAACCTACGGGTTATGAGAATTATAAATTGTTTACTACGTTTTTTCGGCCACGGCCCATGGATCCACTCACGAATGTGACCAACTTACTAATGAAATATTTATCTCAAATTATGTCATGTGAAACCTGTAAAAATGTATATCTAGATTCATACTAGCTGTGAGCTAATGAGTGTTGCTTTGCAACACACCAGGTCCCGAAGCTAGGACAGGTGGAAATTAGAAGGAAGACCGGTTGGACACTACTTTTGAGTTTTCTTTTCCTAAAAACACATGTGTATATATATGTTGCAGTTACTGTTTAAATACTGTTTGAGACCATGTTTGGGCTTTTACCTTGGTTTGTAATAAATAACGGACAAGCATGTTTTATGAATAATGTATGCTAGTTTTGCACGTCCTTGGAGTTATTTAAATTGTAAAAATAAATGACGTTTCCGCTGATTCTGAATTACCTTAAAAAGGTAAGTGAAATAGTCAATTTAAATCCATAAACATTTAATTAACGTAGAGGCCTTAGCGGGATAGTCTCGTTGGCCGGTCACCAATCTACCCAATTTGGGACGGGTCGTGACAAATTGTCACTACCAAGAGAAGAAGCGATGAACTTCTAACTTCTAAATCCACTCAGTTTCTTGGCAACGGCGCCAAATATGTTTGTCGTCAACCGGTATCAATAAAATATGTACCCCAAATATAGGATCAATTGATCGTTTGTAGCATAATAATTCCGGAAGTCTAGAGTCGAATCCACAGGGAACGAGAAATTCAGAAGTTTATCGGAAGAAAGAAATAAAAGTTTGAAATATATGTGGAAAAATATTGTGGTGAGATTTAGAACAATTTAAAGTGAAAAGAAACAAGATTTTATTCTCGGGACCCATATTGACCACAACTCGTAATAATCCAATCCTCAAATAAATATAACTCAACTCCGGTTCTATAACATCGAACCTTTGTTGGATGATTGAAAATTTAGAATTTATCAAGAAAGTTTGATCATCGTTTTATAATCGAGATAAAAAAATTAGGTTTTTAAATCAAAACCTTGTAGATCTAAGAATTGTGTGTGTTAATGGAGATTGTCCATACACAAGCAAAAATCTTACAAAAATCCTTAATCAATTTCAGTTTTTGATTTAATAAAATAATATTATAAATTAATGAATTTGCACGAGGATCGAATTACCTTGAGTCGTGATTCAATATTTCACCGTTGAATCGAATCTTGAGAAGATTAACTATTCATAGATTGAATAGAATTCATGAAAATAAAAGAACAAGAGATGAAGAAAAAGATGAACTTCGAAATAAAATAAGGACTTGTAATTAATCTCTAACCAATGTTGTAATCAATCTTCAAAACTAATGATTATCTCTAGAACAAAAAAAAGCTCTCCCCATAATTCCTATCTAGAGTCCTATTAAATAGATATCTAAACTAATAAAAAGATAAGGATAAGGATAAAGAATAAAAATCCCTTAAAATAAGGAAAATTCTTAATTGCACCCTACTACAAGTAATACTACCGGTAATACTTGTTCGTTTGCGGTAATTCTAACTTTTCTCCAAATTTGGAAGTGCACTCTATTACCGGTAATTGCATTCCTATTACCAATAATTGCAGGCTCTGTCTCATTTTTCTCTCCTTCAGCAAATTCAGGCAGTACACTGTATTACTGGTAATTCAATACCTATTATCGGTAATTCAATGTACAGTCTTAAAATCTCAAAAAATCAGTGTCTTCTACTACTGGTAGTACTGCATTCGCTACCGGTAGTTGGACCCTCTGCCTTTAGTCTTGACTCTTTGCTTCCAACATTTTAACTTGATTTTCGTTAACTTTCCGAACCTCATAAATTCTTGCAAAACACTTCATTTGCACACTAACAACCCAAACACGTGTTAAATGATAAAATTACATAAAATGCGATCAATAGATGATAAACGCATGTAAGTCAATGAATTTTGACATAGAAAATACACACTTTTGAGTACTAATCAATGTTCGAAATAACTTACATTATATCTTTAAAAAAATCTAAAATTTAAAACTCGGACAAATCTCACAAGTTCTGTCGAATTTTAATTTCAAAAAAAAAATCAAAATTTAACATAAATAACTTAAATTTATTTTTTTAAAAAAATTTAAAATTTAAAACTTGGACAAATAGCAAAAAATCTGTCCGAATTTTAATTTTAAAAAAATCTTCAAATTTAACATAAACTATTTCAGACATGATAGAAATTATGTTGCAATTTATTTTGTCAAAAAAATTATGAAATTAAAATTTCAATAGCTTAACTAATAATGTTTGACTGATTTTAACAATGTGAAAACTAACTGCATAATAGTTTAAAAAGCAAATGAGATCAAAGTAAGTTTGAAAACCTCGAAAAGGTCAATGTATTTGCTAGAAATCTTAGGAGAGATCATTGTAATTCACCCATTTCTCTTATGGGACGAACTTTACTAACACGTGTATGGGATTCTTCTCATCTTTTTTCTTTTGTTTTCTTTTTTGCGGTTCTTCTCGCAATCCACGTTATGGGGTTCATGTGTCACGCTTAGAGGTAAAATTGGTTCATTTTGGTCTAATTTTATGCAATTTATGAAAAGAACCAAACTAGTCAATTTTAAGAAAATCTAAACCGAAACCAAATCAGTTGTGTTCAGTTTTTTTGGATTCAATATTGACTAATTTCAGTCGGTTTCATTAATTTTTTCAGTTTGGATCAAAATATCAATTGGACCTTAATCAATATTTATTTTTTAATTGTTGGGCTAAAAGTCTACATGTTAAGAGAGAAAAATTATACTTGGACAGGCCCAACTTCAAACAAGCATAAACACAATTAACTTGATTTAGCATAAAAGAATGAACATGGATAATATAAAATGATTCAGCATTAAAAATATATTGATTCACCATGAAAAATAAAACCCGATTCAACATTAAAAAACAATACTATAAAATAGGATCTACTATGTTTTAGCAAAAATCAAAATCGTGACTAAATAACAACAGTGGATTAAATACACAATTTTAAAAATCATCTTAGAATTACGAACCACATAATCAACAAACATAAACATAATATAAAACAAAACTAACCAAGGATAACAGTCGTCATACTAAAAATCCAATAGCACAACTATTAGTACCCCAACTTTACTACAAAAATATCATTATGCTTTGGCCTTTTCCATGACAGAAAAAATGCTATTCGCCTTGCATTATTGTAAAATTAAAAAAAAAAACAGGCTTTTTAAAAAAATAGACAAGTAGTCAGAGACAGAGAAATTTAAAAAAAAAAAAAAAAGGGTCTATTGTTATCACCTTTTACTCCTTGTCTCTTGCTTCTACAAATCAATCACAATTGAATCCTCTTTTATTTATTCTACAACACTAATAACCATATTAGTCTCTTCAACCAATTGGTTATTTAATTTCAATTTCGTTGCTTCACGGGCATTCATTTCATCTTATTTATCTGCATTTATTTTTGTAGATATCACATAATCCACCACTTGAGTTTGCATAGCTTGAGTATTAATATTCTTCTTATACACCCATGTCATGTCTTCCATTGCTATTTTCATCATCTCCTCTACTTCCTCCTCGGTACGAGTTCGTTCAAAGCAAAATTTTACATGAGAAAACCTTTGCACACCTCTTTTACCTTTGACGGATTTGATTGGCATCTCACGAGAACAACTGCAAAACAACAATATACTCATTGCCAATGTCAACTAACAGTTAAAAACTATACCTTAATGCTTGAAGCTTTGTTTAAAACTCAGTCACGCACCTTTTTTGAAACTTAAAGAACTTGGCACTACAAGTCCAACAAAAATAAGCATCGTTTAGGATTCGGGGAGACTGTAGTGCATGAAATCAAAACGATGCAATTTTGAAGACAAAACAGGCAAAACTACGTTATTTTGCCCGCACTAGAGGAATGTGCACTAAAGCTCTCCCAAATCCCTTTGCTTAATCCTTGTGTAGAAACATAAGCATCTTAAAATCAAGGTAGGTTAATAAATTGAGGTCAAAAGCATCAAACTTAAAAAATCAGTAGTTTCCGCACCATCAAACTCAAAATAAAATTTTTGATCTCAAAAGCATAAACTAAGAACTTAAAAATTAATTTTTTGATCTCAAAAGCATAAAGTAGTGATTCAAAAAATATACAGCACGAGGACATATGTAGAATAGTATGAGTTTCGAGAATAGCTATAGAACTATATATATATATATATATATATATATATATATATATATATATATATATAAAGAGTTTCGAAAATATAAAGCATCGTGATTCATTAACATGCAATTAATCTGCAATAAATCTATAAGAAGATCAGAGTTTTAAAAAAATTAATCTAGTGAGAGTCAGAGAGATGTTGAGAACTTGAGGCTTCACGAGAGAGTCGAGATCTGAGGTCAAGAATGGGACGGAGGCTCACGGTGAGTTTACTCGATTTTTTTGATTAATAACCAAAATCGAACCATAATAGAGTTTCTCCCTTCCAAAAAAAAAAAATCCGAATCAAATTGATATATTTGAAAAACCAAGCCGAACCAAAACTTTTACTCAATTTTTTTCAATTTTTATTCTTGATGATTCATTGACTATCTTTTGTCTTTACTTTGTTATTCTCAGAACTCAGGACAAGCTCACGAAGAAGACCCACCAGGCCACCGCTTAAGGCCCTCCTGAAAAGGCCCAAAATTAGGGCCCTTAAGTTTTTGGTTCATAGAAAAAAAAGTCCCCTACCCCAATTGGTTTACTAGGTAGGTTCCAACAAAGAAAAGAAAGGCCCAACTAGGCAAAATGAGCCAAACTGTTTGAATTTAAAGAAGAGATTTTAAAAATCAGAAATAAAATAAAAATGTTTGGTGCCCTAATTCTTGAGCGGTTGAGTTAGAGCCACAATATAAGAAATGAGGAGAAGAAAATTGAACTCCCGAAGCATGAAGGGGAACATCGCCGGTGACAATCGGAGTGATGGAGTTAGATTATCGAAGTTCGGTCTTAATCACCTATTTCGTTGAACTACTAAAGTACATAGATTTAGACTGAGAAGAATTTTTGTAAAGAACTAAAGGAGATAATTTATTTTTGTTTAAAGGATCTAGGGCACTAGCTAAGAAGTAATTTTTTGCTTATTAAAGGGATAAACTTGGAATCTTTGCTCTATCTACCGATTCAATTTCTGCCATTTTTGAATTCTGATAATGAGATGCCCCCAATTCCAAACACAAAGTGGTGCCCTCTAATAAACCAAAATTACACGGTAGTCCGCCTCCAATAAATTATAGGGTTAATTACACTTTATCTCCTTCAACTATGACATTTTTTATGTTATCTTCTTTATCTTTTTTTCTACAACTTATCCCCTTCAACTATAAAATAAAATAAAATAAAATAATACCTTATCGTTAGTTTTTTCATATAATATTTAACAGTAAAGGTCATGTGTTGTGCAAATGTACCCTTAAAAAATAATTACTGTGACGAAAATAACTTACACACACATACACACAACATTATACATAATATATAATTTATAGCTTAAATTAGTTAATATTAATTTAATTTACATTGTTTACTCGTTAAATTCATAATATTTGAACATAAATTCATAGAATTAAATCATACTTTCATTCATTTATTTCTTGATGCACCAATTTTTAAGCTTCTTGATATGTTTTATTTTCTGATTAAAAAATATCTTCGTATGTAATTATATCTTTTTCTTAATTTTATAATTTTTTCAAGTTTTCTAAATTTTTAAACAAAATTTATAAATCTTTTCTCAAACATTACCTATTTTTTTTCTAATTTTATAAAATTTTATACAAAATATTATGAATGCAAAGCAATTAAATTATACATACTCTGTAGACACTAAAATAAAAATATTTATTTACAGCTTTTTGAAAGATATATAACCAAGTGGATATATGGCGACATGTCATTTTCTTTTCATATTTTGTTATATAATAACATTAACATATTACTAAGTGTTAAACTATTACGATGTATCATACCTAAAACTCATTTACATTGCAAATTAAATAAAATAAGTAGTTATATAAACTAACTTAATCTATATATTATAAATTATGTATTATGTGTGTGTATGAAGCGTATTCCAGCCACAAAAAGTATTTTTAAAGGCGTAAGTATTTAGTACATAACCTTTACCATTAAATATTAGACGAAAAACTAACGACAGAGTATTATGTCATATTTCTATAGTTGAAAGGGGTAAGTTGTAGCCCAAAAAGATAAATAGGGTAACATGAAAAAGAGTCATAGTTGGAGGTGGTAAAGTTGAATTAACCCATTATAACTAGAAAATAGTGAGAATCCTATTGTTTGTTGGCAATATAAATTATTATCATAAATTATCACTCAAATGTTGATATTCATGACTTGTGTTAGTATTGGTTTCTACTAGTTCTAGATAGGATTGGGGGATCTGTTGTGCACTTGTTGACAGCAGCTGTGCCGTGTAATGAAACGGCACAGTTTGGTGCTCCAACCAAATTTTTTTTATGTGTTTTGTGCACGAAACCTATTAAAAAAATTTTATTTTAAAATTTTGAGTTCACGGTTAATTTCAAAGTATTCGTTTAAGTCGACGGTGAATTTTTCAAATTTTTTTGAAAATAAAATTACCTAAAGGGATTCAAATGAGCGGTATCGGTTATTTTTTTTAATGCGGCGGTGGCAAAATAGACATATTTTTGTAGTTTTCTTTTTACTGTTGTCACCGTCGCATTAAAAAAAATAACCGATACCGCTCATTTGAATCCCTTTAGATCGTGTTTTCTAAATTTTTTTTTTCAAAAAAATTTGAAAAATTTACCGTCGACTTAAGAGAATATTTTGAAATTAACCGTGAATTCGAAATTTTAAAATAAAATTTTATTAATAAGTTTCGTGCACAAAACACACAAAATGAAGTTTGCTTGGAGCACCAAACTGCGCCGTTTCATTGCACGGCACAGTTGCAGGTCCCCCAGTCCTTTTAGATATTGATACAATATTCGTACAAGTAATAATTAAAATAATTAATTATAATTACAAGGTTTCATATTTTTGGTATCTCTAATTTTAAATTATTCATGTTATGTGTCAATAAAAAAGTAATTTTTGAGCATTTATCTTCTCAATTACTCATAATTTTATTTTTTAGAACAATATCTATCTTTTAATATTATTATAGTATCTTTCAATATGAAAGCTCCAAAGTGATAATTTGCCTAGGGCCTCAAAAACCTCGGGACCGACCGAAGTGAACTAACATTTGGATAAAACCTTTTAAAACTCACTCTAGTCGTTGACCGAAACTCAATTTCTTACTCAAATCAAGAGAGATCCAGATTTTTACTCAGATAAGCTCCGTTTGGTATGAAGCATTCTGATGGATAAACTCAAATCTAAGCATAAAGTTAGTAAATGGCTCATTAATTATGATATAGTTGTAAATTTTAGAGGGAACAAATAGCCTTCAGAAATATGAGTAAACATTTGAATCTTTCTTTATTTGAATAAAGAATTGAGTAAAACTCAGTTTGACAAGAATTTAAGTCAATGAAATGATTGAATTTTGAGAGATCTTACAGGTTTTTTATTCCGAGTAACAAAAAAAAGACTAGAGATGCTCTTATATCTCAAGTGATATAAAATAATTTTACTCGACAATTCAAATTGTTCATTTTACATATCTTTGTGCATTTACTAGGGTTGAAAGAAAAATCGACGAACCGAAGAAAGAAAAATAAAAAACGATCGGAAAATTCGGTCCACGGACAATGTGTATGTCAGGTCGGGCAGTTTCGATTCTACAGAATGAAAAAACTCGATTTTCGATTGGGGATCGAGAATCCAATATCAAATGTAAACCGAGGTCCTTCTTTCTTTTATTGAAGGTTCTTAGAGAATAACTTGATGAGCTAGAGCAATTGGATAATTGGATACGTGTAATATTAAAGGTTCTTCTTTCTCTTTTTTTTCGTTTTTTATTACATTTATTTGTATGTCAAATAAGTCATTTGTTCGTGTTTTCTTTTTATTTTTTCAGTCCTTAGCATCAATTCCAAGAGTACTAGTCAATTTAGCTATTGAAAAGTACAAGAAACGTATGCTTTTTAATTTCTCTCTTTATTCTTTTACCTATATATTCCAACTATAAGACTCGGGGTTTTTTTATACTAAAAAAAATTAATAAAAAAATTATTTAATTATTTTAACAATTTTGTTATGCATTTTGTGACTTAATTGTTTAGAATCGATAATTAGATTGGTAATTCAAACAAACGGTGAGATGACGCGTATGCACGTGTGAAATAGAAAGCGTGAGGTATTTGATTAAAAAAATTTCAACCCTTGTTCCTATGGAACTCATGAACGTACAAACTTGGGAGTTAAGTTCGTAAACCCAACTCATTGGTTCCCTCACAAACCACCTAGAATTCTTAAATCCATTTACTTAATCCAATCCATTAAGCTTAGATATACACACATATATGTATATTCAGGAACTAAGGGGCTTGCTGTGCAGCCCTCGCTGCGCACTAATACTACGTAGTTTAGTGTTAATCGACATCGTTTTGTTTTATAATGTGAATGGTGTGTTTGACTAAAATTTTAAAACTCTATTCACTCAAACCGATGTCATTTTGAGTGAAAAAACCCAACATGAAAACATTACAACAAATTTAACATGAAACTAAGTTAGAGTCTATTTGGATTGTGATAATTATTAGGTTATTTTTAAATTGATTTTTTCCTAATTTTTAGTTCTGCTTCAATTTTTTTATGGTTATTAGTTCGTCTCGATAATAGATTTTAAAAAAGTATAAAATATTTTGGAAAACAAAAAAAATTAGAAAAAACAAAAAATAAGTCAAAACAACGTCTATTTTGACTTATTTTTCATATTTAATATACTTTTTAAAATTTTTAAACATAATTTTATACTTTTTAGATTCCTTTCATTGAAACGAACCACTAAACTACAAAAAAAAATGATGCAAAAATAACAAATAAAAAATAGTTAATCTACATAACAGGCTAAATAGAGCCTCAACAAACTTAACCATAAAAAAATAAAGCAAAAAAAAAATACAAAAAAAATAAAATGAACACAAAAAATAATTATTCTACGTAAGTTATGTCAAATAGAGCCTTAACAAACTTAACCCTCTCTTTTTTTCACGTGTTCAATCATTTTTTTTTTGGTAGTTTATTAGTTTGTTTCGACCCAAAAAACCTAAAAAGTATAAAATTGTGTCCAAAAGTTAAATTTTTTTATTAAAAATAAAAAATAAGCCTAAACTAACATTATTTTGATTTACTTTTTGTCTTTTCTGAGTTTTTTTAGGTTTTTCGAAATAGTTTCATACTTAATTTTCTAAAATCTATTATCGAGATGAACCAATAACCATTAAAAAAATGACAGAAAACTAAAAATTAGGAAAAAAAATAATCTAATAATTATCACGGTCCAAATAGACCATAACTCTGTTTCATTTGTGAAGTTTGCTGTAATAATTTCATGCGGATTTTTTTCCACTTAAAATGACATCGTTTTGAATGGATTTCACCAAATACACCCCTCATCGTATAAAACAAAACGACGTTGTTTAATATTAAACTACGTAGTATTGGTATGCAACAGGAGCTGTTGTGCGGGGCTGCATGGCAAGCCCCCGGTTTCGTATAATCATTCTGTGGTTTTTCTAGCTATTTACTCACGTCATTTGAGAGAAAACCAAGAAGATGTTTTCCCATGCCCAAGGTAATAGCTGTTGGATTTCTTAAAATAAAATGCTTAGGGTTCTAACAAAACAAACAAATGTGATTTTACAAGAGTGTTACATACACATCATTTTAACACATCACTTTTACACATCACTTAAAACTACGTCGTTTTATGTTAAGGAAGATCCAAATATGTTTTCAGCAATATGGGTCAAAAACAAATATAGTTTTTTTTCAACACAAAACTACATAGTTTTGAGTGATGTGTGAAAATAATGTGCAAAAGTAGTGTGTCTTTAGCATTTTTGTTCCACATTTGGCTGGGTTCAAAAAAACTCATTGGATTCCTCTCCAGAAAAAAACCCCTCGAATTCCTTAACCATTAACATCAATTTTATCCCTAATGGCCTATAAAAGCACCACTGTTATTACTCCCTCTCACAACATTTTTTCAGCAATAACAGAGAGGAAATTAGTGAGAATAAGAGGGCAGACGAGATTTGGTAAGTTTTGAATTTAACATCCTAGATTCAATTTTTTTTTTTTGTTGCCTCAATTCCCCATGATTCTTTCTTTTTCCCACCTTATATTAATGCAACCTATCCAATCATTTCTATATAAAGCAAAACCAACTCTCATTTCTACTAAAACTAGTCAGAAACCGCAAGAGATTTATTGAGTAGGGCTGCAAACGAGCCGAGCCGAGCTTTGGAGTGCTCGAGCTCGGCTTGTTAACTAAATGAGCCAAAAAATCGAGCTCGAGCTCGGCTTGTTTGTAAACGAAACGAGCCGAGCCGAGCCGAGTTGCACGAAACTCATTTACTTAAACGAGCCTCTTTAAACGAGCCGAACCTCTAAAACGAGCCGAGTTTTTACGAGCCGAGCCGAGCTTTCGAGACTCGAGCTCGGCTCGTTTACCAAACGAGCCTAAAATTCGAGCTTGAGTTCGGCTTGTTAACTGAACAAGCCGAGCCAAACCGAGCCCTTATCGAGCCGAGCCGAGCTGAGCTCGCGAACAGCTCGGTTCGTTTGCAGCCCTTGAGAGTGATCTAGAGAGAAAGAGATTACTGCTGAAAAGATCAGAGTTTCGAAACGCCAACTGTATCACTGTAGTTTTGCCACCGAATCACCACGCGACAACCCAAGATCACACATTGAGGTAGGATATTTCATACCTTCAACCTATAGGTCGAATAATTTGTGGTTTAATTGCGTAGTTTATTGTCTAATCGCATTTTTTTTAGAGTAATCACATGATGTACACGAATTCTCATGGAATTTTGTGAGAGCATGAAAGCCAACCCAACCAAATTATGTTATAATAATGACGTTATGCTACTTAGTTAATGTGTTGTGTTGCTGAGATTCTGAACGAAGGTGGTTATTATAGCGTAATTATGCTTTGTTGGTTATTTAAGTTTATAGCCGTTGTGTTGTCCAAATTTCTAATAAATTGTTGTTGCTTGAATGTGTGAAAAACTAGAGTCATACGTTAGAGACACTGTATCGGATGACGCTTGTGACACGGCAATGGAGGATGTCAAAGCGTGCATTGTATTTTGGATCATGTGTAGAGACAGAGTAAGGAACAATAAAGAAAAAAATTAAAACCGATTTGACTGGCCCGTGGTGACATGCAATTTGTCCTCGATGTTGACTAACGTATCTTTGACAAAATTATGTCATAATAATGTTTGGATGTTGTACCATTTATTTATAGGAACCGAACTAGGAGTAGCTGGAAACGGTTAGAGGTGACTTCAAGGACATTTGTGATGGCAGCTTCGGACTCGATGGAGTAACAATCAATGTCTTGCACGTCATTGAGCCAATAAGGAGAAGCGGTTAAGGTTCGTTGTGACTGGACCTAGTGAAGCCACATTCGTGAGATCTAGATAGGGTGAAATAGGTATTGACCTAAGTGAATAGTAGAAGGTTCCTGTCTTATTGGATCAATACTCAGTCGGGTACGTAATCTCATACTACGGGCTCATGGTAGGTAAGGATTGCTCAATATTGATCGAATGCTTATGCTAGTGTTTAAAAGGGTAAGATTGGATTTTTGAGGTAGAGAATCCTATAAACTTAA
The DNA here is from genome assembly GCA_019985065.2 of Arctostaphylos glauca. NCBI lineage: Eukaryota > Viridiplantae > Streptophyta > Magnoliopsida > Ericales > Ericaceae > Arctostaphylos > Arctostaphylos glauca. The sequence goes on along the minus strand of JAHSPW020000002.1, from coordinate 19,074,990 downwards.
ATGCAAGATTTATGACAAATCTATGTGTTTCGATTCCGCTGATTATGCTCTATTCAGATTACTCTGTTCATTTATCTATCATATTATTCGTATCTTGGGTTTGTTTCTTGGGTATGAATTTTCCCTGAGGTTCATTATCATAGAGTAATTTCTCTGCCCTTGGCATTCATGCTAGATGTAGAAAAATAAAAAAAGGAGCAACCCGAGCTGGAAGAGTTAAGTTATGAAAACGAAGGTGTGAACAAGCCCTGGTTGTCGTATTTATAGAAGCTCTAAATTTTAAAAATCTGCATTTATGTAAACCCGTAAGGGTATTTTTGTCATTTAAACCACTATGATTTATTTTTAATAATTGAGGTTATTTTTTGTTATTTCTTTTCAAATATTTATTTTATTTTAACAAATAAATTTTAAAAGATTTTGATAATGTTGCCAGAAAACAAGGCGTTACACTAAAACTATTCTCTATTTTACCTATTGAGGCCTTGGATTGCAAAGAAAAGAATGAAATCCATATGTAGAGAGAGGGCGGGGGGATAGAGAGGGAGGGAGCGAGGGAGGGAGAGAGCGAGGGGGCGAGGGAGATTGGGAGAGGGTGGAGAGTGGGAGGGAGAAAAGGAGAGGGCGGGGGGCTAGCTATTTTAACCAACATGACTCTTTTAAAGAGTCTATTAGAGTGGATCTTACGGAGTAAGGATTGAGGAAGAAGGGTTTTTGCTTTTTGGTGTCTACAACGGTGCACATCGTTTTATTTATTTATTTTTGTATGCTTTGGCATATGAACTATTTTGCCTTTTGGTAAACTTTTTCTTTTTTTAGAGGTGTTGAAGACATTCATTCACATGACGCAAATATTGAATCACGTTACGTTTTGAACACCTTTTATATGTATTTTAGTGCTTTGAACATGTTTTTATACTTGATGCCTTAACATTGTGCACTATGTATGGTAGATGTTGAAGTTTTTTTGATAATTTCTGAAATTGTAGACCGTTTGAAGTTTTTTGAAATTTGTGCACCTTGCGATCTATGTTAATTTATGAAACTTGTCTCTGAAGTGTGAACATATTAGATGGCGATGGTTGAGACTCAAGACTTATGTGTGACTACTAGTCATTGACTACTGATAGATACCAAATTTCTGTTTTTTTATTGTATTGTTTTACCATTTGTTGTTTTGCAAACCTGTGGTAATTTCTGTTTGTTGTTGTATTGCAAACCTGTGTTGGGCTGCTAGTCTAAATTTAGGTCTATGGCCCAAACAGTTCTAATTTAGGTCCAAGATTAAATAGAATTGAAGTCCAGTCCAAAATCTCCGAAAAACCCAAAAATCCCAAATCATCCCGAATATAATTCGGTCCACCCATATTGCGATCGCGATCGGTCCTGAAAATTTTGGTTCGGCTCATATGCAAATTCTGATCGGACCAAACCGATTTCACCCATAATTACAACCGTCCTAATCTGTGACTATGAAGCTAGTTTGAAGGCATGGGTAGGGGCGGACCATTATAGGGGAGGTGGTTGGTGCCACCCTATGCCCCAAAAAAAGGAGTTTTTAATACCTAAATATTTTTCTTGTTTAGGAGGAGTCACTTAGTGCTTTTGAAATATCGCCACGAGTATTTCGAGTCTCTTTTTTATCATACATTTATGTGAAATTTATACTCACACTATTTGTGGTGAAAAAAATGTATTTACACCTCATTGCGATTCCCATGAAGCACCAAATAATTTTTTATTATTTAAGGTAATTATTAAATCTACAAAATAAAAATGAGTTTGGGACGAATAGTAATAATGAATGAGTAGTGAAAAGTAACGACTCAATTCGACGCCGCCTCCAAATATAATTTTTGGGTCTGCCATTGAGAATGGGCCAAATATGCAGGGCCGTCGGTGCAATTAATATGTGCAGCGATTCTTTACTCTAAGCAAATAGGGCTCTTTTGACGGCGTGTAATGGGCCCTACTCAATGCCCCATGCGTTAATAAAAAGGAGTTAGGTTCTTTCTCGTTCTTCAAATGAACTCGTGAATTTAATTAAGATTGAATTTAGACTAAATTATTTTTTACTAAAAAATTGTTAATATTATTTAATATTTTGGTTTTTTGTCATTTTTTGTGTATTTTTATTCATCTTGGTAAGAGCACTCAGAAAAGTATAAAAATATAATTTGAAATTGAAAATAAGACAACGTCAAAAATACTAAAAACCATGCAAATTGTCTTTCTTAATTTTTTTTGTCTTTAGTAAAAGTTTTGTCATAATTTTTTAATGTCTAAATTTCTTATACAAAGGCGAATGATTGACAAAAAAAATTTAAACCGATTAGGAAAAATGAAATAAAAAGACATAGATTTGATATCCTACGACAAAGGTGGTTTATGGGTTATATATTGAAATGTTCATTTTTAAGATCGCGTCAATTAAATTATCCATGCCAAAAATCACGTTAAGTCATGCACTCTTTTTTTTTTGTCATTATTATACAAAGTTATTATTGCGTAATTTTTATGATTTATTTGTTCATCTTGACAAAAGAAATCTAAAAAGTATAAAATTACTTTCAAAAGCTAAAAATAATTCACTGAAAATAAAAATAAATTTAAAAATCGATGTTTTGAGTTTATTTTGTGTGTTCTCTTAATTTTCTTTTTAGTTTTGGGACATCAGTTATATTTTTCTAAAATTTTTTGTCAAGATGAACTAATAATCATCAAAAAGTTGCATAAAACAAAAATAATAATTTTTTCTAATAAAGACAAAAAATAATCAAACAATAATTCTTCCGGCTACATAGATCCTAAATTAAAAAAAAAATACTCCAACAAAAATTAAAATTTTGTGAAATTGTATGAACAATAAATGGTTACTACAGACTAAATTAAATTTTAATTTTTGTTGGAGTCTTTCCTTTATTTATGATCAATTTAGTCTGTAGTAACCATTGAATTATTGTTTAATAATGTTTTTGTCCTTATTTCACAAAAAAATTATTTTTTGTTTTGTATCAATTTTTTGATGGTTATTAGTTCGTCTTAATTTCAGAAAAATATAGAATGATGTCCAAAAATAAAAAAAATAAAAAACACAAAATAATAAGTTCAAAATGGCATTTTTTAGAATTTTTTTTTGTTTTTAGTGAATTTTTTTGTTTTGAATAAAATTTTACACTTTACAGATCTCTTTTGTCTAAGTGAACTAATAAATCATAAAAAATAATACAAAAATAACAAATACAAAAAAATTAAATTAAGAAAAAAAATAAAAAATTATTTACTTTTAATTAATTATAAGGGTAGTATAGTATTTAAACACAAGAGCAATAATATAATAGAAAGGCATCACAAAAAAGGAGTAAATGAGGCTAAAAGAGATGTGTGAAAATCAATTTCCTAAGTGAAATGATATCTTGTATTTGTTTGGAATGAATGTCTTGGGATATGAACTTTGATATGGCGAAAGTTGAATCTTAATTGTTCACTTTGCCTTTATACAATTATTACATGATAAGATTGTTCTCTAATTTATTTACCAATTGTATAGTTTATAAAGTAAAAATAAAAGAATAACTAAAAAATATATTGGTTGGTAACTAAAAAATATATTGGTTGGTTACAAAAAAAAAATTAATTGAGTTAACTCTTTTTTTTCTCTATAAATTTTAATAAAAAATACAATCTATCACAAGTCTTTTTGAAATAATTTAGAGCGAATAAATCTAATTTCTCGGTTAAGCAAAAATATTAGATTACAAATAATATTTTTACGAAGTAAAATTAATGTTTACCCACTGTCTAATTTTACAAAGTAAATATAAGAAATCAACTATAAAAAGTTAGCATTAAAAATAATATTTTCTTTTAAAAAAATTTAAAAATGAAAATCTTGTTGTGCTTAAAAAAATATAAAAAAAAAATACACACTAACATAATCAAGACACTCAAAGGAATAGTTAGAGTGTTGTAGAATTTTTTTTTAAAGTAATCTCGTAATTCTTGTCTTATCCCTGGAGGGATAATTTATAGTACTAACTCCCACTTAAGATTGTATATCCTCTCCATCCAGGATTTAATATTCCTCCAGATATTATATATCCTAAGTCTCACAAATAAACAAAAACTAATATTACAAACAATATTTTATTTTAAAAAATACAAAAAAGTGTAAATCCTATTGTACTTGAAAAAATTATAAAAATACACACTAACACGCATAATCAAAACACTCAAACGAATAATTAATGGAGGGTTGTAGGATTTTTTTTTTGAGTAATCTTGTCTTTGTCCCAATGAAAGATTTGTAATACCAATCCTCCTTAGTATTGTATATCATCATCTCTCTAGAATATAATATTCTTCCGGATCTTAATCTTAAGTCTAGCAAACAAAACAAACACTTCATTTATAGGCTCTAAAATTTTCTCTCCTAATCTCATCGTCCCGCATCCGATGGTTATCTCTAACTCTAAGCGTATGCACGCCTATGTAGCTTGCTCAGAGCCGGCCGTCTTTGCCATGGTCCAAAATTAGGGTGTGTTCGGTTGAGTGTTTCTAAAACGATTTTTGAAAAAAAAAAAACTCTGAAATGTTGTTTGGTGTAAGTATTTCAAAAAAAATTTGAGAGTTACATTTTTTTCGATTTTTTCAAGGTGTTTTCTTTCTCTCTCTCTCTCTCTCTCTCTTTATAGAGAAATGAATGTCGTTTGGAAAAAAAAATAAAAATGTTTGAAAAAAAATTTCTCAAACAAATCTCCAGAATTTTTTTTGGCAAATTCCCAACCTAACATAGCCTAGTAATTAGGGTTGGTTAAGCATTAAGTAAAGCGTGATCTCCGCCCTCTTCTTCTTTCCTATAATTGACTTACGGTCCTGCTTTAATTATGATTTAATGAGTCTTGTTGGTTGCTAATTACATTCGCAACTTATTTTCCTTTCCTATCCTGTTATGTGTCATGTTGTTACTAGTAGTCAGATGTTGCTATTCAAATCCTTGTCTATCTGTCAAGCTTGCCAAAGTTAGGCAGCCTTGGAAGCAAGAAATGTGGATGGAATTAAGTAAAGACCATTACTGGCATCTCTGCTCGGTTATAAAAGCTAATCAATAGTATTGTAACGATAAGGAAACAAGACATTTTTCCAAGAAAATCAAGTACAAGATGGAGGTCAAAATACTCTCCAAAGAAATCATCCAGCCTTCCACACCTACACCGCATCACCTAAGGAACTTCAAATTCTCCCTCTTAGACCAGTTTTCTCCTGAGTTATACATTCCAGTTATTCTCTTCTACCCCATGAATGATCCCCATCCTGACCTCCCAAAAACTTCCACTCACCTTAAGAGGGCACTCTCAGAAACCCTAACGCGCTTTTACCCTTTTGCTGGCAGAATTAAAGACTTGGTTTCTTTAGATTGCAACGACGAAGGAATTCAATATGTGGAAGCCCAGGCCAACTGTCACTTGTCAAAATTTCTCATGAATCCCGACATTGGATTCCTCAACAAGTTCCTTCCTTGCAACCCTAATCACAAACAAGAGAATTATTCATCTTTAGTTGCTTTGCAGGTGAGGAACAAAACTAGTAGGGGCAGGGGTCGGACTCACTTTAGCCAGTGCTACTCCCAATTTTCAAAAACAAAAAAAATCAAAAAAAAAAAAAATCTAGACGTCTTTCATTTCAAAGTTATTTGGTGCTACTAGAACACCGTTAAGTCATGAGTATTTTAATTTATTTCTCTATTATATATTTGTGTAGAACCTACACTTGTACATTTGTGATTAAAAAAATCTAAGCATTAACCCTAAAGCACTGAAGATATTTTTTATTTAAATTAATTAATAAATCAATAATAATGAATAAAACAGACCCATTTTCCTTGTGCAGGTGACCATTTTTGGTTGTGGAGGGATAGTAATTGGGTGTGGCATGTTTCACAAGATTGGCGACGGAACGACGATGAGCGTTTTCCTCAACAGTTGGGCCGAAACATTCCGCCGAGAATCGATAAAGAATCCCGATTTCACTCCCGGTTCATCCCTCTTCCCCTGTCAATCACTGTCGACCGAATTACAATCCTTCTTCGACAAATTCTATTACGTGGAAGATAAATTCAAAACGAGGAGATTCGTATTCACTGCCGACTCACTCGCCACACTCAAGTCCAAATCCGCCAGCGAAGCGATTCCAAACCCTACCAGAGTCCAAGCCCTAACGGCATTCCTTTGGAAACGATTTATGGCAACTTCAAAGTTAATTCGAGGAAAATCTACCACTTCGTTGATGACACACGTGGCGGACTTGCGGCGCCGGCTCGAACCGCCACTCCCGAAAGATTCACCGGGGAATCTGGTCTGGTTAGTGACCGGTTTCTGCAATCCACCTGAATCGTCAGAGGTGGAGCTACCGGAACTGGTGGAGATAGTGAAAGAAATGTTTGAAAGCTGCAACAGCGACACGATAAGGAGTTTGCAGGGAGACGAAGGGTTTGTTTTGGCCTGTTCTGCGCTTAAAGATATGGAGGCAGTGTTTGCGAACCTCAAACTAGATACTTTTAGGTTCACGAGCTGGTGCAATTTGGGGTTCTACGGAGTGGATTTCGGTTGGGGGAAACCGGTTTGGGTGGGTCACATGGGGGATATTGTGAGTTCGCCGGCGAAAAGTGGTGTTGTTTTCATTGAATGCTGTGGCGGCGGAATAGAGGCGTGGATGATGTTAGGTGAAGAGGAAATGGTTGTGATAGAAAACGATAAGGAGTTCCTTGCTTTTGCTTCCCCAAATCCGAGCATTCTTAGCCATTGATTCATGATTCAGTCGATTCAGGCTTCCGTACCCTAATTTCTTCGTCAAGATGATAAAGTAATAATGAAATAAAATTAGTGGTAATTAAGCTATCAAATGTAGCCATTTGCCATGACTTGATTATTCATAATCAAGTTTTGTCTCTATTCAAAAAAATTTCGCACATTTGTTATTTTGGTCTTAATTTTTTGTGGATTATTGGTCCGTCTCGATGAGACGAATCTAAGAAGTATAAAATTATGTCTAAAAGCTAAAAAAAAGTCACTAAAGATGACGAATAAGTACAAAAAAAAATTATTTTTGGATTATTTTTGTCTTTTCTGAATTTTTTTCAAATTTGGTCCATGATTTATAATTTTTCTGAAAGCTCTCATCAAGACGAACTAATAATTCACAAACATTTGACGAAAAACAAAAAAAAAGCCAAAAATTTTCAAATAAAAACGAAACAATAATCAAATAATCAAGTCAGGTCAAATCGGGCCTAAATTGGAAAATATTAACCACCGCCTAGTACGTAACGAATAATGTGTAAGATGTATATCGATACTTGAAAAAAATATTTGTATTGATACCCGTAAAATATGAAATGATATTCATAAAATGTATATTAATATTTATAAAATATGTATTGACATTATCTGCATATTAGTAGGTGGTGATTAGTAATATCCGAGGAAGATACTCTTCTTTTTTGTGCAACTTTAAAAATAAAATCATGTTATAAAAGTAATTTTCATTATTATTTTTTAAAAATTTTCAAAACAAACCATTTTTATTTTAATTGTCATGGGTAAGCAAGTAAATAATTATTTTAGTAACTACTTATTTTTATCTGTACACTCCATGATTTGATGACTATGTATTCTTATTTTTCTCTATATTCTCTTTTCGTGTGTACTTAATAGATTTTCAATCACTAATCTTAACATTTAAATTCAACAATTTGGACTTATTTTTTAATTTAATAATTGACTTACACACGCATCATATGTGTGTTGCCGCTAGTGTTGTTTAGGCTCTATTTGGCCAAAATTAACTAAATTGATTATTTTTTGTATTTATTATTTTTGCGTCACTTTTTTGGTGATTATTGGTTCGTCTCGATGTATGGAATCTAAAAAATATAAAATTATGTCCAAAAATTAAAAAAAGTTTACTAAAGATGAAATTAAGTTAACACATCCATTATTTTGGACTTTTTTTTAATCTTTTTTTTACTTTTATTTAGTTTTTAGACATAATTTAATATTTTTTAGAAATTTCTTATCGAGACGAACCAACAACCATAAAAAACTTGTAAAACATTTCACTAGAGGAAAGCAAAATAAGCCAATAAATTAATAATTATCACAATTCAAATAGACTCTTATAAACAATATCCAGATTCAACAACACCGAAGGTGTAAACATATTGAATCACTCTCTTTTCAAGTGATGTGTATGTTAGAGATATAAATTGTAAATGAGATATTGAGTGGATTTATAAAAACGAAACATTAGTGAAAAGTTCAAATTTAAGTTTAATTAACTCATTAACTCCTGACTAATTTGTTTGTTGAGTTATGATCTACTATTTTAAAAGCACCAATAGTTATGGTCCACTCTTTTAAAAATAGTAATAGGTTAGATTATTTAGTTGACAAAATTGCCCTTATTACAAAGATACTAAAGTCTAAAGCGGTGTTTGGGAGCCTATTTTTTAGCTTTTCATTTTTTATTTTTTGACATTTTGGATTATGGCCAGAATGACTTTTGAATTTAGAAGGAGTATTTGAAAAACATATTCAGAATATATTTTGTAAAAATAGTAGAATGAAAAATGGAATGAAAATGCAAAAATAAGCTATATATCTCCTTTTGAGTTTTTGCTCCTAAAGTCCAAAATGGAGAATGAGTTATGCAGACTCATTTTGGGAATGTGGTTCCCAACCAGTTAAAATTCAAAAATGGCAATGAAAAAATAAAAAAAGAGGCTCCCAAATATCCCTTAAGTTTTAACAAAAATTAAAGCCCTTACAACATTTTGGTACACTAATATTTTTGTAATTTTTTATTTTGCATCAATTTATTTATTTATTATTAATTCGTCTCGATAAAAAAAATTAAAAATTAAAAATTAAAAAATTATGTTTAAAAATAAAAAATTAGAAAATACGAAAAATAAGTTAAAAACATAATTTGTGTCCTCGCGACCTTACGGTACACTAATTTTTTTGTTAATTTTTTATTTTGTATCAATTTTGTATTTATTATTGTTCATCTCAATAAGAAATTTTAAAAAAAATTATGATAAAAAATTTTAAAATTAGAATTTATGAAGAATAAGTTAAAATATGTTTATGCCCTCACGACCTTTTAGTACGCTAATTTTTTTTGTAACTTTTTATTTCGCTTCAGTTTTTCATTGATTAGTGGTTTGTATCAATAAGAAATTTTTACAAAAATAAAAATTATGTTCAAACTTTTTAAAAATAAAAAAAATATGAAAATAAGTCAAAACATGATTTGTGCCCTCACGACTTTTTAGTATATCAATTTTTTTTTGTAACTTTTTATTTTTCATCAATTTTAAATTATTATTGGTTTGTCTCAATAAGAAATTTTAAAAAATTAAAAAATTAAAAATATATGAAAAATAAGTCAAAACATGCTTGTGTGTGCCCTCACAATCTTTTCGTACACCAAGTTTTTATTTATTATTGGTTCGTCGATAAGAAATTTTAAAATATTAAAAATTGTGTTCAAAAATAAAAAACTATATGAAAAATAATTCAAAACATGTAGGTTAGTGCCCTCATAATCTTTTGGTATATCTAATTTTTTTGTAACTTTTTATTTTAGATCAAATTTTTAGTTATTATTGGTTCGTCTCGATAAGAGATTTTAAAAAATATTAAAAATATAAAAATATATAAAAAATAAATCAAAATATGATTTGTTTGATTTTATTTTTCGTCATTAATAAAAAAAATTGTTATCTATTATGTTTGATTTGAAATGTTATCTGTGTTTTTATTCTTCTTGTTTTTAATGGATAACATTATCTATATTTTCGTTTAACAGATCATTTTATCTGTGTTTTTGTTCTAACAGATAATTTCTATTAAAATAAAAACACATCTAATAATATTATCGTTGTTAAATTTTTTTGTCAACATAAATGATTAATATAATTTTTTTAACCTAAACTTGACAAAAATCGAGAGGAAAAGATAAAAGAGATAGTGATTATAATCCTAATTAATTTAGGATAAATGAAGTAGTTACATGATCATGTTATCTGACAATATTATCAGATAGTGTTATCAGATAATATTTTTATGTCTTTAACGAACAACCTATATGTTAGATGGATTAATGTTATCTGATAATGTTACCAAGTAGCAAAACATGAAGTAACAGAAAATATTATTTTTAAAGTAAATTAAAAACAAGAAAAAATATTGAAAATAATCTTTATATTATCTGATAACATTATCAGATAATGTAATATGATAATATTATTAGATGAACTAATGTTATTTGATAAATGTTATTCGATAATATTGTCAAATAACTAAACATAAAGTAACAGAAATCACTATTTTTAAAATAGATTGAAAATAAACGGGCTGTAGAAACCCCACCGACCAATAACATTAAAAAAAACACATGTATAATAATAAAAATAGAAAAAACAAAAAAAACAAAAAAGTGGTACAGTGCGACAGCCTACAGATATCTCTATTCCGAATGAACTCTCTCCCATTTCAATAGCAAATGTATAGATCACCGCAATCAATTATTGTAAGAAGCTTTATACATATTTTTTTTCCGATAAGAACTCGCCGTTAAATGATAATGATTTCCGAAATGGTAAACTCCTGATTTTCAACTCTTTTAACTCAAATGTAATTCATGGCTTTTATTGTTGAATGTCTCTCCCTTTAAAATGTGTAAAGGTGTTTTTTAGATGGTGTGTCAAAAGGCCTTCTAGCTCTAATTTATTTATAAATGGATTAATTGCATTATGAGTCTCTCGCTTTGAACTTTTGACCGAGAGTCCCAAAATCTTAATAGCTAATTAAAACACAAGTCGCGATTTCACCATACACAATGGTAATTATTGAATTATTGTCTAATTATGTTTTTTGCCTTATTTGAATTTTTTTTACAATTTTTTATTTTGCTTCAATTTTTTTTAATAATTATTGGTTTATTTCGATAAGAGATTTCAGAAAAATATAAAATTACGTTCAAAAACTTTATAAAAAATCATAAGAAACAAAAAAAATCAAAACAACGCGTGTTTGAACTTATTTTTTGTTTTTAGTATTTTTTTTTAAGCCGCAGCCCCACCACACACAATTGTAATTATTTGATTATTGTTTGATTATGTTTTTTTGTCCTTATCTGAATTTTTTATAATATTTTTATTTTGCATCAATTTTTTTAAATGGTTATTGGGTTGTTTCGACTAGAAATTTCAGGAAAATATAAAATAACTTTCAAAAACTAAAAAAAAATCATAAAAGACAAAAAAAAAATCAAAACAACGCTTATTTAGGCTTACTTTCATCTTTAGTGATTATTTTTTAAATTTTGGACATAATTTTGTACTTTTTAAATTTCTGTTGTCGAGATAAACCGATATCCACAAAAAATTAATGTAAAAATAACAAATACAAAAAAATAAAATAGAAACAAAAAAATTTACTCTGGTGTATAATAATGATATTTTTGTCCAATTTGATATAATGAACTTTAAGAGTTAAGACTTATTTTGATGGATTAGTGATATTAAAACTTGTCCACTAAGGACGTATAGCATAAAGAGCCTTATTATAAACTCTAAGGGTTGATCTAGCAGTTAAGACAAATTGGAGTCATCAACTTTTATGTGGTCAATTTGTCTAAGTGTTTGAGAATATGAAAAATATGCATAAGTAGATGAAATTTTCGTAACTAATAATGACATTATCGTAATTAATAAAGAAAGATATACAAAAGCGGGAAAGATATGGACAAAGGAGAGGTTGGATAATTTTATTTTCATTGAGAAGATATAATAGTTCTCCAGAAATTATATTCGAAGTGCAAAAAAATAAACAGATCCGAAAAACATTGAACTCTCCTTTTACCCATAACAAACAGGGCATAAATAATTCATGCCTCATTTTAATGATTCATGTAATTTATTATTATAATTTTTAATGACCAAATTATTCATACAAATATTTTAGTTAATTTGATATCACAAACTATATTGACAAATCATGGTTTATTTTTATCAAGCTAAATATATTTCAACTACATATTTATTATTGTTTTTCTTTTGATGAATGATCTAATAATTAGGACCTATAAATAAACAATTCATAAATTTATATGGTGCCCTAATTTGTTTTGTATCCTTATATTAGGATCACGTAAGAAAATCATATTACAATATTAAGGATGAAAAATACAATAGAGATTGAGAGTGGAAAACACTTATTTGCCCTTAAAATAGTACCTTATTTTGTGATAATTGTGATGAACCTTACAATTAGTTTGGAATGAAGGAGATAAGGGGAAATTTATAGCTTATTTTGCAAAATAAAATGGGCTTTGAACAAGTATTGGGGTAAATATTTTACAAAACTTCCCCATGAGTCCTATCATAGATTCATAGTTAGAGAAAGAGTTGAATGAAATCTGTCCCGCTTGCTTCCTGAACCTAAAGCTCTAGTTGCACAAAGAAATAACCCGTCAAAGACATTTTGGCGTACAATCAAAATACCCTTCGATGGTCAATCGAGTACCGGAACGAGAGATGCTTGTAGGATGAAAGTCTTGTTGACCCAAAATATAAGTATGAAAAACTGATATAATAAGTAAATCCGTATAGTGGGTTTCAACGTGGAGATGGCTAAAAGTGTTTCTAAGTGATCAACTTGGCATGAATTTCACTAGATGATTGGTTCATTTTCCGTTGATCTTCACCCTTTATTTTATAGGAATCAATTTAGTGTTCTTTTGTAAAAACTCGAGTGCATTCCCTGTACAATCATCCTTCATAGACTAGACCAGGTTCAAGCAAAGTAAGGACAGAAAGAGAGAACTCCACCAAAAAAAAGCCTTTGCGACGCAATCCCTGATGTGGGATGATTTGACATATCATGCGACTATCGGCACGATGGGACTGATGCGTATTTGCTAGCTCGAGCGGTAATTGACCGACCTTGTGGTTCGACAGCGTCCGGCGACAGCATCCAACCGGTTCTGGTACTTGTACCCAAGCCGGCCTGTGGCCTGAGATTCTACTCTTGATCAGGTTGGCTATGTGAGCTAAGTCTCTCTTTTGCCGACCCGAGTTTTACTTGGCCCCCACAAATTGCCCATTAGCTTACTACTACTCGCCCATGTTTCTGCTTGGGTGTATGGCAGTGAGCCAATTTTGTCGAGGTTGGGGATTGGCTCTTTTTTTTTTTTTTGGTTTTAATGTAATGCGTGTGCCGTCAACTTTGCACACATTCAATTCGATGTTTTTGCTAGGTTACTTTTGGGCAATTATCTCAAAATTGTCTTTTCATATCCTGCCCAATTCCTTATTAATAAATGAGAAACACCCTTCTATTGAATTCATTTATTATTCAAGCACTTCAAGTCCTTCTGCCGTTCTTGCTACTGTGGATATTATGTGATTGTGTAAGTTTCGATTTCCTCTTCTTGTTTTTTCTAATGGGTACAGCCTTATGAATGATGTTTTGCAAGAAACTTAGAGATAGATTTAGGAAAGTTTACAGTATCGCAAATGATGTAGTCGTACGTCTCTTGTAGAGGGACAAAATCCTAGCTCATGTTGCTGATAGTAATTCCACCTTTTTTCCTCTCATAGCCATAGTGAAGGGTGGTGTCAGTTTTCTACTCCACCACCTTATTTGATAAGCCTAGTTTTTCTGGGCGATCACCCTTTTCTAGGGCATCAAAACTCTTATAGGGTGACTTTAGGGGTTATAGCCCTCAATGCCCTTCTCGGCACTAATATGGGTATGACTAGGGATGGCAACGGGGGCAAATCAAGGGTGGATATCACTGTCTCCGTTTCCGCCCCGATCCCTGACGAGAATTTTTTTCTACCTTCCACCCCTGCCCCAAACAGGGAACGAAGATCCAAAATATTAAGAAAAACTTATTTTTTTAATGTATATAATAAAGTTATATTAGACGATTGAGAAAATCACCGAGCTGCCAAGATGGATCTGTTGCACTGTGTGGTCCCAGCAAGTGAGAGTCAATAGCCAGTAGCGGTTGGCCCAAGGGAAACCCAGAGGACAACAACTGGTGGTTTTACGACTGATAGAAATGGAGACAACATAGATTCATGAGTTGATGGTTGACCATAAGTTGTTTGCAACACATAAAATCGAAATCGCCCAAGAAAGAACCCACGTATCCTGAGTGTGCAGGTCTGCATTAGGTTGACTCCAAAGGAACAACCGCAAGAACCTGAGTTTCTTTTATAGATGTTGCTCTTATAGATGAACTATTGGGCCCAGATATGAGTTTTGAAAAACTGAATGAAGATTATCAGATGATGTGGGCAACATAATGGAAAGCTAGAAGAATGGATAATGATGAGAGGATAATTTTGCAGAAGGAATTTGGTTTACAAAAATTTGAGATGTTATTAAGGAGGAGTGCATTATCTCTCTAGATTCTAGAGAGAGAAGCTCTCAAACTCTCAGAAATCCTAAACTTTAAAATATATAAATAAAGGTTAAAATCTAAAAAGTAGGAATGAGCTAGAGTTATTGTCCATATAAATATGGAGCGGGGATCGAGGATGGAGATACATATTCCCAAATCCTATTTGATCTTCGAAAAAATCTCCAAATTTCCGATTTGTTCGGGGTAGAGCGGGATAGATCGGATGAAATTGTCATCCTAGTTATGATGGTCATTCGCCATTAACTTCAAAAAGTCATAAGGCACCAATTATCCATCCAGACTCCAATAATGACACTTAGTACCCGAACAAGGTTCTTAACGCTTTTAGGGTCCCACTCCTCTACTTTTCTAGTTGGGTTAGAGAGAGTCACGATTGCCCCGCAAAATCTTAGCAGACGTGCCCGATCCCTCTTTCACTTAGCTTGTTGACTTAAGTGTTCCATACAAACTCTTGCCTCACATTTTCCTACGAACGCGTTCGAGGCACAATATGCTAGCACAGACCGAAGCACCCATCACTTGACTTTTCTAGTTAGAATGGAGAGGATCACCTATCAGATTTTTTGGAAAGTGCATTCAAGGCATTCGCTTAGCTTGCAGGCCTAAACACCCATCGCTTGAATTTTCTGGTTGGAATGCAGAGCTAAGCACCTATCACTTGACCTAAACATCTATCATGTTTACATATTACCGCTTTATTTTTCCTATAATTGTTTCAATTCTTGACATATGATATTAATACAAGATGAACTCAAGGTCCCTTAAATGATTAGTAAAGATCGACCTGCGGGTCGGGCGAGGTAGGTGCGTAACACTTTCTCACTTTGTAACTTAACTCTCGAGCCGAGCAATCTATAGTTATGACGGACTAGTTGCTCCTATTTGTCTCTACTCGCATGTATTTGCTTGGTTCTCAGGGATCGTCTCAAACCCAAGTGGCGACTCTAAGAAGCAAAATGTCAGGAGAGGAAGACCGTTCATGCGAAAAAGAGCGTGTCACAAGCACACGTTGGTCGATGGCCGACGGGTTCTAGACGGAGAGCCCTCACATACACATAAACATAAACAAATTATGTGAACTAAAAATTAAAAAAATTAGAAAATAGTAGTTAGTCAAACCAAGGCTCATCTATCACGTGATATCTTTAAAACAGATTCATCGCCTCACGGAAGGTATAGAAGGATGTTATCATCGTTTGTTTCCTAGGATACAGTGGCTTATACACTCGAAGTCACACCTCCCTCCACTGTTTCAGTAAACTAATTTGTGGCGCACCCTCTTTCTTTTTACAAAAATAAAAAAGTACATGAAGAACACAATAATTGTAGAATTTCGACTATTCAATTTGATGTTTGATGTGTTTGGATGATGTGTTCAAATATTAACATACATGTAAGGAAAGACCTTACAATTGCAATGCATCGAACTGTAGAAAATTTTTAATTGCATCAAATGAATTTGACCATAGACCATGGTGGGTGAATTGGAATAGGCCGAAGTAAAGGGCAACAAATTACAAAAAGTGCCACAAATTCTATGCATCTAAAAATTTATGCACTTAAAAATTCATGAGCATGATAAATTCATAAATCTAAAAATACATGCACATGAATTTAGACCTTCAACCAAAATAATCTGGAGCTTAAATTTAGTTGGCCCAATAAACCAATTACAACTCAGCCCAAGAAGTCCAGTACACTAGGAGGTAAAACAATAACAACAAGACCCAAAGCCCAAGAACAAGTGAATTTCCAGCCCAGACCATGAGCCCTAGTCCAGGCACGCGGTGGGTGGCTTTTCACCTTTCCACCATGCCTATTTTTGAGCGAATTTCTTATTCATCTCTTCGTGAAATTTGATCATTATTTCTTTAGTTTGTACCGCTTATTTAGAAGTATCTAAACCCATTTCGTCATACCTAGCCCGGTGTTTAGGTCTCACTTGATTTTTGGTTCAAAGTCATCAAAAAATACTATTAAGTTCCATTTTTACAACAAAATCCTTTTCAATTTTTTTTAGTTGTATTGGTCCACATTTGATCTTTTGGGTCTCATCTTAAGGTTACGTTTGGTAATTAAAATTGTTCATTGCGTTGAGGCCGTTGAGAACCTTAACCATGCCATATGTAGTATGAATAGGATATTGATAAATAGCGGATTGGTGCATATTTATTTTCAAATAAGTGGACTTTGATTTAGTGTGCCAATTTTTTCAAGACAAGGTGTTTCAAAAAACACTAAAAGATGATGATAAACTTAATTTTTGACATATTTTTTTTCTTCATGAAATCTCTAAGATAAACAGTTTCGATTACTAACATGAGTTAGAGATACATCCAAAGGATAAAAAACGAATGGGGACGATAATTTTGATATGAGGGTAAATCTGTTGGTTAGGTCCGTACTTTATGTTGATGGGATAAGATTTGACTAAACTTTTATTAAAAATACTAGATATTATTTGACGTTTCATGATTTTGTTTTGTAATTTTTGTTAATTTTTTTTAATTCCTTCATTCATTCCGATGAAGAAAATTGAAAAAGTTTAAAACTTGGGACCGAAATTGAAAAAAATTCAGATAAAACAATGCTAATGACACTAAAAACATAAAAATATTTAGGGCTTGTTTGTTAACCATTTTGTTTTTTGTTTTTTGTTTTTTGTTTTTGTTTTCAGTTTTTTGGAATTTTTGGAAAAAAAACATGTTTGTGTTCAGTTTTATTTACAAAAAACTGAAATCTGTTTCCATTATTTCCAAAATAAGTGGAAACAAGAGAAAGTGAGTTTATAGTTTTTTTGGAAACAAAAAACGGAAACAAGAGAAACGCGGAGTGAATAGTGGTACGACCTTACATAGCCGTGGTCGCGGTTCGAAACTCGGGAGCTGCATATTTTTTTTGGCTCGCGAATACAGAAGGCCATTGGAAAGGTGTTAGGGTTTCAGTTCTGGTTTGCGCTAAACGGAGAAGGCCATTTCCGCCGCACCACGAGTTAGGGTTTGGGCTCTGAGCGACCACCACTCTTCGCCGCCGCACGGTATTCTCTTCCTCCATGGCTCCATCTCCCTCTCTCGTTCTTCCCTCTCGTTCTTCCCTCTTACATCATTTGACCGTTTCTGATGCAACTGATACATGTCCAATAATTTTTAGGGCTTCGCGTCTAAGCAACTTCGCTGCCTCCATCTCCATCTCCATCTCCATCTCCATCTCCAACAGGAAAAGGTACATTATTATCCTTGGAAAGTCGGCTGTAGCAATTTGAATGCAGCCATGCCATTAGATCCTTACTCTTCTTTGTATGCACTAGCAACCCGAGTATTTGAGAAACTTGATTTCATGCCATTTTCTGAAGTATGTTGTTGTATTCACTCGGTGACTTCTTGCTAACCCATTAAGGACCGGATAAAGTAGAAGAGGTTGTGCATAACTCTTATGTATAATGTATTCACACACAGCCCCTACATATGATGCATCATAGAAGGAGAAAGCCATTAACATTCATGGGAATTAATTATAAACGAACTTGTCTTTTGGACACTATTGCCTATTGCAGCTTGCTGCTTGGACACTATCCCAGTAGATTAATATGTTTTTCAGGTCTGGTTGGTCTACGCAAGTTCTTTAATAGGTCTTAGGTTGTGATGTGTTGTTTAGGTGATCCTACTTCATGTTAGTTTGACTTCTGGTTTTGTATGTTCGTGCTTTTGGTTCGTGCTCTTGACTATAGTTCAAGTAGTTTGACTTCTGGTTTTGTATGTTCGTGCTTTTGGTTCGTGCTTGCTGCTCGTTTTCCATTATTTACAGTTTGTTAGATTCTAGGCATGGCTCTATAACTACTTTAGTTTCATTTTTTGATTTGGTGTGTTGTTAAACAAAAGATAGTCTTAGTTACCTCATCATCTGAGGTCTAGTTTTTGCCCTGTTTTTCTTTGTTTTTATTGTTTCGTCTTCTCCCTTGTTTATCAAGTATAGATAGCCTTAGTTTACTTATTATCTGCAATGATGCTTGGTGTAGTCCTGATGCCAATTGCGTAGTCCTGATGCAATGATGCTTGCGTAGTCCTGATGTTTGTGAAACAATTGCATAGTCCTGATGCAATTGCGTAGTCCTGATGCAATGATGCTTGCTTAGTCCTGATGTTTGTGAAACAATTGCGTAGTCCTGATGCCAATTTTTATGATCTGTAGCAAGTGATCTAGGATTTTCCACTCTTTTCATGAAAACATAGGTTTAGTGTCATCTGTGAACTGGTTAAGCCAGCTGCATGCATCATTTGCATGTATAAAGGGATTTCCTTCTTGAATGTGTGGCTGACATTGGCTTGTATTAAGAGTTGTTCCAAATATCATGGATGCCCTATAGTGATGAACTTCCAATGCTAGAGAAACTCTCTCTCATTCTTGATATGGCTGAGTAATTTTTGTTAGTTATTCGAATTAGGACATGGCTACTAATGCATTGCTGCCACAGAAACATGAACAGAGAAACATGTTCATACATTGCTGCCATCTTCATACATTGTAACAATTTCTGATCATCTTCATACATTGTAACCTAATATCAAACATTTCTGAATGTTGAAATTTTTTGCTTCATCTCTTTCCAAACACTCATTGGATCTTTCTCCTCCAAACACTCTGAAGCATCGTTTGATTTCAGATGTTCAAGATTTTTGTAAGGATAAAATGGGTTTTGGTCGAGTGAGGTAGAAACATCTTCTGCATTAAGATCCCAGCCAAAACCCTTTGGTTCTGCAAGATTAGCATCTTGGTCTCTGTCATGCTTCCCAAACGAGGTCATTTGGTAAGAACAAGCTGGTGTACCAATGCCTGTCAAACGAACGAAAAGATCAGTCTTTTTCGACGAAGGAGTAAAACAAAACAACTAAAACAGCACGAGTATAATGAGAATTACAAACAAGTAATATGACAACACATCAGACTAAACAGTCAGTCATGCAAGAAAGACAGACAACGTACACCAAAAAGCCCAACAACCACAAATCAATACAGGTACAAGCCCTATATGATAAGAAACAAACTGCTAAAGCCCATAATAAGGGAGTAATAACCAGACCCTACCTTTGACAAGAACCAACCCGTAATCTTCCAGAGCAAGGCTGCCAACAATGAGTCCTCTTGTAATAAGGGAACTAAGCTAATTAAGATGTGCTCCTTACTAAGTAGCTCAATGCACAGGCTGATTATGTATAGAAGATATACTCTACTACTTAAGTTGGGAGTGTCCTGGACAAGTGAGCCCAATTGGTTGGTACAGATCCAAAAATTTCAACTTTGCAAGGGCGGAGTCATATGATTTGGAGGTGCAAACTCTCATCATCTTGCACTGGCTGGCTGAAATAGAGTGGACTTTCTTTGTGCTTTGGCTAGCTAAAAATATGCACTAATATACGATCATGGCTGCTTATTTGCATATCCTATAATGTTGCATATCCTATAATGTTAGACTGGCTGGCTCAAATAGAGTGGACTTTCTTTTGAGTACATTGCATGAAGATTTGATGCATGTGGATATTGTGTCATTGATATCCCAAAAGTCCCAAACTGTGAAGATTTTGTTGCATGAAAAAGATGTGTTCTAAGTTTCTTTTCCTGAGTAATTGTGAAGCATGTTAGGACTTGAGGTGTCAAACTTTAATCAAATGTATTCAAACTAGGAAATGGCTACCAATGTTGACGAAACTATGAGGAATGAGGATGACGTTGTCGAAGTGGTTGGGAAAGATGGACCTTGGCCTGCATCTAATGAGGCCATCTTTGTTGAAATCATGGATGAAGATGTGAAACTCCATAGTAGGGCAACAGGTACTTTCCAAAAGGAAGCTTGGCCACGGATGAGGAAAAAACTGATGGCTAAAACCGGATACCCGTACACTGAAGGTCAAATTAGGAACAAGTTCAACCAACTGCGAATCATGCACACCAAGTTTGTGAGTCTGTGTAAACAAAGTGGAGTTGGATGGTGTCCTATAAATGGCACTATAACTGCTGATGCAGAAGTTTGGGAACGGCTCTACCAGGTTAGACGTATCCCATAATTCTTTAATTATTATGGTCTCCTTTTTAGGAGGAAATTTAATATAGGCAAAGGTGTTTGTCATGTAGGTTAACAACAAGGCAAAGCATTTCAGGAAAAAAGGGTTCAAACACTATGCCGCGATGACCCGAATACTTGGAGACACCACTGCCACTGGGTTTAATGCTCATGCATCAACCCAATCTCCTTCAGAATCAGAAGGTTCACAACCCATAGGAATAGAGATTAAACAAGAAGAAGGCCTCGACGATGTGGAAGTCCAAAGGTCAAGTAGGAAAGGGAAGATGAAGGATGTCAAACTTGCAAGGTCTTCTGATGCGAAGGCAAGTAGCAAGAGTAGGAAAAGGGACTCATTCTCTGCCAATCTAACTCACTCTTTGAGTGTTATCGCTGAAAGTAACAGGAAAAAAGTGGAACTTCTTGAAGCAAAACATATGGCCAAGTCCACGGCAAGTGTTGCGTCCCCTGCATTTGATGAATCAAACAACCTCATAACAGTGTGTATGGATGTTTTGAATGGAATGGATGAACTAGACGGGAACGAGTATGGTTTTGCAGTGAAAATCATGAAGGAAGACCCCGAATGGAGATCCATCTTTCTTAACATGCCCGAACACAGGAAGAAGGATTGGATCAAGAGTATGATCCCAAAATAGTGATTCTGAATGGAGAGTGTAGTGTTCAATTCTGGTGTGTAATAAGTAAGGATTGGATTAGTTTTAAACTTTGAATTATGGTGTGTAATAACTATATTAGTTGAACTATGACCGGTGGAGGTTTTAGACTATTTGCTACATTTGAACTATGCATCTTATCAGCTTATATGCAGTTGTTATGTTTTTTATAGGATTATTTTTTCCCCGGATGGCTTATATGCATCCATCTATTAATTGATTACAGGGTAAGCAATGGACTCCACCGATGACAGCGATAAAGAATTAGAAACTGATTCCGACGATGATACCGTGATTGCGTTAGTTACATTAGCACTAGCCGAGCATTACCGAACACAATATGAACGTACACCTTGTCGAACTTCCATACTAAGAGGACACGACTATGTCATAGAGGTACTAAATGGTCACGATGGAAGGTGTGAAGAAAGCTTTAGAATGGAAACACATGTTTTCATTGCTTTTTGTGAGGCGCTTAAGGAACACGGTGGATTAAAGCATTCCCGGTATTTAACCGTTCAAGAGCAAGTATGTATTTTTTTGCTTGCAATTGGACATAACATACGAAACCGGTTAATCCAAGAGCGATTCCAACATTCAGGAGAAACCATTTCTAAATACTTTAATCGGGTATTGAAGGCCGTGTGTAGGCTTGGAAAAATTATTATTCAACCTCCATCATTTGACGAAATTCCTCCCCAAATTATGCATAACCCCAAGTATTGGCCATTTTTTAAGGTATCTTCAATATTTTATTTTGTTACTTTCATTGGCTTTATCCGGTATCATGACACGTGATTTTAATTAACGTGTCCGTTGGTCTATAGGATTGTATCGGTGCTATAGATGGTACACACGTAGATGCAAAGATTTCCGCTCGGACACAAATTTCATATCGTGGTAGGCACAAAACCACGTCACAAAATGTAATGTGTGCATGTTCATTCGACATGAAGTTTACTTTTGTGTTGTCGGGATGGGAAGGAACGGCAAATGACTCACGAGTGCTTCTTGAGTGTGCGCAAAATCCGGCCATGCAATTTCCCATGCCTCCTCAAGGTAAAAGGTTTATGACTTAAGCTACGTAATTACTTTGTAGATAAACAACTTTGTGTAATCGTGATGATTGTTTTCTCATTGCTTGTTTTGCTTATAGGTAAGTATTATGTGGTTGATTCCGGCTATTCAAATATGCCGGGATTTTTGACACCGTACAAGGGTGAGCGGTACCACTTATCTACATACCGTGGTCGTACTAGATTGCCCCAAAAAGAAGAGGAATGGTTTAACTACCACCACTCATCACTTCGCAACGTGATAGAGCGTTCTTTTGGTGCATTGAAGGCACGATTTCCCATTTTGATAACAATGCCTAGGGGATTCAGTGTGAAGACCCAAAAATATATTCCAACCGCATGTTGCACAATCCACAACTTCATAAGAATGCATGACCCAAATGACAGGGTGTTTCTTACATATAGCGATGAGGACATGATTGTTGATAGTGAACAGTCTAATCATGGTGCTGAAAGTTCTACGTCATCCTCACAACAATTTAATGTAACACCAAGTCAATTGCGACAAATGGGTAGACTTCGTGACACTATTGCCCGTCAAATATATCAAAGCCAAACGCGTTGATATTTGTGTGTTATGTTGTATGTACTTACTTAAGGTTGTAGAATACAAATGTTATTATATATATGTGTATATTTTTTCAGCACTTGGTTTGTAATATGTAAGGAATATGACTAACTTATCTCCATTTCATATTTTGTCGAACGTTTTGCTTGGTTTTTCTGTGCATTTGTAATATTATTGTAGTTGTGAATCTAATGAGATACATTGGTAGTTACAATTAATTAATCTTATTTTTAGGTATGGCGAAATATGAAGAGTTTGGCCCTCCATGTAAATGTCGCTTCGGTAGAATGGTGTTACGAATAGCAAAGACAGATAAAAACTATGGAAGACCATTTTATCGATGCCCCCGTAATCTGAACCATCGTAGTGGGTTTATATGGCAAGATGAGCTACACCTCCATGATGATTTGCCACTGGATCACCTTCCCCAACAAAATTATAATGGTAGATCATCGGAAGTGAACAACAGAGCACGCTCAACAGACTGGATCAAGTATTTTGTGTGTGCTTCGTTTGCATGCAATATATTTTTATGTTTTATTTTGTTCTTCGTGTTCTTCGTTATCATTCTGAAGATGGTTGTGTAATATTTTAGCTATGCAGTATTTTAATTCACTTTCGTACAACTATTCTGGATTGACGGATGATGAAATTAGTTTGCTTATGTAATATATTTTGTTGTTGACAAATATTTTTTTGTAGTAATAGTCTGTTAGTACAAATCGAAAAAAAAATCGCAAACGGGGGCATACCAAACATGTTTCTGTTTTCTGTTTTACAAAAAACAAACAAAAATTTAGGTACAAACAAACATGTTTTTTATTTTTGTTTTTACAAACAGAAAACGAAAACAGAGAACAAAAAACATAAAACAGAAAACAGAAAACAGAAAGCTTTACCAAACGAGGCCTTAGTATTTTCAATTTTTTTTCTTTTTTATTGAACTTTCTTAAATTTATGATCAATTTTTGTATTTTTTTAAGTTATTTATATCGAGACAAATAATTACTCTAACAAATATGACGTGAATTTCATAAAAATAAAAAATAGATAATTAGAAAGACAAATGAAACTAATATCGAATAATTTAAGAAATTCCCTTCTTTATCTTTAAATTAAAAAAAAATTCCCTATGCCGGTTCCACGCATTGACCAGGAAGAATGACCTCTAAATGACGAAGAAACGCTTGAATGTGGTTTCCAATTTGTACTCTCTTTGAGTGGGGAGGAGGGTATTCTGGCCATCACACCAAAATACAAAACTTATCCACTCAAAAGCCGCAATCCACGTCAGCTCGAAGATAAATAGAGAGAGAGAGAGAGAGAGGGCGCGCGCGCAGTAAGAAGTGAAACAGGATGCCACCAACCCAGAAACACACAGAAAACGACATTCAAATTTCACCGACCAACTAAAATTGTATACGCACGCGGAGTATAAAATCACGTTTTATTTCATTTTCTCTCTTTTTCTTCGATCTTACCAAAGCCTTTACAAGGTATGCTCGCTCGCTCGCTCTCTCTCTCTCTCTCTCTCTCTTGCTTGTCTTTGTTGCCTAGAAGTCTT
This sequence comes from Arctostaphylos glauca, assembly GCA_019985065.2. Lineage (NCBI taxonomy): Eukaryota > Viridiplantae > Streptophyta > Magnoliopsida > Ericales > Ericaceae > Arctostaphylos > Arctostaphylos glauca. The sequence continues at coordinate 19,050,551 of JAHSPW020000002.1, read as the reverse complement.
CCGAGTTTCGATAGAGGTCGATGTGTTGTCTGTTCTGAAAAAGAGTTATGGGTTTTTCTGGGTTTTAACTGGAATCTTCTGTTTATGAGGATTTTGTTTGAAAATCTAGAAATGCTTCATACCATCCGTGTGATTATCTTTTGGATTTAGTTTCTGGTAATGTTGCAAAGGATACTCCAGTTAATTTCGCATGTGGGTTTCGAATTAAATCTATATTTGACAAGGTATTGTGTGAATTGAGGTTTTTAATTGTCGGACTTAGTGCCAAATGGAAATATGCAAGTTAGTGTTAGCATATCTTACCACAAAAGCCACGAATTTGGTTATTTGAAGCATCATTATTCATATACCCTTTTTAAGCAATAAATGTTAACTCTTCATATGGAATCTTGGAGGTACCCTTTGGGCTATGGCTGGCGGTAATTATGTGGTGTCCATTTCTTCAGTTCTTCTGATTTTGAAGCATATAATTGCGGAGGAAGTTAGCCCATCTCCAGCCTTTTACTCAAACTTTTTTATGCAAATTTTTCCTTTATCCAGTGTGAGTAAAAATTTGCATAAACCTTTACTTGATATGAAACAATCTTATTGGAAGAACTTAAGCTTAAGCAAAGTTTGAGTAAAAGCTTCATTAGTGGCACAATGGTAAGTTTAAAAGTCACAAAGTAGTCTTCAAAAACTTATGTAAAGAAATTAGTCTCTATTGATTTGACTAAAAATTTGAGTAGAACAGTGTGAAATGGGTTTGATTAAAGAAGTGGAGATGAATATTGGGATTTTCTTACAAATTTAGTTTTTGAGTAAGGGCTGGAGATGCCTTTATGAAAGGAATGGTTTTGTTTGAGTGAGGTTGACATGTTTAAGTTTGGGTTGATGCCAGATTAGGGACATGACTTGGTCCTCGGGGCTCCCTTTGTGGAATGCTATTAGTTCCAACTTGAATAAAAAAAAAAAATAGGCACTTCAGTTGTGAATTGAAGTAATGTTGATCAAAATTGACGTGACATGAACTTTCAGTTCTTACGCGATTTCAAGCATTCAAAAAACTTGTACGGTGGGGTAAATATGTAGGCGTAAGGCAAAGGAATTTGAAAAGAGATTTTTTAAACACTTTAAAGGACCGAGGCTGAGCTTTGTAAAATGACAGCAGAATTGAAAGGCTCGTATGCAGGTTAAGTGCTAGGGCATTATGAGCACGTCTCTTTAGAATGGAGCCTATATGTGACACTAACAGGCCTAAGCCACCTTATATCAACCCCCAATGATCGCTCCATGAACTCAAGGGGTCAATAATTGAGGGAATAATGAAGAATATCAATTTGCAATAAAGGTGACAAGTTGTTCTTCAGGGGGGTGACCATGCAATGGCGAGGATATTAGTTTTCTAGAAGTACGGAATTTACGTTGAATCTACAAGTTATCATCATGTAATTAATTGAAAAGGGGTTATTTTGTTAGTTAATGGAGAACAATAAGTGGTTCTCGAAAAGATAGTTTGTTCTGATATTGAACCAGATGGACTAGGACTACCTTTGTACTTTGAGATGCATGAACCCTTCCACTTCTATGCATCTCAAACATGATTGGAAGATTGAGGTTTCTAATTCCAGTATTTATTTGTGCTTATGATTCATGAATGATTTTCTGATTCTCGTAAAAGTAACAGTTACAACACAACTAGTTTGTGTGTTTTACCAATTATGCCCGATATAAAAATATGTTTCCTTCACTACCCTTGAGACATTGAAAGAGCTCGTATTATCTAATTTTCTTTCCTGCTATTTGTCCTTTTTTTATTGCAGGAACTCTTTCTTGAGAGCAGCTGTTGCATTTGAGATCTAGCTGCATTCCAAGTGCCATTCCTTCTAACACAACTTTGAGACAGCTGATAAGGAGAAACATTTTTCGACAAGTATCGTAGCTGAAGGGTATGATCTTTCATTCCCGTAGAAATGGAAGGCAGTACTGGAAATTCCGTCTCCAGTAAGAGAACTTCAGAGGGTTCCACCTCTGACAATGATTTAAACAACAGTAAAGCTAACAATGCAACCACATCTGTATACGTCAATCATGGTAAGCCTTCTGCTTAAAGATCAGCAAATGGAAAATTTTCATTGTTTTGATAGCTCATGGAAGCCCAATTAAAGAGACAATATAGTTCTCATGCTATAATTGTGGGTTTTACAGTTGTGGTAATGTTTCTCGTTCGAGCGAATGGAAATCTTGGCTCTCTTGGGTTCTACAATTGTGGGTTCTTGATAACTCATTTGGAATGTTGTGCTATTTCTGTAGTCATATTTATGTTCAAATAAATACGCCCAAAAACGTATCAAAGGAAAGGAGAACAAAGGCATTGGGTAGGCTGTTTGACCTCGACTCTCATCTAAAGTTAATCCTAACGCTTTATTCTCTCTCCTAGTCATTTTCTCTCTGAAATGCAACTGTATTTTAGCATAATACAATTGATCCATTTGGTGCAAGTCACTTCATTTACCAATGATTCCGTTCAACAAAAGATTAAGGGGACTAAAATGTAAGGCATCAGAAAGTTTCAGTCCACCACTGAAAGCCATCAATAAGAAAATTTGGGTACATAAATTTTAATTAATATGTAGTAGTGAGTAATAAGATGAAGAGAGAAAGGGTTAGTAATGAATGGATTCGTGAGAAGTAGTACGAGCAAAATTGACAAGATTGTTCGGGCATGTGCATTTGAGTCTAGTAAGTGCTCTTAGGAAGAGGGACAGATTCAATTGAGGGTAATGCTAGGGGACAAGGGAAGCTAAAGTCATTTGGTTTGTGATAATAAAGAATAACGTTATATCGATTACAAGAAAAGGAAGGTATATATACAAAGCCCTAATAAAACAAAAAGACTAGACCACCCTTGATGTAAAAACTAAATAACAAAATAAACCCCAATATAAAATACTACTTCACACTCCTCCTGAAACTCAGGATGGGGGGCCGGAGAGCATCAAGAGTTTGCTAAGGAGAAAACGAAAACGAGCCGTGGTTTGCGTCTTGGTGAAAAGTAAGTCAACTGAAGGAAGAGGAGACAAAGGGGAGAGCAATGGTGCCCGACTGAAAATGATAGCGAACAAAGTGACAATCAATTTCAATATGCTTCACGCGCTCATGGAATACCGAATTATGAGCAATCTGCATAGCACTCTTATTGTCACAGTAAAGAGGCGTAGGAGAAGAGAGTGGAACACTTAGATCCGATAAAAGCCAAAGAAGTCGAACGACTTCAGAGGTAGCATGAGCCATGGCACGATACTTAGCTTCAATAGTACAATGAGCAATGACAGATTGTTTCTTGCTTTTCCATGAAATAAGTCTCACCCAAAAAGACACAAACGCCAGAGGTAGATTTGCGATTAGAGATATCCCCAGCCCAATCAGTATCAGCATAAGTGCCAAGAGTCAAGTCCGAAGAAGAAGAGAGAAGTAAACCTGGAAACATGGATCCACGAATATAACGCATGATACGAAGCAATGTAGCAATATTGGATTGTGTGATAGAGAAATAAACAAGATAGCCAACGAGTTCACGATACTTAGTAGACTCAGCAGGAGAACTCCATCAGGAGCAGAGCACTTAGTATGTAACTCAATAGGGTATCAATGGTTTTGTTATAGAACAATGAAAAACATTGGTGGCATACTTAGTATGAGCCAAAAAATAGCCTTTCGGAGGCAACCTCAATGTCGAGAAAATACGAGAGAGGACCCAAGTCATTCATTTCAAAAGCCTGAAATAAATGATGTTTTACCTCATCAACATCAGCTGAGTCGGAACTTGCAAGAATCATATCATCAACACAGAGCAATAGGAGAACCAAACAAAGGATAATGCGGCAAACAAAAAGAGCCGACTCATGTGTGTTAGGCTGCAAACCAATTTGTAGGACCACATCATGAAACCGAGCATACCAAGCACGATGAGACTGTTTGAGACCATATAGAGCATGACGAAGGCAGCACACAAGACCAGAAACATGAGAGAGTCCCGAAGAAGGGCGCATGTAAACTTCTTCAAATAGATAGTCATTGAGGAAAGCATTTTTAACATTCAACTAAAAAAGAGGCCACTGGTGCGTAGCAACAACAGAAATCAAGGTACGAACAGATGTTATCTTTGCAACAGAGGCAAAGGTTTGCTCTAATCTATATCATATTCTTGAGAGAACCCTTTGGCAACTAAGCGGATTTTGTACCGCTCCAAATAACCATCAGAATGAGTCTTAAGTTTATACATTCATGTGCAGCCAATAAGATTCTTGCGAGCCGGTAGGGGAACCAAGTTCCAAGTCTGAGTATCAACAAGAGCAGTAAAGTCGTCATTCATGGCAAACACCCAAACACCCAGTTAGAATCATTACAAGCCTCTTTATATGACCGAGGTTCAAAATAGGTATGTATGTGAGATAAGAAAGAGTGATAGGAAGAAACAAGTATTAGTAAACCAAGTCTTACCAATGAGCGACTATCGCAAGAAGGATACCGGGGGGCAGGCGGATCAGAGTCTTCCAAAGCAGAGGGCCGAGAGTTGGATCAGTATGACGGACATAATGTTACAAAAATGGGAGAATGAGGTTGGAAACAGACGAAGCAGGAGGGACAATCGAAACATAGACACTTCAAAAGTACTAATATACTGCTCTTCGGGAATGTCCAAAGGAAAGGAATCAATATGCTCAAGGCCCTCTTTGGAAATAGAGATATGCTTGGATGTTAGAGAGAAGAAAGACAAGCGTTCAAGGAAGGTAACATGTCTAGACACATACAATCTATGGGTGGCAGGATCATAACAATGCCTTTTTGTTGGATTCCATAACCCGATAAGACACTACGAGCGTTGAGGTTAGTTCGATCGTTCTTAGAAAGAAAAACGAAACAAGTGTAGCCAAACACACGAAGGAGGTAGTGGTTAGGAACCTGACCAACGAGCCGTTCATAAAGAGATGAACCAGAAACAAGAGGGGTAGGCATCCAATTTTGAAAGCAAGTCGCAGTATGCACAGCTTTGCCCCAAAATACGGCAGGCACAGAGGAGGAGAGGAGAAGAGACCGTGCAATGTTTAGAATATGATGATGCTTACATTCAGTACGCTCGTTTTGGGAGGGAGTGTCGATACAAGAAGATTGATGTATGGTTATGTGAGATGCTAGAAATTGTGAACTCACCGAGGTCTCCCCGCCTAAATCATGGCGAAGGGTTTTAATAACAGTTGAAATTGAGTTTGAAACATGGAGTGAAAATTGCAGGATACTTGGTACAAGTTGGATTTGTGGGTCAGTAAATACACCCAAGTAAACCTACTAAAATCATCCACAAAAGATACATAGTACTGAGCATCACTTTTGGTGACAACTGGGGAAGGGCCCTGAAAGTTTGTATGAACAAAATTGAATAGAGAAATAGGCATAGAAGTACTTTTATTAAAAGGTAAGGCAGATATTTTTACAAGCTTACATCCACTGCATTCAGAAATATCACTAACAGAAATGTTGCTCAAATAACCAGAATTATGTAAAATTTTCAAACATTCACAAGATAAATGCCCCTAATCTAGAATGCCAATGATAAAAGGGAGAAGACTGCTGATTTAAACTAAAGGACAACATGACTGTGGTAGTAGACTTAATAGGAATATGCAAAGTCTCTAAAACATAGACATCACCAAATCTACGCCTTGTCCTAATATGCTTCTTGGAACTCCGATCCTGCGCAACACAGCCAGATGAAGAAAATACTACATCAAAACCAAAATCAAACAACCGACTAATGGAGATAAGACTAAAGGATAACTGAGGAACATATAACACAGTTGGTATGAAAAGTAAAGAAGATTGTTGTGGGAGAATAGATCCTATAGAGACAACATGCATAGGGGATTCATTTGCAGTGGCGATAGTAATGGGGGGAATAGCACTGACTCAGTAGCGACAATGTAGGGGTCATATGATGGGAATAATCAGAATAAAAAATCCACATGGTAGGTAAGATACCCTGTGGAATAGGAACCATGCAAACTTGACTGAGTGGTGGTCATAGCAGAAGCGTGCAAATGATCCTTTTGAGTATTAGCCAAGAATGCACGATACTATTGATACTCCTCAAACGAGGGATAGGGTGAAGTACCATCAATAGCAGGAGTTGCAAAAGCTACAGGGGGATGAGGATACTTCTAATGCTGCTATGGGGACTGGTAGTGAGAGGAGGGCTTTGACTGAGAATTGCACCCATTATTATGTAACAATTTAGGACACACATGCTTCCAATGGTCCTTCTGACGACAAAAATTGTACTCATCCGCGCTAACCGGAGGCTTAGGCTTGTCTTTAACCTGAATCAAGTGAGAAGCAGGTGTAGGCAAGATAGGAGCTATATACTGAGCTGGAGGAACCGGAGGAGCAGCAAACACCGAATGAGACGGAGGGGCAATAGGCCATCTTGAACCGAGTTTCCTCAGCTATAAGCTCACGCACTGCACCACCAATTGTAGGTTGGGGAGAACGATGAAGCATAGTCCCACGAAGAGGCTCAAACTGATCACGAAGAAGTATGAGAAATTATACAAGGCGTTGCTTCGCATGATACTGCACATAAACATCCTGTGACTGTAATTCTGTGGGTTCCATTAAGGCCAATTGATCCCAATACTGAGCCATCTCATTGTAGAATTTCTGAATAGATTTGCCTTGCTGCTGAGCACAACGAATAGACGACTCAAGCTCATACTACTTTGCAGAGTTGGACTCCAAATACATACTCCTCGAATAATCCCATATGTCTTTCACCATGTTATACTTGAAGAAGTTCATGTCGATGCCCCATTCCGAAGAATTATGAAACCATGTAAAAGATTTTGCGTTTTCAAGTTCCCATTTACCGAGAGCAACTTTGTAATCATCCTTTTTAATGGGTATGGTTGTAGACCCATTAACACAGTCCCACAAACCCTTGCAACTACAAAAATTTTGAAGACACTAGACCAATACGAGTAGTTGTGCTTATTCAAACAAACGCTAACTGCTTTGTCTTCCGCCATAGAGACAAACAATGTAGTATACCAACAATTTTCAGAACAAATTCGTAGAGGGATAAAGTAGAACAACAGATAACCAAAGAAATAGGGGTAGTCGGAATCCTTGGAGGTTAGGTGGGTCTTGGTACGTCGGAGGTCAGGGGAAAAGCAGCAATGACAGCAGGCAGGAGGAGGAGGAGGCTGCAGCGAGGTCAAAGGGGGGTCGCGGAACAGTCAATAACCAAGAGAGAGAGGGAGATGAGTTGCAGAACTGTTCGGAGAAGAGATGATAGTGCTCTGATACCATGATATGTTGCAAACTCAAAAAGGGGCACTGTATATTCATTCACCGCTATATCGATTACAAGAAAATGATATATACAAAGCCCTAATAAAACAAAAAAACTAGTTTACCCTTGACATAAAAACTAAATAACAAAATAAACCCTAATATAAAATACTACTTCGCACTCACAACTTCAGTTTGCCTTCCCATTATATTTCGAAGGGTGGAGTAGATTGGTGTGGTGTGGATCTTAGCCTTAATAATTTTTTGACATTGGAGGATTGGTTTCTCAACTGTTATGGAACCACGTTCCTTTTGAAAACATTGGAAGACATGGTACTTTCTATGAAATCGTAAAGATGTGTTATGGATCATGCTCTTATACATGCTGGTGCTTAACATAGTTTTAATTGAAAATTTATGCCCCTCTCTCTCTCTCTCTGGTATCTTATGGGTTATGGAGTATAATATAGCTGAATGTATTATGTAGCTGAAATTGCTTGGCAGCAAAATAGAAGACAATGGATTGGAGATCAAAGTCAAAAGTCGAAAAGAATGCCGAAGGATCCAATAATAAGGTGCAATTTTGGGCTAAGTATCCGATTATAAGGTGCATGATTTTGTCATAGCTTCTGTAAGTATTACTGAGATCTGCTAATGGTATTTGATACTTCATCACCACTTACAAGAAAAGTTACAGATACCGTCATGTTCTAGGAAGTATTCAACTTGCTACACTAGTCTATTGTTTATATATGCTGCTGTCACGTTTTTCTTTTCAATGTTGGTTTTTTACTCATATGTGAATCACATTTGCAAAAATTCCTCTTGTAGCTGGTCGACTACTTATGAAGATTTGCTAAGCAATGACGAGCGTTTTCCAGAGGCCATTCCATTATCTGTAAGGATCTCCAATACCCATACCCACATTTAGAACCTCAATATATTCGTTTCCCTTGAATTTTGATAACATGAGATGGAATGATGACTTGTTATCATTCTGTAACAAAAACCTTATCGACATTTCCTCGAGCATTTTTTTTATATGTCCTACAAGGCTATAACAGGTACCCTTTTGTGAATATTAATGCGAATATGCTTTTTTTTGGAAATTCGCAGGAGATGGTAGATTTTTTAGTTGATATTTGGCACGACGAAGGACTTTATGATTAGAGAATCAGCGGAAATACCTTTTATGCGCAGTTTGATATTGATCATGACGGTGAAAATTATTAGCCTTTTGTACCATTATCCCTCTCAATTCTTTAGCCTATTGTTGTATTTCTCTGGCTTTTGAAATAGTTTACTTAGCCTTCAAGGAAGTTACTCAGTAGAACAGCCAGGGGATAAGTGGTAATCTGATTGTATTTGATGAAGCTAGTGTAGAAGGTTAAACCATACTACTATTTTAACCACCACATTGTTGTGGAAGTTTGATGTTGTGTTTGGATAGTAGATTTGATGGGTATAGAACCGGCAGCTGAACAAATTTTTTGGTATGCTTGGCTAAGTGTGGTCTTCTCGGCTGGGTCCAACTGTGGTCTTCTCGGTCAGTTTAAATCGTGTCGGCATTCTTCAGTCATCCCTAAGAAACTCAGTGCAGACCCTACTTACTCTGGGAAGTCCTAATCGCATAAGAGTACTAGCAAAAAACCATTAATGAGTGGTAAACTCCTAATAGGAGTGTGCTATTAAGAGAATGAACGCTTAAATTGGAGTCAGCCTCATCTTTATCTTGCGATAAGAATGACAAGACTCTAACACGGTCATACTATTTGAGTTTCATCTCTATTACCAAAAAACAGACCACAGTAGGCTCTAAGACTCGGACATATATAAGCATATATACATATTCAGTTAAAAAATGTAGGATGCTTTTTTAAATCCCATACTTGAGTATTTTTTTCGCTTGAGATTTACAGTTTCTCACTTGGGCGTTAAAAAAGTGTTGGCTAATGTCATATGGGTGTTCAGTTATTTATTTACAGTTTGTGATTTGAGGAGGTCTTGTCAACTGGTCTATCAATAACTATTTTTTCCATAACCAGGGCACTTGACCCAATAGTTGTGTTGGTGGTTGGTTCAACTACTGTGAAGAAGTTAAATTTATGTTGATGGGCTTGAATAGAGATTAGGGTAATATAGGTTCTTCTAACGTGTAAAAAAAAATATATATATATACATATATATAGGTAAAAGCTATATAGACCAATATGTTTTAGATTAATATTAGACCAACATCTAAACTCTTCATTCCTGATTAAATTTTAATGATCTGAAGCGTTCAATGTGTTTAAAACATGTTTTTAAGGGTACTCGCGCGAAATCAACTCAAAATATTACTGAAAATAGCTTGATCCAAATAGTAGTTCATAAAGCAATTCCAGTCAGTATTTTTACCACTACTTGAATCAAGTCCTTTCCGATAATATTTTGAGTTGATTTTTCATGAATACCTTAAAAATATATTTTAAACACAGTTCGGATCATTAAAATTTAATTAGGAATAAAGAGTTTAGATGTTGGTTTAATATTGGTCTAAAAAAGTGTTGGTTTCTTGAGCCTCCCTATATATACACACACATACATACAATTAAAGGATGAACTAATTTTGTGGTGGTGGTTTTTATCCCCAAAAAAAAAAAAAATTGTGGTGGCTGAATTTTAATTATAACTATATGGTGAAATTAGTTGTAGTTACTTTGTAGCTCTAATCCTTATGGGACAAGGATTAAAATTTGAATTAGATTGGTCCCAATCCAAGCTTAATCTGGACTAGTCTCACCCATAAATACTTGAAATATTTTAAAACGCTAAGTTTGGATTAGTTATTATTTTTATTAAAAATATATTATTTTTTGGGATTTTTGTGTTATTTTTTGTCAATCTTCTTATGTTTTATCATTGAGTAAAATATTTACTTCGTCATTAAACTATGTTCAAAATTTTTAAAATATTTCTAAACTATTAATTTCATTTACTTAGTTCCTAAATTATCGATTCGAATTTTATTTAGTTCAATTATTAACATTTGTCGAAGATTTATTAAGAACCGTTAAAAAGCGGACTTAACTGTAATTTTAGATTTGTTAAGAAGAGATTTGAGTGCAATTTCAATCGCTAAGAACAAAAAATTGCTATAAATTCAAAAAGTGGTTCTTTTAAGGACCAGAAAAAATTCATCTCCTACCGAAAAAAGGATTGTTGTGATATTTACTTGTAAGTTTTTTTTTCTTGTTTTTCTAAATAACTAGAATGCATTAAAAAGTAATTTAGTCTAATTTCAGTTATTTTTTTTTTATAAAAGATACATTACATGTTCAGCGAATGTCACTATTTCGATTATTTTTTTTCTTAATTGAGTATTTGACTTTTTGTTTTCATATTTTCTTAAACTTTAGGTCAAACTTTTTCTTTTGCCAAAAACTCATCGTACTATTAATTTTTTTTCTCTCTTTTTCTTATTTCATTTTGTTTCCATGTCATTTTTAACAATAAAGAATTAGAATGTTATTACCCCAGTGCAATTGAAAGCCCAATCAATTGGGTAATTAATGACTGTGTGACAAACTACTAATTAATAATACAAATTTGTTTTGTCAAACTTTAGAATCAAATCGAAAAATATTGTTTATTTTAATGTTTTCATTATTTGGTATAATTTTTTCGGGTATTGAAATCTTCAAGACAACAAAAAGAAGTAAAAAATACTTGAAATTAGGCTAAATTATTTTTTAATGCATTCAAGTTATTCAGAGAGAAGAAAAACATTTACAACTAAATATTATAGCAATTTTATTTTTTGGTAGGAGATAGATCTTTTCTGGTCCATAAAAGGACTAATTTTTAGGGTTAAAACAACCTTTTTTTGTTCTTAGGAATTGAAATTGTACTTAAGTCCCCTTTTAATTGACTAAAATTATAATTAAATTTCCCTCTTAACGGTTCTTAACTGATTTTAGATGAATGTCAGTAATTAGATTAAACAAAATCTGATAGTTTAGAGACTAAGTAAATGAAATTAACAGTTTAGAGATATTTTTAAAAAATTTGAAATAAATATTTTACTCTTTTATCATTCCTCTAAAGTATAAAAATAAAAATAATTAATTAAAAAATTTTAAATAAGACGATACTGAAGATACGAAAGACAATAAAAAACTATTTTTCATTAATTTTCTCGTCTTAATAAAAACTTTGAGACTTTTGGTTAAGGTGTGATAAATCCAAAATAATTAACACGAATTTGATAAAAACTTTAAAACAAAAAGTGATTAAAAAATACAATGTAATTGTCATTAATACTTACAAAACAGTAACATTATTCACGTAATACCACTTATTTTTACATTTTGATATGATATTTTTACATTTTGTGGGACAATTTGTGATAATTTATAATCTCTAAATGTTTTTATCTGATGGTTAAACTGTTATTTTTAGAAGCTGGAGGTTAAAATTTGTAAAGCCAACCGTGTCAACCCTAAAATACTGATCGATCAGAATCAGCAACTACACCAAAACCTGCGTCCAAATCGAACAAAACTCAGCACCTCCGGCGACGATCAGCGGCTCCGGCAACGATCAGAAGAGGTATGTCTCCTCTCCCCCTTTCTTCTCTTCGTCTCTCACTTACCCTCTCCTTCGCAGGTCATCATCATCATCATCATCATCGTTTCTCTCTCTCTGGGTTCATCTCTCTATCGTTCTGTCTGCTGTTTTCAGGGGCAATTGAGATGCTTAAACATAATATTATTGGGTCTAGTAAATAGAATTAATGAATATCTAGGGGTCCTCGTTTCCAGCATTTTTGGGGGCCTAAAACAGTGGCTTTCTCGGCTTCTGCTCAGGGCCGGTCCTGGATGTAGATGCCTAATCTCTGCTTTGGTTTCCTAGGTAAATTCTATGGTTTCCTGGGAACTCTTCGTTGAGAAAATTGCAAACTTTAGGACACAGTGTTGGTTCTTATTTTTTGGATGCCCCTGGTAGTTCTGAGAGTCTGAGACCTCTTATAACTCTTGTCTGGTTTTATCTCGGGTTTCATGATAAAGACCTTAAGATTTTGTTACCTAAAGGCGAGTTTGGCTGACTAGATTAGACTTGGAATTTGATTGCATCATATTTGATGCACTAATTGGTGAAGGCATCCCACAAATAATCTTGGGATACAGAATACCTTGGGTTGTGATAGATGTGGTGTTGATAATCCCACACTGTTAGTCTGGTGGATTACTCAATACGAGATTCTCCATCCCCTTATTGTTAGTCAACCAATCAAACGGGTTGCATCCATTGAACGGATTTCTCATGATTTTTATTTTAGTTTAAGTTTTGCAAACACAGAAGACTGGCTATCATTTGTAGATTTAGAAATTAAAGGGAAAGATATAGTAGACTTGCAATGGAGAATTATTTTATTTGGAGCATTCTACAACATTAAAAATAAAATCTGTAGAATGAAGGACTTTGAATAAACCACTTTGACATTTTTCTTTCAAATCCACTTTGGTAAAGCTCTGAATACTGAATCTATGTATTTACATTCATATGTAAGTTTGAGGTATGATTTCCACAGAATCCTTTCATTTCTAGCCCATGAATCCAGACGTGACTTTATGTTTCGAAGGGTGGAGACTTGTTAATTTCATGATGCAAATTAATTGATCTTCGTACAGTTCTGTGTTTGCTTCAGGATTATATACACATATATCGGCATACAAATAACTGATCGAATGGAATATATCTACTGAAAAATCCAGTGAAAATTTTCTGCCATAACAGACTGAGCTAATTATGGAACGCCTTAAAAATGAATCACAACAGGTAATCAGGGGATTCGGCTTCAATTGTTTCTAAGGGATCGTTTAGAGGGATAAGAAGGAAACAAACACAAGTTTCAGTTTATTTCATTTAAGCGTTTGCGATTGTGTTGTGGGATATGTGCACTGAACTTGAATCTTTTTTTTCTGTTTTGTGTTGTTTCAAGTTTAACTTATTTTCCTTGCTTCTATAGGGTGTATATTCTTCCTAAATTGGAGCTTTTTTGGAATAACAAGCAACAACCTTGCCTTTGGAATTTTATCTGCAGCCAGTTTAGAGTGCACCCGTGGATGCGTAATCTATGTTCGAGTAAGATTATAACTCCATTATGACCCCATTCTCTGTTTTTGTGGCTCTTTAAAATCAACATTTGCTTGGTGAACACGTAAACCACATAAGGGCAAATAGGTTTGTGGGCATATTTTGCCATGAAAATTGACGTACTTTTGCAAAAACAATGGCATTTTTTGTGTTTTGTTTTGGGTATCAATATATCATCCCCTAATTTAACTATGGTTGAATGTTACAAATCATCGTTAAAGATGAACTGAAGGTGTTTGATGTGTTCTCTTTTCTGAAGGAGACCTTTCGAAATGAATGCGATGGTAGTTTCCAGTTGTTGGAAAGTGCCATTAAACTATGGCTGTGGGGTTTAATCCTGAATTTTGTTCTTGAGGATTCACTGTGGTAGTTAGAATTTTATAGAGATTTATGGGTATACAAGAAGCTAACACTGTAGTTTGTGGAGACTTTCTAACCAGTAATTCAGATTGAAGACCACATCGTCCCAGATCATCTGTACTGTTTTTGTGAGTGAGAATTGGCGGGTAATAAAAATCAAAATGACTTGTTTGTTTATTTAATTGTGGTAAACAAAATTTCTTTTTTATTTGTTAAAATTGAAGATGGTACATGGGTAAGAGAGAGATCTAATGGTATGTGGGTCGAAGTTGTGAGAGTTATGATGATCTCGAACCCTTTCAGAAAAAACAGTTGAATGCTTTGTTGAAAAAAGTACGGTAGAGAAGAAAAATTCATATTTATGATATTCTCGAGCTTATAATTAGATATCTCAAGCTAACAATATAAACATAGTAAAAAAGAGTTATTTGGGTACCCTCGGGCTGACTAGGTACACATGAGCTAGTAATTATACTCTGGAGCTAATAGATACCAAAATAGTGTTGTAAACTGTTGTTACTGCTTTGATTTGCTTGAGTTTAAACTATTACGGAAAGAGGAGTAAAAAACTATTGGCATTTTAAAGGAATTTGCTTCCTTTCAAATGGTTTGCTTTGATCAGTGTGCTAGTTGGTGACACATGCAAGGTGTGGAATCAAGGAGTTATGAAGTTGAATCACTGCTTCCTGCTATATTTGTTGATGGGTCCTGTGATTTTAAATAAATTGTTTTTGTTCCATGTTTTTGGTTCAATGTGAAAGCTTTAGGACATGAAAGCATAAAGTTAGTCGTTGTTTTGTGATGAAGTATATTCTTAGTTTACCTTATCCTCTATTTTCGGCCTTTGAGATTGTGTTTCCTGAATAACTGTGATGAAATCAGTGATGACGGGCCATTCGCCTTCAACAACATGCATAAATTCTCCACAGCCGAAGGTTTTGTGGAGATAACTGAAAGCTTGGCAGAGATGATAAAATACGCAGCTAATGAGCCATCGGTAGGGCTTTTCTATATTCAGCAGCACACCCAAAATGCAGTGCCCAACCTCATCAACGTTAAAAATGGTGTTACAGAGAAATCTCGTGAGCTAACTTTGCATACCGAAGATCTAGAGGATTCCATCACATCGGTGAGGTCTATGAAAGAGTGTGGCTTCCCAATTGTTGACGAAATGATCAAAGAAATTACAAAGTCCCTATCTATCATGTCGACAAAACAAGCAAAAAGTGGGTTGATGCGGAACTCTAGTTCAGGTTTTCGAATGGGAAGGACTAGCTCCTGGGGTCCATCTACTTGGGGTCGTAACTCAGGTTCCCAACGGCAAGATGGGGAAAGAAGTAGTAATTATATTTCATCGGTTTTGAAGTCGGCAAAAGAAAGAGCAACCAATTTCAAGTGGACTCAACTGGATTCTAGAGAGATGAGACCAATGAAGGGTGAGAGACTTGTGCCTTGTTCTAATACACCCCCACCAGTTCCAGATACAGAAGTTGATGAATTGCCCGTATCGAGTCAGTTTGACGACGAGCAACCGCAAGAAGAAGAATTCTCAGTTGGTGAAAGTTTTTTGAAACATGAACCGGTTTTGTTGCAGGAAAACTTCGAGGATTTTAGGGCTGATAGAGAAGCGAAACTGGAGGAGTGGTTGGGTTGCACCGCCAATGAGGACCACCGTGGTGTGGTGGGAGGAACCAATGCTGGAGTTTAGCTTGACAGTGGTTTGAATGCTGCTGAAACATTGACTTTGTAAGTAATGTTGTTGTATTATTGTTATCGCCCTTTGCTATCACTACACGGAAATAAGATCACTTCGTTTTGGTTACTTGGAGTGGAATTATGTGGATGTGATCTACATAAATTGATAATATACATATATCTTTTTTTAGTTTACATCATTAATACCTGAAAGATATTCACCCATCTCATTCAAAATACAAGTTAAACAAAACATTTTTCTGAGGAAAAAAGGGTAGTAAAGAGATTAAACTTATTGGCATGTGCGAATGCTGAAGGAACAGAGAAAGGAAAGACAGAGATAAAGTTTATATCAAGGTTGTTAATACCGTACCGTACCGGCCGGTACGTACCGTTTTGACATAAAAACGGTACCAAGTACTCCTAGTACCGTACCGCCTTCAATACCGGTCGGTACCGGCCGGGTACCGGCCGTACCGGCTAATACCGGCCATATCGGCCGGTACCGGATTTGTTTTTTTTTTTTTTTTTTAAGAATTGCGAAAAAAATTAATTTTTTTGGACTTTCTCTCTATAATTTATATATATATATATATTGATAGTTGCGATAAATCCGATACGGTACCCGGTACATGACCGGTACCGGTACGTACCGTACTAGTAGGAAAACCGGTACGCAAACCGATCCGGTATTCAGAACTTTGGTTTATATGCCATGTAGATAAAAGATAGTAATTAAATAGACGAAATAGATAAAGCAGGAAAGAAGAAAACGACAAAGTAATAAATGTTGAAAAATTTTAAATTTAGAACCTCTCTTTTACGAAGGTTTTAAAATTATAAATTATGAAGCATTATGATTATTATATGTGGAATAAATCACGGATGTATATTTTTAAATTTTATGGTAGACGTATGCTATTTTTTTCTTAAAAAGGTTGTATGACAGCCATATGCTACTTTTCTTTCTTAAATTATTAGGCTTAGCTGTTTTTTTAATAAGATAAAATTCAACAACCGCATAATGAAGTTTTACTAAACCGAACACTAAAACGGGATAATATTATCCAAACTGCTGAGCATCATTCCTCTTTTTTTTTTTTTTTAGTCCAATTTTATTCACCCTTAAGTGAACAAATTTTGTTCTCCTACACTTCAAAATTCTACTTCGATGATCAAAATCGACTATTTTATTCTGATTAATTTATTTAGTTGTTATGAAAAAATTCAGTTCAATCGGATATCGGTAAGTGTTTGACCTAAAAATGTAATTTTGAAGCTTTAAAATTAAAAGTAAAAAACTAAATTCTTAGGTTAAACATTTGTCGATATTTGATTGAGCTAAATTTTTACATGGCAGCTAAAAAAATTAATTTAAATAAAATAGACGATTTTAATCATCGAAGTAAAATGGTGAACAAAATGGGATTCCTTTTTTTCCACTCATATTAGCCTATGTATTCGACCCTATAAGTCATTAGTAAACCTTGTCATTGCACATTTCACTTTCCATAAAGACAATTTTGAGGGTACGATTGGGTGGGTAGGATGTACAAAAATTAGTGAATAATTTTGAGGGTACGTTTAGTTCAATGGAATAAATATTGTAGTAGAATGACTTCCAATCTAAGCTATCAATTTTGTATAGCTAAATGTATCTTTTTTGTTATTGGTGTAATACGTATTGAACTAGTGTGCTTTGGTGTATCGTTTTGAGTTTAACGTTAAAAAGTAATATACATTTCTCAAATAATATTTTCTAATAAACTTATATTTGACATCTATACGATTATAAGGGGAACTACTTCTGGTGTGAAACATTTTTTAAGTCAGCTCACACTTTTACTTCTCATGAACTCCACTAAAAAACTTTTTTCATCCCAATACTGTTAGGGTATTTTTGTCAAAAAATTGTTCAAAAAACTGCTCCACATAACTATACAGGAAATTTTTTTCTCAAAAACTGCAAAAAAATATCAAATGAAATTTGCACACGCATCGCATGTGCTACAGACGCTAGTATACAAACAAATCCTCACAACTCATAAACAAATCACCAAATATAAAGTACGATGGTTTTACAGTGGACTAAATTTGAAGTTTAACTACATTTTTAATTTTAATTTATGTGTAATGTAGTAGGCCGGAATAATCATTAATGGGCCCCCGGCCCATGATCAGCTGCATCATACTCAAGGGCTCCGCGAAACCCAAACTTACCTGGGATTGGGCCGAACAACCTATCGGTCGGAGCCCTTGCTCGGCTGTTCCGAACGGGTTTGGATCTCGGCCTTGCCGAACAGTGGAACTACTATCCGCACCGACATTCGGCCAGAACCCCCTTTGGCGGCTTCTTGACCAGGTCATCTCAGAGACACCCAGTATCTCGGTCTCCAGAGCACGAACGCACGTTCTCCGCTTTCTAAGGGACGTGCAGGCACACCTTTCCAACCCACTCGGGCGTGGGACACGTGGTAGAAGACGTGCAAAGCACATCCTTCTGATCCGCTTGGGCGTGTGACACGTGGCAACGTTCCCGCACTCTTCGGACCACGTCCTGCATACTGGGCCGAACATACCGGCAACAGTTGGATCCCTACTCTATAAATACCCCGGCGGCACTCCTACTACAGGTACATGCACACTCGCGCTCAGAGCTACTTTCAAGTTATTTCATCTCTTCCTAAAGAGCTAACTTGATCGTCGGAGTGCCCACCGGAGATCCAATCCCCCGGTGTGCACTAACTTAGTGTTGAGTGTTTTGCAGATCATCTGAGAAGATTCAATTCTACAACCCGAGAAGTCTAGAGTGGATTCCAGACTCCACAATTTGGCGACCACAGTGGGAGATCCTTCTGACTTCTCATCCTCAAACCCTCACAGTAAAGCTTTATCAGAATCAACAATGGTGATCACCGGAACAGAACCTTCAGTCCTACCAGCCATTCCACCCCCTCCCCCTGCTGACCTGAGGGACAAAGCGTATGTCGAGCGCCTGGAGGCTCGACTGGCAGAACGAGACCAGCTGCTTCACCTGGTCAGAGAGGAGATTGCGCAACTCAAGGTTGCCATCAAGCCTAACCAGAATGGCGAGACATCGCGAGCTCGGCGACGAAGGCGCCGCAGGACACGCTCTCCGGAGCGAAGAGAAAGGAATAAGCGTCCGGCCCTCGAACGGCTGGGAGCCGAAACCGAGGTCGACGCGATCAACGAAACATGGGGCCAGGGCCGAACCCGAACCGCGCCATCTGAAAACTGTTCGGATTCCGAACGAGGAGCTCGGAGGGTCTCGGTTCACAGGAGGTTGGGAGCTCAACCAGTGAGCAACACCCAGTCGTACTCTCCTCCGACAACACCTTCGGACGACACCCCGACCCATGAGACTCAAATGGATCGGAGGTATGGCGGCCGAAGGGATCAATCCCCATCAAGACGTCAAAACTATCGAGGGCGTTCCCCTCGGTATCACGGTGGGCAGGACCTCAGGCCACAACTCGTGGCCAGACGGGGGGGAAGGGCCGAGCAGGGTCCTCGGCCGGCACGTTCACAGTGCGATATCATCCACGACCAGCTCATCTCTTCTCCCTTTACCAGAGAGATA
This sequence comes from Arctostaphylos glauca, assembly GCA_019985065.2. NCBI lineage: Eukaryota > Viridiplantae > Streptophyta > Magnoliopsida > Ericales > Ericaceae > Arctostaphylos > Arctostaphylos glauca. The sequence continues at coordinate 19,031,431 of JAHSPW020000002.1, read as the reverse complement.
GATGGAGTGCGTCCACTGCGTGGCTTCAATCCCCCAAAGTTCAGCAAGTACGATCCTAAGACAGATGCCTACCTGCACCTGGTACACTTTCGGCAGATGATGTCTCTCTACAGCATGGACGACGCATTGATGTGCAAGTTGTTCCCCTCTAGCTTGGGAGAGCTAGGGCTCCTCTGGTTTGATAAGATGTCGAAGGAGTCCATCCCATCCTTCAAGGACCTATCCCTCGCTTTCCTGGCTCGGTTCGTCACCAGTAGCAGGCAGAAGAAGGGCGTCGACTCTCTCCTCGCACTGCGGAAGTCGGCAAATGAGTCTCTCAGGCAGTACGCTGCTAGGTATTGGGAGCTCTTCAACGAGATCCAGGGCTGCGATCCTGCTATTGCCGTTACTTCATTCAAACTCGGTCTGGATCATAGAAGCAGGTTATTCGAGGACCTCATGTTATCCAATCCTACTGATATGGATGACCTTATGGGCCGGATCGACAACCACTGCCGACTAGAGGAAGCACGCAGCGAGCGGCGTCAGGCCGAACAAAATCATCCCCGTCAGGGGGATGGGAACAAGCATACACCACACGGCTCGCGCCGGAGTGTGAACGTGGTATCCTCTGGGAAAAATAAGGGACCTCAGCTGTTCGAGTTTACTGCGGTGAAGACGGTCTTCAAGGTCCCAACCTACGAGATCCTTAAGAAAATACAGCATGAGCCGTACTTTGAATGGCCGAGGCGGCCATTGGGAGAGCAGCGAAAAACACCAGACTCTCCATACCGATGTTCATACCACAGGGAGAAGGGTCACTTGACCACACGCTGCCGAGCATGGAAGGATTTCCTCGAACGGCTTGTATCACAGGGACTCCTCAAAGAGTTTGTCAACGAGGAAAAAACACAAGCCGGGCCCCAGACAGAACCAGAGAAGGAGAACAGTGGGGAAGTCCGGGTGATCGATGTCATTCACGGTATGGTGGATGCAGCAGCCGAGGAAAACCTTCGGGCCGAGATCAAGCGTGCGGCGTGCGGCGTGCGGCAAACAGGTCATGTCCTTAAGTGCGGGAGCCAAACGTCCGCATCTCGACAGCCAGTCTGGGGGCAACCTGTCATTCTCTGATCAAGACCTTCAACGCCTCCAGATGCCGCATAATGACGCGTTAGTCGTCTCTCTCACCCTCGGCAATTCGCTGGTCCGCCGAATATTGGTAGACCAGGGGAGTTCCGCCGAGGTCATGTATTACTCCCTGTTCAAGGCGTTGCACTTACGGGAGGCAGACCTCACACCTACCGAGGTACCATTGGTAGGGTTCAACTCGGCTCCTGTTTGGCCCCTTGGTAAAATCACACTTCCTATCCGCACGGGCACGAGGACCGTAAAGGTCGAGTTTGTGGTGGTCGATGTACCGAGTCCTTACAACGCCATCGTCGGCCGCGTCTGGTTACACAAGTTTGGGGCCGTGGCCTCAACTTATCATCAAGTCCTTCGCTTCAACGGGATGTGGGGACCCGAAGAGGTATTGGGCGATCAGTTAGCCGCCAAAAAATGCTATGTGGCGGCGATCAAGAGCAAGGTCTGCCCCGAACAGGTCCAATGGGTGGAGGCACCGGACGCTCCCCTCCTAGACGACGTCGGCACACCAGCTGCCGAAAAAGCAGTTGAGGACCTAATCACAGTACCGGCCGACGACATCAATACCGACAGAACTTTTCTGTTGGGATCGACCCTATCACCAGCCGAACGGGAAGCCATGACCTGCTTCCTCAAGAAGAACATTGAAGTGTTCGCGTGGACACCATATGAGATGCCGGGCATCGATCCAGATTTTATCTGTCACCATCTCAACGTAGACAGATCCCGCCGACCCATCATTCAAAAACCGCGACGCTCGGCCACGATCCATACTGATGCAGTCATCGAGGAGGTCGATCAATTGTTGGAAGCCGGGGCGATCAAGGAAGTGCAGTACCCCACCTGGTTGGCAAACACCGTCGTTGTGAAGAAGAAAAATGGTAAGTGGCGCGTCAGCGTCGATTATACGAACTTGAATGATGCTTGCCCCAAGGATTGCTTCCCGGTACCGAGGATCGACCGCCTCGTTGACGCTACATCTGGGCATGCTCGGTTCAGCTTCATGGACGCCTACCGAGGGTACCATCAGATTGCTATGCACGGTCCGGATATGGAGAAAACAGCCTTCATCAGTCCACGCGGATTGTTTTGTTATAGGGTCATGCCCTTCGGTCTCAAGAACGCGGGGGCCACATACCAACGGATGGTTACAAAAATGTTCGGCAAACAGATCGGAGATACGATGGAAGCCTATATTGACGATATGGTGGTCAAGAGCAAATTTGAGGCCGAACACCTCAAGCACCTGCAGGAGGTGTTCGACATACTGAAAGAGCACAAGCTCCGTCTCAACGCCGACAAATGTGCCTTCGGAGTGGGTTCTGAGAAATTTCTTGGGTACCTCGTCACCAGAAGGGGCATCGAGGCCGACCCGAATCAAATCACTGCAATCAACAATTTAGTGGCGCCATACAGTATCAAGGGGGTCCAGAAGTTAACAGGAATGGCGGCCGCTTTAAACAGGTTCATCAGCCGATCTTCGGACAAGTGCCGTCTATTTTTCGCACTGCTGAAAAAATGCAGCCGTAGGAGCTTTGATTGGACCCCAGAATGCGATCAGGCGCTCCAAGATTTGAAGGCCTACTTATCCTCGGCGCCGTTGCTCTCAACGCCGAAGGACAAGGAACCTCTGTTCATTTATCTGGTCGTGTCTCCGCACGCGGTCAGTTCTGTTCTTGTTCGGCAGGATGACCGAGCTCATCTGCCTATCTACTATACCAGCAAAACACTGGTCAGTGCCGAGACCAGATATCTGCCTTTAGAGAAACTGGCGTTAACATTGGTCTCGGCCTCCAGAAAGCTCGCCCCGTATTTCCAAGCGCACCCCATCACGGTCTTAACGGCACAACCCTTAAAAAGTTTGTTCTGAAAGGCCGATCTCTCTAACCGCATCTCCAAGTGGGCCGTGGAATTGGCCAACTTCAACATACAATACCAGCCGAGGACGGCGATCAAGGGGCAGGTTCTGGCGGATTTCATCGCCGAATTCACAGCAGAGTCGGAAGACACACTGCCGAACAAAGAGTCGGCGGGATCAGTACAATGGCAGCTATTCCATGGCAACTCTTGGCGAATGTTTGTGGATGGCGCGTCGAATAATCATGGTTCGGGAGCCGGTGTCGTTCTGATTTCACCTGAAGGAATTATCCATGAGTTAGCAATCCGGCTTGACTTCCTCACCTCGAACAATGAAGCCGAATACGAGGCCGTACTTGCCGGTCTTCGTTTCACAGCAGACCTCGGTTCGGAGCACATTAAAGCTTACAGCGATTCTCAGTTGGTAGTTCACCAGCTCTCCGGCGAATATGAAGCTCGCGACGACCGAATGTCCCGTTACCTTACCGCTTTACAACACGCCAGCAAACAGTTCCGCAGTTTTTCATTGGAACAGATTTCTAGAGAACACAACGCCCATGCCGACGCTTTAGCCGGACTCGCGTCGGCAACGGACGCTGGGGGGCAGAGGACTGTATCTATCGATATCCTCCCACAGCCGAGCATCGAAAAATCTGAGGCCGAGTCAGTGAATTGCATTTCACAGGAACCCAGTTGGATGGACTCCATTGTAGCGTACCTCCGGGACGAGACATTACCCGAAGACCGAAGGGAAGCACACAAAATCACTCACAAAGCCGCCCAATTCTGGCTCGGACCAGGTAACAAACTCTACCGGAGAGCTTTCTCGGCACCTTATTTGCTTTGTGTGCACCCCAAGCAGACTGGGGCTATTCTTCAGGAATTACATTCAGGCAGCTGTGGATATCACTCGGGAGGACGATCGCTCGTGCATCGTGCTCTGACTCAAGGCTACTGGTGGCCTAACATAAAAAAAGAAGCCGACATGATGGTAAAAAGCTGCGACCAATGTCAAAGGTTCTCTCCGCTCATACATCAGCCGGCCGAACAACTCAATCCTCTTTCCAGTCCATGGCCGTTCGCACAATGGGGGCTGGATATAGTCGGGAAATTTCCTGTGGCCCCAGGAGGCTTTAAATTCCTGATCACCGCTACAGACTACTTCACCAAATGGATCGAGGCCGAACCATTGGTCAAAATTGAAGACAGAGATGTGAAGAGGTTTGTATGGCGGAATATCATATCAAGGTTCGGTATCCCCTATGCTTTCATATCAGACAACGGCACGCAGTTCGTCGGAGACCTATTTACCGACTTCTGCGCCGAGCACAGAATTCGCTTCTTCAATTCCACACCATCATACCCTCAGTGTAACGGGCAGGCCGAAGCTTCCAACAAAATCCTCCTGAACGGAATCAAAAATCGACTAATGGCAGCAAAGGGTAGATGGGCCGAAGAGCTGTACAGCGTGTTATGGGCATACCGAACCACACCTCGCCGCTCTACTGGCCGAACACCGTTCTCCTTGGCCTTTGGCATAGAAGCTGTCATACCTCTGGAAGCTGTCCTCCCGACAATGCGGACAGAAGAATTCCATCCGGACACTAACGACAAGGCCCTGACGACGGCCTTGGATCTAGCTGAGGAACAGAGGGAGACTGCTCGGATTTGGTTTGCAGCGTATCAACAGACTATACCCCAAGGCTATAACGCTAGGGTTCGTCCCAGATCGTTCAAACCAGACGACCTCGTTCTGAGAAAGGTCGTCGGCGCAAAACGAACCAATAAGCTCGGTCCTAATTGGGAAGGTCCCTACCGAGTGATCAAGATCGTCGGGGTCGGCTCTTACAAACTCGAAGACATGGTAGGGACACCTATTCCCCGACCTTGGAATGCTCACAACTTAAGGAATTACTTCCATTAAGTTCTCTTTCTGTTTCTTTTGTTATGAGAAGTGCGTGGTCTACGGCCTCACTCTCTTCAGTTTATTCATTTTTCATTTTTTTTTATGGTACGGCCTTATTGGTCCTCCAGCAGACATGAGCGTCTTGTTCTCATGATCTTTAATTTTTGAATTAATATATGGGCCGGATTTACTTGAAATCATGACATATTCGGTTTATGCTATACTTAGTGAAATTCTTGAAATTTCTCCAAATGTTCGGCGAAATGCCTCTCTATTATCCGTTACTGAACGGTTCGGTTAATTCTATACTTAGTGAAATTTTTGAAATTTCTCCAAATGTTCGGCGAAATGCCTCTCTATTATCCGTTACTGAACGGTTCGGTTAATTCTGTACTTAGTGAAATCTTTGAAATTTCTCCAAATGTTCGGCGAAATGCCTCTCCATCTTATCCGTCACGGAACGGTTCGGTTTATTGTTTACTTAGTGAAATTTTTGAAATTTCTCCAAATGTTCGGCGACGTGCCGCTATGTTATCCGTTACTTCGGTTCGGTTTGTTCTATACTTGTGAAATTTTTGAAATTTCTCCAAATGTCCGGCATTGTGACCCTCTATTATCCGTTACATGACGGTTCGGTATTAACTATGCAATCGCATAAAAGAAAATAAACCGAGGTACTTCGGTGATCATTACAATGAAGAAACAAATAGGTACGGTTCGGAAAACAAAATTTGATCGTATTCAAAAGTGAAGTTCATTACACGGAAGTCTACTACTACTAAAACAAAATGAAGATAGAATTGGCGCGCAGGCCCTACTCTAATTTCCTACTTAAGCGGCCGGGCCACCATCTTCGGCAACGGAGGAGTCGGGTACTCGTTCCGTATCCAGGAGGCCAGTCTCTTGGGCCGGGGATTGCACGACGGCGGCAGCATCATTGGCCGGCTCGGCAGCAGCAGAAGGTTCTCCGTACGGCGGGATGTCCTCGTACAGAGCTGACCCTTCCGGCACTTCAGCAGCCTTCAGGGCCCGGCAATAGCCGCTGCGGAAGGCTCCCTCAAGCTGTCAAGCAGTTCTGCCAGCTGGGCATTGATGCCCTCCATTTGCTTCAGGAATTTCTCCTGAGCTTCGGCATAGCCTTCGCTGTAGCCCTTGGCGTCGGCCTCATCTACCTTCTTGGCCGTCTCTGCCTTTGAGGCTTCCAGCTCTACGGCCAGAGCCTTCCCATTCTCCTCGGCCAATGACAGGACCGTGCGGATGGCATTCCGCTCTTCTCGCATCACGTTCTTCGACGCACTCTCCTGCTCGAGTGAGGACTTCAGGGTGCGGATTTGGTGGGCCTTCCGCATCAGCCCGTCGGATACCGGACCCAAGTGTTGGGTAGCCTGCAAAACATGACCGAAGAAGCAATCAGTACGGAATATGAAAAGGACTTAGCAAAATTAAAGAGAAGAAAAGGTACAATACCTTCACCATGAGCCGAGCCATTTGAAGGAATGACTGGTCCAAAGTCGTCGGCAGGGTCTCGGCATCCTTAGGGAGTGTCATCCCTTCAGCCAAGGTCAACGCCATGAGCGGGTCGGCGTTGATGGTGTCGGCAACTGTCAGTGGTCGGCCCAGAAATGTGAGCTTCGGAGCAAAAATTGGGGGCGTGGATGTGCCCGTTGCTTCGGTCGTTACCGAGGGCTTGCTCGCCTTTGGTGGAGCCAAAGCACCCCCCTTGGAGTGCCCGGCCATAGAGGCCTTCTGTCGAGGGTCCTCCTTGGACTCCTTCGCCTTCTTCGTGGCGACAGCGTTCTCCTCCGCTCCTTTCCTCTTCTTCTGAGGATCGGCAGGACGGGGGGGCTGCAGTGTGGTTCCGCCGACGTCAAGCTTCAGAGTCACCTCTTCCGGAGCCTTTCTTGGCATGTTGGCAGCTTCTGCGATAAAAGCCCTCAATCCTTGTTCACTGAAGTCGAATGACGAACAGTGACTATAACCTGACGAAGTTGTCGAAGAACAGGTACCTGAGGAGATCTGAATGACCTCGTTCGGCGTTGACTCCTCTCGCGGTTCTCTGACCACTCCGAGCGGAACAGTGTCGGCTCGGTTCTCTTCTAGATCTTCGGAGCTCTCGCTGCTGCTGGAGTCTCCTCGGCACTTGAGCTTCGACCGGTAAACCTCGACGTAGCCGAGCAGAACGGAGCAGTGTCTGTGCCTCCTCCGAACGGTGAATGCTCGGTTGATTCTATCCCAGTCTGCCTTGCTCCGTAGGCGGTCGACAACTCCTTTTCCTGCAAAAAGATAAAAGAGTCAGAACCAAGTTAAAAGGCAAAGACGAACAAGCTAACAGACTGTACAAAGACTCACCGGCGAACCCAGGAACACGCGGAATGGGGTGATAACGAAATTCGCCGGATGCGAATTCGAACTCTCCTCGGACTGCGACGAAGTCGTTAGCATACTTGTCGGAGTCCGGAAGGCCTCTGATCAGCCTCCTTTGACCGGTTCGGCAGCTCAGGTACTTTCTCCTAGCCACCTTGTTCTGGCTTACTAGGTAGAGGCCGAACAAGTCTTCAACCTCGAACTCGAGGTGGTATCTCTCCTTCAGCTCGATGACCCCTACCACTATTCTATAGAAGTTGATGGTCACCTGGGAGGGGGTCAACTGGAGCACGTTCAGCACTTGCCGAAGGAAAGGGTGGAACGGGAAGCGCACGCCACCCTCGATGATAGCCATCAAGGGCAGAACGATCTGGAAATCGTTTGTTGTGACGCTCTCCTCCGGCCGAACGAGGTCAACTGAGACACTGTCCGGAATACCGTAGGTTGCGCGGAAGTCTGCGAGACTCTCCGGATCCTCGAAGAAGCGGGAGTAACGATTCTTCCCCGAGTGAGTGGCCGAAGTCTTCGGCATCACTTCTGGGGTCTCTGCCGAGCCGCTGGTCCCAGCTTGTTCGGCGCTAGTGGATGACATCTCCGCTGAGTCTACTTCTGGTCTGGACATCCTATAAGAACGTGCACGGGTGTTAAACATAAAAAGGTGAGGTCCGGTCAGACTCAGTTGAGGCCTAAACTAATGTGGCCGGGGCTTCACAGCCCCTCAGGATGTCTCCGGCCGGAACGCCCATCGTTCGGCCAAGACGCCCATAGTTCGGCCAGGACGCTCATCGCTCGGCCAAAACCAGGGAGGCGGTGTTTACTAAAGACGATCTAAACCTACCAGAAAACGAAACCTATTGCAAAAGAAAGTTCACAGAAGACTTACCCTCGATTTGTTGATGATGTATGGGAATCTTCGAACTCTGGATGATTGCGCAAGGGCTGGAAGAAAAATTCTAGAGAGAGAGAGGCTGGCGAGAATGTCTGGGAGAAAAACTCTAAATTCTCCCAGGAACTCTATTTATAAGAAGGCTAGCAAAGCGGGAAACGGCCAGCGTGAAATACGAGGCGCCCCGCACGAGGATTTGAAACGTTTCACATCCAGCCGTCAGATAAAGCCACGTGTCGCCGTCTCATCGTCTGGCGCTTCGCGTGCGCCGTTCTGCAGCGCCGCTTCCACTTTACCGTCAGATGATGCCACGTGTCGCCATTTTATCGCCCAACGCTTCGCGTCCACCGTTCTGCAGCGTCCTTTCGGCTTTGCCATTAAGGGAAGCCACATGTCACCATCTCATCGCTTGACGCTTCGCGTGCGCCGTTCTGCAGTATCGCTTCGGCTCTTCCGTCGGATCGAACGCCACGTGTCGCAATCTCAGCTCCTGACAACTCACGTGCGGCTCAGACCCTTTTACCAAGCACTATGCAGCGTTCTCTCAAAATCTGATGATTCCTAACAGAGCCAACCTCGCAGGTCTGTTCGGTTCCGAACAGAATGCCCCAGGGCATCAATAACTAACACAAGTTCTCCACGGCCGTCAAGAAAAATCTGCCTTCGTGTCGGGGCTCGGCCACATGGTCAATTCCCCCGTACCGAGCTGCGTACGACTGAATTGAGGGGCTATTGTAGTAGGCCGGAATAATCAATTAATGGGCCCCCGGGCCATGATCAGCTGCATCATACTCAAGGGCTCCGCGAAGCCCAAACTTACCTGGGATTGGGCCGAACAACCTATCGGTCGGAGCCCTTGCTCGGCCGTTCCGAACGGGTTTGGATCTCGGCCTTGCCGAACAGTGGAACTACTATCCGCACCGACATTCGGCCAGAACCCCCTTTGGCGGCTTCTTGACCAGGTCGTCTCAGAGACACCCAGTATCTCGGTCTCCGGAGCACGAACGCACGTTCTCCGCTTTCTAAGGGACGTGCAGACACACCTTTCCAACCCACTCGGGCGTGGGACACGTGGTAGAAGACGTGCAAAGCACATCCTTCCGATCCGCTTGGGCGTGTGACACGTGGCAACGTTCCCGCACTCTTCGGACCACGTCCTGCATACTGGGCCGAACATACCGGCAACAGTTGGATCCCTACTCTATAAATACCCCGGCGGCACTCCTACTACAGGTACATGCACACTCGCGCTCAGAGCTACTTTCAAGTTATTTCATCTCTTCCTAAAGAGCTAACTTGATCGTCGGAGTGCCCACCGGAGATCCAATCCCCCGGTGTGCACTAACTTAGTGTTGAGTGTTTTGCAGATCATCTGAGAAGATTCGATTCTACAACCCGAGAAGTCTAGAGTGGATTCCAGACTCCACATGTAATTATAAAAAAACAAATCAATTGAATTTTTTTTTTAAAAAATCGTCCTATATAGTACCGGTAAGGGTCCAGAATAGCCTAGTATTGGACAAGACACCCGGTATTGGTTGGTAAGTTTTTTTAAACGGTATTTGAAATTTACGGCATTGTTTTTCTTTTGATACAATATGTATCGATTGGTACAATACGAGATCAATAACCTTAATTTCAACATAATAGCAGTTCTAATGTTGGGTTCACCACTAGATGAATGAATGTTATCATGATTGCGTGCGTGCATGCATGCCCATTTTTAGAGTGTCACATATTTTCTTCTTATTGAAGTACGATTTTGGCGTAAACAACAGCAAAACTATTATCTACACATCGAATATATTATTTTCATGTCAAAATTCACTAATGCCGCACCAATATTTTTAGTTCTACACCAAAATTCACTAATATAAAAATCAAAATTACTACCCTTACACCGATATTCACTAATATCACATTAAAATTCACTATTGTGATACAAAAGTTACTACTCTCGTACTAAAATTCACTATTGCCACATTAATTCATCCCATTAAATAATAATAATATATTGAAACTAAAAATAGGAATGAAAATAATTAGTCTTAAGCACAACTAAACATGTGAATAAGAATGAAAATGGATATTTCAATCTCAATCCATCCCAATTACATTCCAGCCCAATTTCATTACGATGTTCATTCTATTCTAGTGAACCAAACGCATTATTAGGTGATTGGAATTTGGGTGCTTATAATGGTGGAATATGGTAGAGAAAATAAAAGGTAAAGAATTTAGAAGTAGGACAAGGCGTGTCGAAAAATGTGAAAATAAATGGACAATAAATTAATTATATTCACATAGAAGGTTAATTTTGTTAAGTTTACTGTTTGCAGGGGAGATTCCATTTGGCCTATAGCTTTTATTTATTATTTATTTTTGTTTTTATTTATTTTTTTGTATTTGTTGTTTAAATCTCAATATTTTGTAGTTTATTGGTCCATCTTGATGAAAGGAATCTAATGAATATAAAATTATGTCTAAAAGTTAAAAAAAAGTCACTAAAGACGACGAATAAGTACCAAAAACTCTATTTTTTGATTTATTTTTATTTTTTCTGAACTTTTTTTCAAATTTGGCCGATGATTGATAATTTTTCTGAAAGTTCTTGTCGAGATGAACAAATAAATCAAAGAAATTGATGAAAAATAAAAAATTATAAAAAAATTTCAAATAAAGATGAAACTTTTTTTAATAAATACCACAGTCTAAATCGACCGTATAATTTTCCAAATTACCACGAATATCAAAATTAAAAGACGAGTGTAAATAATTGATCCTTATTTCTAATGGCATGCTTACAACTTTCGCGACTCCGGTCTGGTCCGGTCTGATTGGCGGAGTTCACCGTTGTTCTCCCTCCTCCTCCTCTCTCTGTCTCGCTCTCTCTCCCTCCTTCCTTCCTCCGATCCATCCATCCATAAATCCTCACCAGCTTCATCTCTCTCAATTCCTTTATCTGGGAAAGAACGCAGATTTGGATCAACTCGTACTCTCACAGATCCAGTTAACCCCCTCTTTCTGGTAATGACCATTTCTGTGGCTACATATTTTACAGACTTTGTACATGTACGTGTGTCTTCGTTACTTTATTTTTCATCTTCAGGTCTACGCCTTACGGTGAGCTGACTGGTTGGAGATGGGATATTTCGACGGGTTACCAATTTCCCGAGAGAAAGCGGTGCGTGTATTTCACCAAATTTCAAGTATTGAATTAGTTCTTTGTCTCTGTTTATGATGTGCGAAAGATATTATTTGTGATTAGAACTGAATTGTCCATTCAAGTAAGGGTGGTGTGGTGTTGACAGGCAATGCGACTGTTCCAGATCTAAAAGACACCTTAATTTGGTTCTGTTTACTCATAATTCAAGTGAATAACACGAGAAATAAGGCAGTGTTTTTATTCTCATCCCGACATTTGCATAACAAAAAATGATAGAACACAACACACATTACTAATAGAATCATCATTCAGTAATTTAGGTGAATGGCCATTCCCTTCCTCCCAAAATCCTTCCAGAAACCAAAAACTATTCAAGTTTTCATTACGGAGAAAATGATAACAAAAGGTTTCCCCAAATCATTTTCAGACATTGCTATTTTTTATAGCTGATAGACTTCTCTATTTGGTTTTTACTTGTTTCCAAGTTTTGGGTAGTGTTTCCTAATAGTAGTTTTCCTATCGTTATGCCCAACTCAGTATTTGAGGGAAGAGCTTTCAAGAATAGATGAGAGCTGGTCCGCTGCCCGTTTTGACTCATTACCTCACGTTGTCCATATTTTGACATCAAAAGACCGGGAAGCTGAAGTCCAAGTTTTGAAGGAACAGAGCGATGTTGTTGAGGAAGTTGTGGATGAAGTGGTGCATGCTTATCACAGTGGCTTCAACAAAGCAATTCAAAATTATTCCCAGGTTTTCCGACTGTTATTCCAGTTTACTTTATTTCCCTGAAATACCAACTACTATGCGATATGAAGAAAGGTGTTTAGTATATTTTGTACTGTATTATTTTCTTTGCTTATAAAAGTGGCTGCGCCGATTGAATTGTTCCATTTTGAGTAACCAGTACAAATTCTCAGATGTTATAATCAAGTTGATTCAAAATGATGTACATAGTAGGACAGGAACACATTTGAGTCCCCACTTTACTGTTTCTAATCCTATTATGTCAAAAAAGTTTATAGATTTTTGTGTTTCTCCTACGTACAATCAACTTTGGGAGGTCAGACATTGTGGGTGTTGGACATTGTGGGGCAGTTAATTTTCTCATCAAAATCAGCAGTTAATCTTTTCTGCCCAATTATGGGGCTGGACATTGTGGTTGTTGTACTTACAGGTTTGTCTAGTTGCACTTTCTTGCGTGATTGATGATCTCCTATGAATTGGCAAAAAAAAAAAAAGAAAAAGAAAAACAACTACAAGCATCCAATTTCTAATGGTGCTAATTAAAATAGCGGAATTGACTTTATGGGACAACCAAATAGGCTATTGTTGGCAGTCTTTTTCTCTGCCTATATGCATGACTTGTATACAATTTATCTAGGATATGCACAAGTTAGCAAGTTTTATAAGGGGATTCTAGCATTCGAATCTGTTGTTGCGGAATCAATGGTAAAATTCTTACTGCCACTTCTACAAACTATTCATTTTCGAAACTGAACTTTCAATTCAACGGGGACATACACTATCAGAACTACAATCTTACTGAGGATTCAGTTCTTGCATCCCATTAACTTACGGGTTGCAACTCTGTTCAGGTAATCCGCTCAAATTAGAACATCTCTCTTTTAGTCAAATAATATGTCAGTGTTGTTTTGTATTACCCTACAAGTTTAACTCCTGAAAAAAGCCACCCGTTGCAGTTGAGTTCTCTAAACAAGATGCTTAACAAACAAACAAACAAATAAGTGAAAATCTCAAGGCTGTAATTCTATTTCATATTTTGTTTTTTGACAATTGGCATCTCCTCCGTTTTTGCAATATTTATTTTGGTTTCAATTTTCGGATATCGTTAACCTATCTTTCTATCATTGTTTGATCCTGGATTCCCTTCCTGATTCTGAAATCTGTCATAAAACCCTATCTGTTTGGGTGGTGGGTGAACTGTGAACACAGTATAGACATAATTAAGCACTTGAAAGGTAGAAGTTGGAGATAATCTGTGGGCAGAATGGAGTAATGACATTGTTTTCACTGGTGGCCAGGGCTTTTGGAATCAGTGCAATGGACAATTTGTGACTGATATATATATATATATATATATATATATATATATATATATATATATATATGCACACATTTACTGTCGCACCAAAGGGATCCATCCATTCAGATATTACTATCTCTGAAATACTGTTCCATTGATTTGTATTAGATACTAAATCTTGTTATAGTTTTAAGTACAAAGGCTAAAAATTTGATCTATTTTGATTTGTCCTTTTTTAACTTGGTACGGAATTTCACATGTAAATGAATGGCTTTGAGTCTGTATTTATTCAAGTTCCAAAATAGATAACTAAACAAACAAAACATGGGTGTTCATTAGGTGACAGTCATAGAATTGAGTTAGTAATAGAAATTTGACGTGTGGGTTCGTGACTTCCAAATTCAAATTATGGCACATATCCCCCTCATTAGTCATTTCTATTTGAAGACGTACTCGGTTGCATAAATCACTCCACTATGTGCAGATTTGATAAAACTGAATGGAGAATTGGATATGGACAAATTTTCGTATGTTTGATTATCAACTAGAATCCACTAGTTAGACAGCAATATCTAGAGCTTTGTCGCTTTGAGGATCAACTCTGCTTCTTTAGACAAGATTGCCGTGTGCAAGTTTCTTGTAGTCATTTGAAGCCCACTAAAGGAGGGCATTTGAGGACTTCCCATCCTGGAAGTGGTTTTGGCTTTTAATGGTCTTGTCACTAGGTTTGCATAAGCTGATGGCGTATGGTTGTCTCTGTATTTGTTTTTCCAGTTATTTTTTGATTGTAGAGATTTTTGGTACACTTATTTCCTTGTTCCGCCTTTTCTATCAATAGTATTAAATGGCAAATATTCCGTTTTTTACATACAAAGAAGAAGTACTGAATAGTAGATGTTGTGTTAGGATGCCACATCTTATTGTAAACAACTCATCTGTCCCCTGTCTTTCTAAATTTGACTTTTGGGTTGTTTTTGTATGTTTGACTATCGTTTCAATAATTACTAAGGGCGGTTTTTCTCTCTAGTGCAAATTTTTGCTTTCCCTCTTTTCCAGTCTCTTGGGCTTTGAGAAGGTTAGGGGTTAGTATTCTAATGATTTTTACTTTTTGTCCAGATTTTGAGGTTATTTAGCGAATCTGCTGAAAGTGTAGCTGTCTTAAAGGTTGATTTGGCTGATGCAAAAAAGGCTCTTGGTGCCCGCAACAAGCAGTTGCATCAGTTATGGTATCGGTCAGTCACATTGCGTCACATAATCTCCCTGTTAGATCAAATTGAGGGCATAGCAAAGGTTTGTTGTCATGTTTCGGATTGTTTTTATTACTATATTATTGTAACATTCACTTGTTATATGATTCTTAACCTGTCTTCTTGTTCTCATAGTGTACTTGAATGGTATGGAGAAGAGATGGTTATAGGTAAATTAAGGGCTACGCCTCTAGAATTTATCATGTCCTAGTTTAGTCAAGAAATTCACAAGGAAAACCTTAGATGAATGGGGTGGTACAAGCAAACTTGGTATAGGCTTTATGCCAATTGGATTGGTGCTATTGGATATATCCAGCCTAAGTTTCTCACGAAATGAATATAACTTGGATGTGGTGTATCAAATAAATAGGATTTTATGTGGATTATCTTATGAACGGGGGGCTTTCTACTTTCTCATTGTTAGCACAGTGGCAAAGAAGTAAAAGGACCAAAGAAAGGACAAAAAGTTCCCAGTTGCTTTGAGAACATGAACAAAAGATGTAGCACCATCCTTGATATATATTTTCTGCCTGTACTTCCCATGTGGCAACCAAAATTTGCTGCAACATGATCAATGCAAGAAAAGGAGACTGTTGGACTTTTCTACTCCCTAAATCAGATTATCTTTTCAAGTGATGGGGAAAAACAGATTACGGGTTCTTTTGCCATGTGATTGGCATTTACTATGATACTTAAAGGTAGAAATTAGGTCAAATAACTTGAATGAAGGGGTATTTAATCTAACATTAGTGGATAATTTTTGAAGGAGATTACTGCCACTGGTGCTATAAGTAAATACTTGGAGGTGCAGATTGCCAGGTTGGAGACTTCTAGCATTTTAGAAGATTATAGGAACCTTTTCTTTCTCTGTCTGGATTGAATATAGGCAGTAAGGAATAAAAAAGTCGGTGATGCTATTTGCTTGTACAATGGCAATCCATTAGAACTAAAAGTCAGGAATTGTGTAAGTTCCAGTGGAGGTGAGTACCATGATTGTTCTAATGTTTTTTTGGTTGTGGTGACGCGTGGTCTTCGTATTATTCTTGCAGTCGCAAATACAAGGGTTTTTAATTTCTGTACTGCGACGTGAGTGTTTGTAAAGTAAATTGGAACTTCCATGAGACTACTTGCGGTGCGAGATTATGGTGTGTATTCCATGGAAGTTCAAGTAACAATTGAAGCCAGAAATACTACATTAAGCTGAAACATCAGACATAAACTTGCTTAAAGTCCCACGACTGCCAGAGTGATTATTTCTTGATGTGCAGCTTGAAACTTGGAAATGCCTGAATTTTGATTGTCCGGGATATTCTGATTCCGAATTATAATACCGTTCAGGATCGAATTGTTTCCATTGGAAAGTTCTGACTATATGATGGAAATTATGTATTTCAGACATAGTTGCTTCGATTTTGAAGCCAATTTCTGGTTTGTCCGGTGGATTGGCTTTGAAAATAATTGATAGCAGAAGAATGGGTTCATTGTGTGCCCATTATCCAATGCATCTTATTTGAAACATTAGCCGCAGGTGCCACTCCCATGATCATTTGAAAATACTGATTGTTTTTCCAAACTAAAGTTTCAGTTGCAGTTCACTTCTACTCTATGTTGCATGGTCTCTTCCAAATATAAGAATTACCCTTTTCCGGCATTTGACACTTAGATAAGGGTATTAGGTTCAGTCCTTTTATATTTAGGTGGACAATCATCTAAAAACATATTTCATACTTCAATTTACCATGTACTGCGAAAAGAACACCTATATTATGCATGAAATGCACCAGGGTACCTTCTAAACACTATTTGTCCTGGAATGAAGAAAACATTTCTAAGGAATATGAATATTTTGGCATGCTCCTATGTTGTTAAGATCGAAATTACATTAGTCTGGCACGTCGATATGTACCTGCACTGGACATCCATATCCGAGTCTGTGTATTATAGCCTTCTGTTTGAATGCGATGGACTGTCATATACACACACTAATAGTTTATTCACGTATCTCTTGGAAATTTCACATCTTTTCTTGACCTTCCTCCGATTTCTTCAAATAAATTTACTAAGGCTGATGCTCATAGAAGACCAAAATTGTGTCTCACTCATGGAAAGAAACGTAGAACTATTGTTCTTTCTCTTATGTGACAGTTGTTGCTATGTCTAAGTTCACATACTCACTAAGTTGCAATACTAATTTAACTTGTCTTGCTTTTATCTACTATTTCTCATTTCATTGTGCTCATTTTTTGAACTTGTTTTCTTAAGACTCTGTATGTGTGATGCCTTAAAACACAGGTAGCCTAGTGGCTATGTTCCATATATAATATAACCCTACGGATGAAATTGCTACTAAGGGTCCTTCATCAAATTATTGATCATTGATCAACTGATTTTGATTTTCTTTTGGTCACATAAGCATACTGTTGGAAGAATTTTATGTTGCTGATTATTATTTTTCTATTCTGATGTATCTTTGAGTGTACCTGTTCTGGATTAAGATCATACGAGAGGAATAGAATTGAAGGCATATTGGCCAGTGGATCCATGAGGTGCGGTAGTTTATGGAGCCTTATTTGTGGACTGATGAGTTTATGATGTTGCAATGATATCAATTACGGTTATTGAGAAAAAAGGGTTCATGGTTTTGGATAATTTGCTATTTTAAAGTGCTGCCTTCATAATTGAAGAAATGTATTTTAGGATTTGTTTGTTGCTTTTTTCATTTTGCGGCTTGGGGGTGGGTGCTGGGGATTCCATTGTGGAAAGATGGATATGTCGTTCAGTTAATGTCTTGGTTTTCTGTCGTATTTCTTTCGATTTTACTGAAATAGCATGTCCTGTATTTTCTCTGCTATCCATATATTGTTGTTGAACATGTTTATTTGTTGACAACTTAATGTTTACCACTATTATACTCTTCATAGGTTCAGCTCATCACTGGAAATATATGCATTTTTCACAAAAAGAAAAAAGATCGAACATGTTTTTTTGTTGGCAACTTAATGTTTACCTCTGTTATACTCTCTTCATAGGTTCAGCTCATCACTGGAAATATATGCATTTTTCACAAAAAGAAAAAAGTGCATTTCCTTGTGGAGACTCCTGATCTCCTCTTGAACATCTGCTGTTAAGTCATCCATAATTACTGTCAGAGGATGAAACAGTTACACTTGGTGCCTGTCTTCTGTGATGAAAAGTTGCGATCAATTTTGAGTCATTATTAACATGGTCTTGTGTAATATCTCCCCACTTTGATGTGTTTAGAGTCTTTAGACACTTGCTAGAAGAGTTAGAGTTGCTTGCCAGAAGCTGGATATGACCCTGATTGCCTTAAACAGTTAGCTTAAGAGAAGAACCCTGACTGCTTGGATGTGGTGGATGCTTTCATGAATTTACCCTGACCATTTCACTTTACTGCTTGTACTGTAACCGTTTAGGAAATTTTTTGATGCTGCAAAACTGTGGTGCATCTGAATATATTGATCGACTTTGTTTAACTTGTGGCTTAGGTTCCAGCTCGCATTGAGCAGCTCATCGCTGACAAGCAGCTATACGCTGCTGTACAATTACATGTACAATCAACGTTGATGCTTGAGAGGGAGGGTCTTCAGACGGTTGGTTCTCTCTCTCTTTCCCTCTCTAGAGTAAATTCCACTTTTGTGTTATTGCATGGGGAGATCTTCGGCAAAACCTTTTAAGTAACTCATTTGACTGCCAAATTTGAGGTGACTGTCCCAAGTTCTGATCTTATATTGCACATTTAAAGTCCCACTACATCCTACATCAGTTTAATGGGAACATGACTAATGTCGCACTTGATATTTGACATCTGACGATATTAGCTTGGTCCTGGGTTGTCAATATATGGAAGCTTGACTCTGAACATTCTAACTCTCCAAAATGTTCAATTGTTGGTTATCCTAGACAGACTTCAAAGAGTGGTTTTTTTGCAACATATGAGTAATCGTAATCCTGCTTGATCTGGCCTAGGTTGGCGCTCTTCAAGATGTCCGGTCTGAATTGACAAAGTTGCGTGGAGTGCTTTTCTATAAAGTTTTAGAGGATTTGCATGCCCATCTTTATAACAAGGGTGAATACAGGTATTTCTATGTTTTGTCTACATATGTCTAATTGTTAGTCCATTCTATTCCAGTCCTTTGGGCAAGGGATGAGTAAGATTGTTGTCTTGGTATTGTGATTGCTGGGTGCGTCTTTCAAACTCAACCTAGTTTAACACCAAGGGTCATGGATCCTGAGAGCCTGAAGTCCACTGAATGTCTTGACCATTAACTAGCCATGAGGTAGACTGCATTGTGTGCAGAAGTTTTCATAGTGATATGGCCAAGAGTGGCACAATATTGAGTTGTATCGGGTGGTACATACATATATTAAAAGTAAAGTGCTGTGTTTTCTTGCGGTGCTTACTTTCAATGCACATTTTTTTTTGATAGCTGAGGTATCCGGCCGGCTTTGGGATTATTCCCAACCTAATGCCGACTAGTCCTCGCGGGACCAATCCCACCGTCCACTTGGGGGGCCCCCATTTAAAGAATGCACATAACTTAGCAGTTAACTTCATCTGATTCATTTTGAATCCTGTGAAGATTTTCTTCTTGTTTTTCTATGCTCTGTCTGTGTCTCTCTCCCCAGATGAATTTTAAGGGCACATTTTGTGATGCTTCAATTTGGTTATGATGTTTTCATCAGCATGTTCTCTTTTCTTGAGATGTATATTTTCGATTTGTTATTGTTCTTAAGGTGGATTAGTTTCTGCAGCCTAGTTTCCTCAAGATTAAATGAAAGGGATGATGAAGTGCCAACTACCACAGCAGTTGCCTTTTCAAACAATTCACAACCTTTCTCTCGAAGAACCCGGTTACTGAAAGTTGACAATCAGATTGGTGCGTATGGATTTGGAGATGGATCTTATAGGCCTAATTCTATTGATGGAGGGTAAGATGAAGCCATGTTTCTGAAATGCGAAGCTGCAACTCTTTTTAACACTATTTAACTGCTGGTTGTTCTCTCTCTCTGTTTTTTATCTTCCCCTTTTAGTCACTGTCAGTAATCGTCTATTTCCCCTCTAAATATGGATCTAATTTGTCAAGTTTGATATTCTTACACGTTGGGGTGAAATAAAAACTGAGAAAATCTAACCGACCGAAAACACCGGACGAAAAAACGGAAGAATAGCTTGAGAAAACTGGACCGGAATCTGTAACACTAACCCTAATCTATTTCAATTTTATATTAGATCTCTTGTGATTTTTGTTTTTTTGGTTGTCTTGAAAAAAAACCTCTTTCTAAAATTTTTATACTTCTCTTTTTGTTGTTAAACTATAATTTTGTCATTTTCGAAATTAATTTGATGGATTTTGAATATTGAAAATCATTTATGTACATTAGTTTGGTATTTTATGTTTTTATATTTTGTTGGGCCTTTCTTTAATTGTTATTTTGGTATTATAAGTCCACAGGTCTTGTAAATTTGTTTTTTAAAACAGAGGTAGTTTCTCTATTCATGTTTGCTAGATCATTGGGGTTCGCTACATGCCCAAAACGGAATAAAGGGACCCAAACCGGATCAAAACCGAAATTATTTAGTCCGGTTTTGGTTTTGAAATGTCCAAACCGAAGAAACCAGTTTGGTTGTAAAATTAGCCAAAAACCGGAACAAACCAAACTGATTTCACCCCTACTTATAGTGGTTTATTCCGTACGCATGCTAAGACAGTAATATTGTCTATGATATCTGGACGTGGATGAGCGATATGGAGATGATACAGAAAGATACCGTACCCTTCTAAAACAGATTTGGGAATCTACTTAGATCTGAATATCACAAGGACATTATATATGTGTTAACATTTGCAACACAGTTAGTAGTCAAAAGTGGAATATGCATTAATGTGTGATGACACAATCATTTCTTTGAGGTTTTTGAACAGAACTTCAATAGGCGAGAGGTGTAATTACCACGAGGTGTGAAGCGATCTCGTACTAAACGAAACGAATTTCACTTTCCATAACCAAAATGAAAGAAAGTCAATCTATTCCTGCAATATAGGTCAGTCTTGCTACCTCTTTAGTTGCCGTTGCAATTACTACCACAATAAAGTTGCCCCTCTCTCTAAAGGGGCTTATGCACTCCACGACTTTCTTATGTTATGCGGTATCGAAGACTAAATTTAGATGCCAACCCTAGTCAGCAAGCTGAAAAGCCCTTTCCCCTTTTCATAATAATAAGGTAAGCTTCATAGCTCCAACCTAGTAAAGGGGCTATTGCTGCCTTTTATAAGTGTTGGTTCTATCCTGGCCAAGCAACCAAAGCCGGGAACCTAGGTATATATCTAGTGATGTAACTTTCTAAAAATGATATTGAAACTCCCATGAAAAACTAAGGATAACTTAAACTAAGAATACACTTTTTTGTTTTACTTTTCTTGCTCTTCCTTTGCAAGTTAAATGATCCATTTTTTCTTCATTTCTCACTTTCTAAACATGCCTTTTCAGTTCATCATTTGATGGCCGTGACGAAGATGGTGCTACGGAAATACACGACGAAGCTATGTTAGAAGAGCATACTACAGCAATAAGGGTCAATGGTGGTGATAATAATCCAAAGGATGTGAAAATTGTTTCTCGTCAAATCCCAACTTGGCTTTCATATTCCACTCCGGATGAATTTGTTGTATGAACACGTTGAAAACATACAATCACGTCTTTAATTGTGTACTTGTTTATCTTGTCTAGCAGCTTAAGATTTTGACTTTGAATTTTCTTGTAGGAAGCAATGAGAAAGAGTGATGCTCCACTTAATGTCAAGTATTCGCAGACCATGGTCGAGTGCCTCTGCAAGCTTGGGAAAGTTGCTGCAGCAGGTGCTATGATATGGTATGTTGTGAGCCCGAGTAAAATTTTATTATATTTCACGTATATCATGAAGATTGAAGAACCTCTAGAGGTGAACTGAGACAAATGTTGACTCCAGTATGCTGGATACCTGGTACCTTAACCTTGTTTTTTCTTGTATCTTGGTTCTTTTGTAAGTGGGAGTTTTGTATATATTTTGGAAATAAGCTTCTACTCTCCACCACCTTAAAAAAATATACTTAAAAAATTGATTGGGTGTTTGATCAATAAAACCTCTAGTACTCTTCTGATACGCTTAACCAGAGGAAGCCTCAGAAACCATGGATTTTACCACACCATACCACTAGTCACAACTTATGAAGAACCTTTTGCTGATGCATTATTCTCGGCAGCCAAATAAGTAAACGAGGAACATCTCGCCCAGAGGTCAATGGCCACACCAACAGTCGAGCAATGACCTCACTCTTCCTCCATTACTATCTTACAAAAGTTCTCCTTGGAATTTATCACACCCTCGCGGTTCTTTTCCACTTAAGAGGTTAGTTAAGTTGGCTAGTTGGATAGCCTTTTGGGAAAAAAGAACGGAGGAGGAGGAGGATACTGGCTACATATTCCTCTCTTTGCAGATCCCATTCCTTGTAATGTGATGCCAAATCCTTATGCCCGTTCTTGCCACCAAAGGGGCTCTTTGGATAGGCTACAAAAAGAAGAATCAGGACTAAGCATGCATGTA
The DNA here is from genome assembly GCA_019985065.2 of Arctostaphylos glauca. Taxonomy (NCBI): domain Eukaryota; kingdom Viridiplantae; phylum Streptophyta; class Magnoliopsida; order Ericales; family Ericaceae; genus Arctostaphylos; species Arctostaphylos glauca. The sequence goes on along the minus strand of JAHSPW020000002.1, from coordinate 19,009,236 downwards.
GTCTCTGTTTTGCTATTTTCTCATTGTATGCCTTGCGTCGCGGCCTTTAGAATTCCCAAGTAAGCCAAGAAGAATGAGAAGACTGCACTAGAGAGAGCTTTCACTGTAGAACTTCAAGTTTTTAATGCTTTGAAGATGGTTTGGGCAAATGATGCCCTCACCTATTTATACACCAAGGGAGAACTCTTGAATTTCCCTAGAAGCTTCCCAACTACTCCGATATAGAATGCTCTACAATAATCTTTGCAAAACTAGAATTATGTACAACAATCTAGAATTCTAAGAGATGCTTCTAGAATATCTCTAGAATCCTCCAAGCTTCCATACTTCTCAAGGGAACTCTCGAATCTTCCGGAGAATCCCAGGGAGCTCCAGCTTTAGACGGGATGTAGCAAACCAAGTGTTTGGTGAATGCTCAGTTGCAACACTTGGCAATAATGTCTGGTAATCAATTTCAGAGAGCTGTGAAAATGATTCGACATATTAAGACCTCAGGGGCTCAGATACTTCAACTTTAATGCGGCCATTTGGATACTTGACATTCCCCAGTGTTGTTTCTTTAATCAGAATATTCTCCCCTATTGTTATGGTCTACGAACTTGTCGAATTCGTTTAGGACTTGATACTCATGAGAAAGTGGAGCTGACCTGTTTTTGAATCTTCATTTTTTCTAAATTGTTAAGCATATGTAGTCTTCCTTTCATTGAAGACGACTACATTATTGCACTGGAATAGTAATCAGGACTGTACAATTTATGATTCACGCAAAATATGAATCTTTAGGTGAACCTATCTTTGTATAGACTATAGAGTCGGTGGTGAATCTTAATATTCACAGATTGGTTCACAATTCGATTCAGATTATGCTGCTTGTGATTCTTGAGATCTTTGCATCTGACATATTTAGAACCTCTTTGACCTCCTCTTTGGTATGAAAAATAATATGACTTCATAGGAATTGAGTACAAACATGACTGAAACTCATGTAAAATTAATTCATCGATTGGTGACAAGTGTTTCCTTATGCATGTCAATTACATCTTCTAGAGATTTCTAAACATAACATAACTTGTACCCTTGAGTCCTCCGTCGCAATATTTGATTAAAAAAACATGGCTTGTTGCATATGATACGAGTTGAATTAAATAGACTCTCTATTTTAGTCTTTACTTTTCTCGATAATTGTTATACAAACAATTGTGAATCTTCTAGATATCCAACATGAATGAGTAAATCTAGCTTTTGTTGTTTCCTCTTGTTTTTAATTCAGAATAATCAGTCGTGCTACGTGGAATCATGGATCACGGTGGGGCTTGGAGCCTCGGATCCACATCAGTTGCCATATAAGCAGGCGTCTTGCCTATTAGACGACATGAAACAAACTTCTCATTGTTTTTTAGCATAATTTTTTTCATAGTTAATGTGTTCCGTTAATAATACCTAATGCAGTGATGTGCGTTTCCATGTGCTATGAAAATGATGGCCAAATGTTCACAATTCACGATTTGATAACTACAGTCCAGAGGAACTCTACTGTGGAACTGATAGTGCACTTGTTTCAATCTCTTATGGTTAACCTTTTTGCATTTCCTTCTTAACAGCCAGAGATTGCGTCCCACAATTCATGACATTATCACCGCCAAGATTAAAGGCCATGCAGAGCGTGTCAATTGCTCAAGGGCTGGCATTGATCAGGCTTCCCAAACTGCGACTACTGGTCTGCATTATTTAAAAGGACAGTTTCAGAGCTTCCAGTTGTCAAAGCAGAAGCGTCAGAATGGAATATCACTTGCTGGAATGCTATTGGCAGTCAGCCCAGTCTCACCTGTGATGGCTCCTATGGGAACAGCGCAGGCTGCAGCTAAGGAACTTCTTAATTCGATTTTGGACACCATTGTTCGGATATTTGGTGAGATGTAATATTGTGTTTCGGGTGTTCTCTCCTTCCCCTCCCCACTCTTTGGCGAATTTAAGCTTGACTGCCCCAAATTTTCAGAGAACCATGTTATTGTTGGGGAGCTTCTAGAATCAAAATCCTCACAGCAAGTTGATATGAACACGCCAAAGTCAATGGTGGAAATGAATTGGAACCCTGATGCTGAAGCTGCACATGATACTGGAGGCTACAGCATTGGGTTTACCTTGACAGTTCTGCAGGTGCCCTGTCTGCTTTCATGTTTGCCAATTTGTTTTCTGATGCTATTTATGACCAAAATTGCTGGATATTTATTTCGTGGAGATGAACAGTATCCATTTAGTATAAAACTTTTCCAGAGGTTTTTTTCTTCATCCGTGTTTATGCCATTATGTCTTATCTGTACCAGAGTGAATGCCAACAACTGATATGTGAGATTATGCGAGCAACTCCTGAAGCTGCATCTGCAGATGCTGCTGTTCAAACAGCTAGACTTGCAAAGAAAGGTCCTTCCAAAGGAAAGAGGCAAGTAACTGAAACTTCTTTGCATCATTAGATCACGTTTCCTGATTCCTTACTTGTTTATTACTGTCCTCGTAATTCCTATTCTTTTTTTCAGTTTTAGGCTCTCTTCTTTTTGAGAAAATTGTTGCATTCTCTTCTTCATTGAATTCTTGTTTATACAATAAAGGCAAGTAACTGTGCTTGTGATATTGTGGAGGAAGTAGTGTTAGTTGCAAGTTGTAAATTGTAGCCTAGCGTGGTGCTGACTTTGTGCCAGAAGGGGGAGTGATTTGGTGATAGATTGTAGGAGATGATGGTTACTTGGGGTGATTTGTTTGCAACCGCGTCAGTCATGGATAGTTACACAAGGTGGTTGGGTTTGGGGAAGGGTGGAAGAAGTGTTTTGTTGAAAGCATACGGGATCTTCGTCTGTGTGCTAGAACAGAAGAGGTTTGCATGTGGAAAATAAGCGAATCATGGGCCTGTCTTCAACCAAGTAAGATTGAGTAGCTGGTGGATGGGTGGTGAGGAGTGTTTTGCGAGGTAAGTTTTGTGGGTTCACCTACAAGTGAAAGGCTATGTGGGGGGCATTTTGATGTTTCAGGACAGGAGGATGTTGAAGAGGAATTTTTCTCTGTTTCTTTTCCAGTTTCAGAAGGTTTTCACAGTGTACACCAAAGTGAAGGATAGGCTTGTGGGGTGCTGGGGAGATGTGGGATAAGCTATGTTGGCAACTTCTAGGTGGGATGGTTCTGAGTGGGAGGGAAATTTAATGCGCTTTTTCCCCTAATGAGTAGATGTCAGTCCATGTCAATAATTACATCCATGAGACCACTCAAAGTTTATCATTTAGATGTAGGCTGGAGCTCATGGACCTACCTCGTGCTGGGGGGACTTTAACGTTTTCTAGCACTCATCCTTTGCTATTGTCTAAGGGTGGTTTGAATAAGGTTGGTCAGCTTACTCTTGTCAAAAGCTCATCATGGTAGTTGTTGGGATGATTGGATCTCATTTGATGTCGCGATGAGACATGTGAGAGGGCTTTGAAGAGCATCCATTAGGTAGGATAATTCGATAACTTTATGAATGAAAGGGGGATAGAAAACATACTCCAATAAGTTTGGAGACAACGTTATGGAGAGTCTTTGCTTCTATATTTCTTCTAACTTTAGCTTTAAGAATGAAAGGGGGCTAAAAAAGGTACTCCAATAAGTTTGGAGACAAGGTTACAGAGAGTCTTTGCTTCTATGTTTCTTCTAACTATGGACACGTAAATCTTGGAGGGGATTTTGATAGGTGTATCATTGTACGAATACTGACATAGTCTAGGTTGTTGGGTTGAGGAATAATGAGTAGCACGGGATCATTTCTCTGAACTTCACAGTTTACTTTAGGGATGTAATGGAGCAAAGGAATATCTCAATTCTGTATGACAGGTTGTAGCCAAGTAGAGGAGGTTTGAGGTACTGTTCTTTTGCATGGCTTTATTGGGGAATAGAGAGGTTGAGTTTCCTTGGAAAGGTATTTGGTCCTTTGGGCCCTTTCCAAGTGTGGAATGAGTGAAAAGTCATTGCTGATTGTTGTCCTTGCAAGTGAGATAGGGAGGCAGTTTCACATTTGCTTATCCACTATGATGTGGGCATGGCTAGGGATAAGTATTGGTTTTGCTTGCAAACTACGTGCAATCATTATGGTGTTGCATAAGGAGAATAAACTTTTGTGTGGAGGGGAGAGTTTGAGATATATCTTCCCAGCTATTGCCAAGTTGGCCGTCGATAAGGATTCTACAGTGGAGTATTACATCACAAAGACGGGGTGAAGTGGTATGGGATGTTTGTCTTCGAAGGTAGGTCCAGCACTGGGAGGTGAGGGACTTGTTGGACCTTTTGGAGAGGCTCTATGTTGAAATGGATTTGGATGCTTTGCTTTATTCTGACTGGAGACCTTCTGCTTAGCTGTTTGTGTTCCTTTGAGGGCTTTCTGGGGACCTAATTTCCCAATTCCGCTTCCACCCCCCCCCCCCCCCCCCCCCCCCCCCCAAACCAAACAACGCAAAAAAAAATAGAGAAAGAAAGAAAAAAGAAACTAAAAGACAAATATCTTCCCAGCTATTACCAAAAAGAAAGAAACTAAAAGAAAAAAAGAAAACAAACAATAAAAAATCCAAAGGTTGTGTTTTGTGTGTGTTTGCAGACCAAGACAAATTTTTATGGTGAACAGTCTAATTTGAAGGAAGGTAATTGTTAAGCGGCGTTGCGTGTGTAAGAAGGATGCGGAATCGATATTACATCTTCTTCATCGTTTAGAGGCTATAGTTTGACATTGGTTCTATCTTGTTTGGAGTAGCATGGGTTTTCCAATGGGATGATGGATCTTCTCGTTGGGCGAGAGTTGGTCAACTTCGTCGGAAGATGTGGGACATGGTTCCTTATGTTTGATGTGTCTCATATGGAGACAAAGCAGCCGCCTTCAGTTTGATGGTATATACAGTCCGATGCCCAAGATAAAGATTGCTTTTGTTTGTCTTTTGCATAGCTGTGAGTCTAGAGAGGGTAATCCCTCTCTTTTCCTGTTCCTGGATTTTGTAGGGCTTATTCTCTCGCGTAGTTAGTTAGATGGCTTTTCAAATCGTGGACTCTTTTTGTATATGTGTTTCATCCTTCCATCCTGTATGATTTCTTATACCAAAAAGAAAAAAATAAAAGAGAGCAAGTTAATAGTTAATTGTTGAAAGGCAGCTTCATATACTTGATGGAGATGGCAAATATTTAGGATCACACGTGGTTTTGTTTCAAATCCAAAATTCAGTGACTAAGATTTGATACTCCCCTTGTCAAAGATTAACATATTGGACAAATTTCAATGAAAACAAAGTACTTAAACTAGAACTAGAAAAAAAGCCAACGAAATTGCAGAGTATAATGATTTTTCTAGAGTTCTAAAAAATTCTTTCAGTGTTTCTTAGATGAAATGCAAACAGGGGCCATTGGTTCAGTCACAAAATCTCGGCCTACAAACCATGTGGTATACGAACCTGATGGTGACTATGCTAAACTGGGTGTCCTTTAACAGGAACTGCAAAAATAAGACAATGATCCCCGTGAGTTTAAGTATCCCTTACTTGAATCAAGGCTATATGATGCACTGCCTTTGGATCTCCCAAAACATGGTTCATCCGAAGAAGAATTTGTGGTTTTCTCTATGCTTTTTTGTGTGGCATTGTTGTGTAGTTCCATATCTAAGATCGTTCTGTCAGGCTGAGTTGGAACTTCCTATTTTATTATCTTGGTATTTGATTGCTGGAGAATGATGGCATTCTGTTTCCGGGTTGCAGGGATGGCTCGGAGGATGGTCTTACCTTTGCTTTTCGCTTCACAGATGCTACTATATCTATTCCTAACCAAGGTAAGTAAGTAATTATGATATTGCAATGCTTCCGCTAAATGAGTTAGGTCTCCTATAAATGGTGAACATTTCTACGTTTTGTGAATGGCTTCATTTTTCTCTACTCTTAGATGTTTACTCTTTGGCTTCAGTGTTTTACTCGGTCGGGGTTTTAGGGATTCAAGTCAACTTATCTGCGTGTGAGTTTGGTTGCCTGGGGAACTTTGTATTTCCGTCTGTAATAAAAGAGTATTTCCTATTTAGTTTTATAAGTCTAAAGCCACTGGATCTGCATTTGCTATAGTTGGGACCAGCATGTTTTTTTTTATATTTTGTCCTTTCATATTCCCTTTGTGTTTTTTGTTTTTTCCGTCTGTCAGTGGGTTTACAAGGGAGAAATAAATCAAACGAAATGATGAGGACAGGTACTGCCATTTTATGAAATGCATGGAGGTTGCTCTGACTTTGAGTCCTAGTTTAGCATAAAGATCAGTCTGAATGACTGTTCAAGCTTCCAGTTGCATTCATTGCTATCTATTGACTGCAAATGGTTCCTTGTAGGAACTTGTGTTGGTGGTAGTAGTAGATACAATAATTGAACTACACACTAAAAGAGGAGTCATGTTTGGCAACAAGTCAATTGACTGGTTGTCACACCCATGTGTTTGGATGCAAAGAGTTGACTGTAGTAGGTTGCAGGCGTGGCCACCTATTGAAAAAACGACAGGTCAAGGTCTTGTAGTGATGATCACTTTTTGGGGAAGTGTAAATTTGATCTCTGACCTCTGTGTAAGCGAGGGTTTCTAAACAAACTAGTTTTACCATTAAGATGAAGTCTCTAAGAAACCAGAACAAAGGAAGACAGAATTCAAAACAAGAGCCATATGGGAAACAACTCTGCAAGTGGTTTAGGTAGCTTTGCCCCTGTACCATGCTAAATTGCTACGTGAAGGACAACCAATATGATTGATGGCAGTCATTTTTTCGTGTTGAGATAAAGTATCTTGGTTTTCTTCAGCATTTGATGTGGGTGATCCTTACCACCGAAATAACCATGAAATTGTTCATTTGCTTCTTCACTATTGGTTTGGCAATATAGAGTATCATATTAGTTTGATATGTAAACAAGGGAAAATTAGACGTAAACACTTCTGAGGTAAACTCATAAAGCAAGGGGAGACTGTTTTCGGTGCTTTGTTGTAGGGTTTGAAGAAGTTAAATTCCTAGGCGACAAGTTAATTTTTAAAAGCGTTAAGCACTTAATTTTAACCTTTTATTTTTACTTTTAATTTGGAAAAATTGTAGAAATTTTTCTTACCTATTTTCAAAGAAACCATGCATGATGCTGTGTGTGCCCGTGAGGTTGAACTGCCCATAAATGTAATGCATGTTTGGCATGTCAAAGAGTGCTGAGATTGATTGGCTAACGAGTTCAATTGGAATGAACACTTTTAAGTGGTTCTCTTGGAACTTGTACTGCTCCCAAAAGATAAGAAAGAAGAAAGTCTATAAACTCTATATGGCGGATGATTACAGAGTAGATGTCATAGCTGTTTATGAATCTCTCCCTTCCCCCCCGCGGCCGCCGTTGTGGCAATAGAAAACTTCAGAGACACTAAAGTTGTGACGAACTGTCAACTTTATATTCAGGGGCTGATCTTATTCGTCAAGGGTGGAGTAGAAGGGGTCCAAATGTACTCCAAGAAGGTTATGGAACTGCAGCTGTCTTACCAGAACAAGGCATATATCTAGCAGCATCTGTATACCGACCAGTTCTACAGGTTTTGCTCCCATAGACCCATTTTCCCTTGACTTTTGGATTATGGAGTTCTATAGGTGGTTATCTAACATACTCTACTGCAGTTCACAGATAAGGTTGCTTCAATGCTGCCGCAGAAATATTCCCAACTTGGGTAAGTTTGGACCCCATGATGTCTTTTTCAATAATTTATGTGATGTATTGTGCCTCAAATGAACAATGCATAGGCTATTGCAGGCTATGAGCCTTGGAGCTGTAATGGTTATTTTTCCCGTGCAAATTTTCTTATTGAAAATGAAAATTGAGTAGTGAGAATTTAGGAGATAAAGCTTCATGTCCTACCATCTGAGAGTTTAGGGCCTTTTGGTTTCCATTCTCGTAGAATATTTGACATGGAAAGCAGCTTAGCCACAATTGGAAATTCTCAATTACCGGTATCTGTCATCTTAGTATTTCTTTTTGTGTGTAGGGATGGTAATCCTATCCAATCAGACCATCCCCGCCCCAGTCCTCGCCCCTAATGGATGGAGGATTTGAAGATTTTTTCGGGATCCAATAGGATTCGAGGATGGATATTTGAAAAAAATTCGGAGAACGGGTTGGAAGCGGATGTACATGTCCCTGCCCGAATCCCTGCCCCATTTCTTTTCGTTAAAAAATATGTACACATGTATTCTCTTAAGACTCTAAAATGTATAATTGTACTTTTTTTAGTATTATTACTAATATATAATCTTGTATTTTAATTTTTATTAGACTTAGCGTAATATTTATTCAAAGTAGATTTTTCTTAAAGTTTGGATCCTCATTTCCCATTTGGAGATCCATGTTCCCGTTTGGAATGGGGATTGTTAGAATTTTTTTTGTTAGATATCAGGGCAGGGGACGGGAATGGGAAATAGGTTCCGGGATAATAAAATCCACCTCCTCTCTCCCCTGTTGCCATCCATACTCGTGCGGACATGCTTAGAGAACTTTATTTATGACTTTCTTGGTTTAGTTGTAGTACATTTGATGAACAAGTTTGGATAAGGCTATACATACTTTGTCCAAAGAAACAGTGGTATGTTTGTTTACAGATCTAGGACAAACCTCTTCTGACCTTAGTTGCAGTGCTACAAAATGCTAATGACCTAAACAACTGTGCTCCGCTGCTTTATTGTAGATTCACATTTCAGATTGTTGAAATGATGTCAGAGTAGGTACTTCATATACAACATTGACTCCTACCTTATATTACATGGACTCCTCCGAATATGCTCATTGACAGTTGGAGAAGGTTATGGCCCTATGGATACATTCCGTGACTCCTCCATGTTTTCTAGGCTGTATGGATACATGGCCATCATGTGTTGCCGACCATACTGATACGTGGCTGTCATGTCTTGTGGGACATCTGGCAAGCATATTTTATTTTAACGTTACTCTGATACAATGCATTACAACTCATCATGAGATGTTCTGGGATATCTTGTGAACACCATCTAACCTTAGAAATTAACAGAAATGACTTTGAAAAATGAGTATTTGGTATGGGATACCATACCAGTTCTCCTTGATTTATGTGGTTGGGGTTAATTGTGAGGAATCCCTATCAAATGTCTCTTAACTAACAAGCATAAAAATTTACGGAGGCAATTTTTGCAGTTCAAGCATGTCTTTGCTTGGGGTTGGTTGGAAATTCAAACTATGGTCTCTGTGATTCAAGGTAAAGGGAAATTACAAGAGCAAGGCGTGAAGAATCACTAAAGCTGGTGGGAAAGCCACAACAACCTAGAATTAAATTGTTGAGTTTTAAGAAGGATATGTCAAGCTAATGCTAAGTGATGGAAATTAAGGGCTTTATCGAGTTGATTTCAGATGACACAATTCATTTGAATCTAGTTTGTTGTCATTGCGTGCAAAGAGACCCTTATTGTACCATAATCATGGATTGCCCTAAAGTAGCATTGTTTACGTATAGTTTATGCATTATTTATTATTTATGTATTATTTATTTGTCTTTTGTTATAAGGGTAGTGTAGTCCTTCAGTCTCGTTAGGGTTTATAGGGTTAGCCTATATAGATAGTCTCATCTTTATATTATTTGATTTCAGATGACACAATTCATTTGAATCTAGTTTGTTGTCATTGCGTGCAAAGAGACCCTTATTGTACCATAATCATGGATTGCCCTACAGCAGCATTGTTTATGTATAGTTTATGCATTATTTATTATTTACGTATTATTTATTTGTCTTTTGTTATAAGGGTAGTGTGGTCCTTCAGTCTCGTTAGGGTTTATAGGGTTAGCCTATATAGATAGTCTCATCTTTATATTATTTAATGTTCAATCAAATAGAATAAAATAACTTTTTTCTTTTTTCATCTATCATGGTATCGAAGTCATAAGTTAAGACCTATTTGATTTAGTTCACCAGCGAGCAGCCTGACCCTTGCTGCTGTCTGTCGCGCCATTACTTGTTTTGTTATTGTTCATCATTATTCATTGTGATACCGTTCAACGGTGTTGTTCAAGATTTGTTTGCTACTATTTTGCACTATTTACACTGTTCCAACACTGTTCAAACATAAGATCTATTTGGTTTGGGGGTTTTGAGCCTGATAGCGTTCGACCTCGACACCTTTTGCTTGCACTTCTCTATGGATTTGCATTGTTCTTTCTGGATCTACATCTGCAATTTGTTTTGCTCTATTCGGCTCCTCTTCTTTCAGTGGATCTGTATCATTTTCTTTAGATCTGCGTCGTTTTCTCTAGATTTGCATCGTTTTCTCTAGATCTGCATCTGTAATATGTTTTGCACCACCCGGAACTTCTCTTCTATGTTTGCACCAGTCGCCTTCTCCTCTGCATAAGGTTTAGGGTTTTTGGGATCTGCATTGGTAATCTGTTTTGCACCAATCAACTCCTTTTTTTCCAATGAATTTGCATCATTCTCTTAGGATGTGCATCGTTCTCTCTGGATATGCTTCTACATCTGCAATTTGTTTTGCACCAGTGACTCCTCTTCTTCACTGGATCTGCATTGTTTTCTCTAGATAAAACCCTCGTCGACTACCAGCAAACATTTGGTGACCCTTGCCAGACTTCCGTCGACCCTCGCTGGAACTCTATTAGTCTTTGCACCTGTAGTTTTTGCCAGAACTGCATCATTTAACTTTTTTTTCTGTGATTTTCTTCTCGTACTCCGGTGACCCTCGTCGGACCTTCATCAGCTTCTGACAACCTCAGTTTTGTTCTCTACTTGGCAAACTCACGATTCTCTCTGCCATCGCATCTTGAGTTTGATGGGGGTGTGAAAGTAGCATTGTTTATATATTGTTTTTTTATCTTTTATTATAAGGGTAGTGTAGTCTTTTAGTCTCATTAAAGCTTATAAGGTTAGCCTATATAAATCGTCTTAGCCTTGTATTATTCAATGTTCAGTCTAATGGAATAGAATAACTCCTCTCTTTACATCATGCCTACATTAGAATGGCTTTGAACCCATGTTGCATTTCTTCTGCCAGTTCGCATTTTTCACTACCACACGACTATGTTGAACTGTGGAGAGCTGGGCAACGTAGTCTTTACAAGCTATTGTCTATTAGCCATGCTCTTGCTTAATGGATTAGCTTTTGTGCTTTTGTATCATGAACTTTGGTTGCATAAATATTCATTGTCCATTGGGTCACAAGTGCATATGTAATTGTGAATGTTATCCTCATGCATCAATAATCGACTAGCCTACTCTCTAAGTTTATTAGCATTGGCTAGTGAATTTTGTACCTACAGACTTGCCTTCGATTAGCATAACATTTTTATGATTTAGTTGTCTTAGAAGTTGTAATGGTTTTGGATCTAGAAGAAACTCCAGTTACTCATTCCTGGAAGTTGGGTATGTTAGCTTTTCTTAACTGTGCACTTTGCCTTAGATGTTGGGTAAATACATTATTGCCTCCTTCATCTCCCCTATCTTGGCAAGTGGCAACCCTTCCTGTACAAAATAGATTTTTCAGGTCAAACTATTGGTACATGAGCTTGTTGCTATTATTTTCTTTCTGATACTTTGCTTTTCAATTTATGTTGTTTTGTGTTTCAAACTTCTAAACTTCACAGGAATGATGGATTGCTGGCATTTGTGGAGAATTTTGTGAAGGATCATTTCTTGCCAACAATGTTTGTAGATTACAGAAAAGGCGTGCAGCAAGCTATATCAAGCAAGTTCTCTAAAGTTCTATTGTTTTTCTCTAAAGTTTTATTATTTCACTCAGTCAATAACATACATTAAAAGTATGGATGCTTCAATCAAAAAATTAAAATGGTGTATATTCCAAGCATAACTGTATGATTACTGTCAGGCTATATTAATTATTTTCAAAAGCTTGGATGGTTCAATCAAATCATCAAATGCTTTAATCCAAGCACACGTGTGAGTATTGACAATAGGTGAGCTTTAGTTGTGCAGGATGTCCACCAGGAACACTGTATTGAATCGATTCCAAGTGACCCCTTCGTAGAATGTGATTCTCCCTCCATCCTGTAGGTAGTTCTTAAGACTTTGAACACATACATTGACTGCGATAACGTAAAATTTCAATATGTCATGTTTTTATTCAGAGACACTAGTGTCACCTGTCACCTGTCAGTGTAGACCTTTTCGTGGAAATTTTTTTTATGCAGAACAAATTCTTATTTTTGCAAGCTTTTGGAATATATGCTATAAAATTAGCTGATACGTCTAATAGTATTTGTTCTAAGTATGTACTGGAGAAATTTTAGAAGAATCTGGGTTCTTTGTGTGGTTGGTACCTGTGTGTGTTGGAAACTAACTCAGCTGTTGTTGATCAGTAAAAAGCTTCCTATTCTTGCACGTAAACTTGATGTTGGGATTTTAGCTTGTAATAATTAAAACCTAATTTCTTGAACTTTGATTGCAGGTCCAGCTGCATTTCGTCCACGAGCACATGCTGCTGCTACTTACACAAAATCAATTGAAAAGGGGCGACCTGTCTTACAAGGACTGTTGGCTATAGATTTTCTGGCAAAAGAGGTATATTTGAGCTATTTCTTTCTATAAATCAAACCAAACAGAACCTTAAGTCCCAAGCAATTTGGGCTGGCTACATGAATATGTTTTCTCTAATGAGCACAACTATTTCTTTCTATGATTTTATCTTTTGAAGCAAAAGAAGATTAGGGTAGCGTAGAGTTCCTATGTAAATTCGAAATGGTAAAAGATTTTATGTAATACCTGATTTTGTATGGATTAAACTGATTTGGATGGTGATCCTCACTCTTATTATCATCCATGAAAATACGTTTCATATGTTTCTTTTTCATAGTTACTGAGTGTAATGTTGTTCTAAGTCACGCCTATTTTTGCTAGGTTATCGGTTGGGCTCAAGCAATGCCTAAATTTGGTAGTGACCTTGTGAAGTACGTGCAGACTTTCCTTGAACGAACGTATGAAAGATGTCGGACTTCATACATGGAGGCATGATATCTCTCAAGTTCCTTTTTACTTGCATGAAAATGCCATTTTGTATTTTGTTACCGTTTCTATTTTCCTTGTTATCTCTTTTTATGTTAGTGCTTCATTGATGGCTTGTGACTCTTATTGAACTTTAGATACAGTTGAATTGGAAAACTGATACTGTTGGCTGCCAATATACTAATATTATTACATAGGCTTGACCAGTAAGAAATGTGAAAACAAATCACTTAATACATGACTCAATGAAAACATATAGACATGCAATTATACAAAGGAATATAACATGTGACTCGCTCAATGAAAGCGCCATTACGGATGGGGCACCTGATGAGTCACATTAATAAAGTATCACATTTAGAAAGCCATGGTCTACCACATTTGGAATTTAGTGCAATGCATTACATGTAACATTTTGCTCTGGATCTAGTGTTTGCGTTTGGGTATATCCTAGATCTATGGGTTTATAGTAATCAGCAGATACACCACGTGGCTTCATCTGGAGTTTACTCATAAAGTTTAACTCGAACATCTTTTTTGGGTATATAAAAGAAATAAAGGTTCTACACGTCTACTGGTGTGTTTTGGTCATGTGTATCTCCAATTATGTTTTCATGGCATTCTGTAACCAAGGATACTTGAGGACTTTAGTGTTGTTTTTTTTAGCAACACAACATGGGATGCTTCTTTTATTGGATACAAAAAATGTGTAATTGATGAATCTGTGGTAAACATCTGCCTTCTGCAATCTTCTGTCCTTCATGTGTTTTTTTCAGTGGAAGGATTTTAATTCTTTTCCCTTTCTGTACTGGGCAATATACAGGCGGTTCTTGAGAAACAAAGTTATATGCTCATTGGGAGGCACGATATTGAGAATCTAATGGGTCTTGATCCAGCCAGCGCATGTTTACCAAATTCAGTTGGCTGGCCGAACATTGAAAGTAATGCTTCTGATGCTGAAGGTGTTGAGATTGAATTGGAAATGAGCGACTTACTAATGAATTTGCGGCCAATCAAGCAGGTTTGCATATGTTTGGAAACTTCTTTTGTGTTGGGATTTTATTTCCTTTCCACAGCAGGTTGTTAGAGATCTAATTTTCTCATAAGTTGTATCTTGTTAGTTGTAATGATCAGATAATGTTTGGTTGTTTTAAATCTTCGCAAAGATGTCAAACCTTATCATTGTCTTAAATGCCTCTTATTTGCAGGAGAATTTAATCCGTGATGATAACAAACTCATATTGTTGGCTTCCTTGAGTGATTCATTGGAGTATGTTGCCGACTCAATTGAAAGGCAAGTTGTCTGATGTTGTTTGCTTTTGCAATCTTATGCTGCACTTGCAATTTATGAATCCTCAATCGTCTGAAAATTTGCATGAAGTCGTGACTGTCAAATGTACACGTGAGAAACATGAAGATCCTAGTTTCATGTTTACAAATGCATGCCACATGCAATATCTAGCATAGGCCCAAACTTATGTTTGCTCGTATGCCCTACTTGTGTCAACTAAGGCAAGTTGCATATGTTTTTGCTCCTATAGAATCAGTTGTGAGTGGTATCAAAATTTCAAAGACTGTTTTAGTGTTGTCTCCTTCTATTGGTTGAGTATTTTTCCATGCTAACTTCTTCTGGGGAAAAACAAATAAACACTCTTTGACAAGTTTCTTTCTGCCCTTGTGCATACCTTGAAACTTAAATTTGGAACTATATTCATAACTCACTGAAAACTCAAAATTCCCTTTAATACTCATGGAGAGACTACCTGACTTTCCATTGTATTCCAAGCTTGACTTGATTCTCTGATCAAACGTGCCTGAGCTATGGGCTTTTTTATAGGCCTGCCCAAAATTCACACAAAGGATGGATGCGGTGCCTGATCTTTCCACCAAAAAAATTTAACAACTAAGCTTGACAGTACTAACGTTAGATGTTTATGAATCGGCCTACAGGAAGCAATTTCTGATTGATGCTGTTTAACTGCATTTGGTGACCATGGTACTCTTCTATGGTTGAAATGCATCATTGACATTTCTAGCTTGGTATGTCTTAGTTATATTATATGCAGTAGGATCTTTCCTATCATGATAAACATAAGAATGACCAAGTAACTGTGAAAGTATATCTTGTATATCTTATAAATTAGGAATGATTTAGTGTATCTTGTAAATTAGGAATGATTTAGTATCTTTTATATTAGGCATGTTTATATTAGGCATGATTTGGTAAGATTTCCTAGTCTTAGTTTTCTATTTAATTGGCTCTATGAGCATTGTAATAATCATTCAGTAATAACAAAAGTTACATGGTATCAGAGCCTCACGTCTACCTCTCAACCTCTGTTCTCCGGCCGCCTGACCCCCAGCCATCACCCTCTGTTCTCCGGTGGCTGATCTTCCGCACCACCGCTTGACAACCTCTGTGATCCGCTGCCCCTCTGATCCGCACCATCCGCTGCACCTCTGGTCTGCTCCGCACCACCACACCACCGCACCTCTGGTCTGCTCCGCACCACCGCACCACCGCTCCTCTGACCTAGGCTGCACCGCCGCCGTTCCTCTGTTGGTTTGCCGCCGCCTCTGGTTGGTCCGTCCTGCTGCCGCCGCCTGTTGTTTCCGACCTCAGATCTCCGACTCTGATCTCTGTTTCCGGTCTCTGATCTCAGCACCTCTGTCCGCCTCTGTTTCCGCCTCTGGTTGGTCCGTCCTGCTGCCGCCGCCTGTTGTTTCCGACCTCAGATCTCCGACTCTGATCTCTGTTTCCGGTCTCTGATCTCAGCACCTCTGTCCACCTCTGTTTCCGCCTCTGTCCAACAGCCGCCTCCAGTTTGTTTGGGTCCGGTCAAACCCACCAGCCCCCTCCGTGACTCTGTTTGTTTGGGTCCGGTCTACACTCTCTAAAAAAAAAAAAAAACCAGGTTTTTTGCTTCTTTGTTTGAGAAATCTCACTCCCTTTTACATCATGTCTGGGGATAAAAATCAATGCATTAGTGTCCGTTTGACCGGTAATAATTATTCTTATTGGGCACATGTAATGCAAAATTTTGTTGTTGGAAAAGGGGTGTGGGGACATGTGGACGGTTCAAAACCACAACCACTATCTAATCCCAAAACCGAAAATTATGATGCCACTGCTCTTGACAAATGGACCATCGAAAATGCACAAATCCTTACTTGGTTTCACAACTCTGTGGAACCAAGTATTGGGATGAATTTTTCAAAGTATGACACTTCTAAGAAAGTTTGGGATTATTTGAAGAGCATGTATCTGGAATCTAACTTTGCCAAACAGTATCAACTTGAGTCATCTATTCGTACTGCTAGACAGGGTGATAAGACTATTCAGGAGTTTTATAATGAGATGACTAGCTATTGGGATCAGTTAGCCTGTATGGAGCCTGCTGCTTTGCGTTCCCAAGATGAGCTTGTTGATTATTGTGAGAAACGGAGGTTGGTCCAGTTCCTTATGCCTCTTCGATCCGAATTTGAGCCACTTCGCGGAGCCATTCTGCACCGTAACCCTCAACCTTCTGTGGATGGAGCTGTTCATGAGCTCATTGCAGAAGAAACCAGATTCAAAGTGGCTAGTATGGTTTCCCCATCAGAGTCTGCCTTTGCTGCACCAGCCCCATTCCGCTCACCTTCAGCACCTCTTCTACCCACTCCTGCATCACATACGGGCAAGCCCAAGACACCCGTGGATACATGCAGCTATTGTCACCAGAAAGGTCATTGGAAACATGCGTGCCCTAAGCGTGTTCAGGCTAAGGGACGTCATGTTTCTCAGTCTAATGGTTCTTCAGGCTCTCAGGCACCACACCAGCATTCTCGCCCTCCTACAGCTTTGGCAACACCTTTCTCCAGCAGTTCAACTCCTCCTCCGTTTGATTTTGAGCAGTTTCAGCAGTATCAGGCCTATATGGCAGCCATCCAAGGGAACTCATCCCAAGCTTCTGCCCTGACTACTACTACAGGTTTGCATGGTGCTTACACCACAGGTACCCTGCCCACCACTTGGCTTTTTGATTCTGGCTCCTCCCATCATATGACTCCTGACTTCTCCCTCCTTAGTCATTGCATGCCCCCTGTTTCTCCTATTAGTATTTCCACTGCTAATGGTTCTCCCATGCACGTTGTTTCTATTGGTTCCATCCTCCCTACTACATCTTCTTCTCTCTCTATCCCTAATGTCTTTTATGTTCCTCAATTGACATTGAGCCTTCTTTCGATTAGCCAGTTGTCTGATTCCGGTTTTGATGTTATCTTTTCTTCTTCTGGTTGTGTTGTGCAGGATCGGGTTTCCAAGAAGCAGATTGGGACAGGCCGTAGAGTTGGTGACCTTTATATATTGGATCAGTTGCACATCCCACCAAAGTCTTCTTCCACTGCTGCATCGTCCTTCCGTTTAGATCATAAATCCTCTCTTTTTTATCTTTGGCATTCTAGATTAGGGCATTTGTCTCATGAGCGTTTGAAACTTTTGGTTAAATCAGGTTCTTTGGGAAACATTCCTATTAGTGATATTTCCGAATGTAGTGGTTGCAAATTTGCTAAAATGTCTGCTCTACCGTTTCATAAAAGTACTTCTGTTTCTACTTCTCCCTTTCAGCTTGTCCATACTGATTTGTGGGGTCCTTCCCCTGTTGTCACAAAAGGTGGTTCTGTTTATTATGTCTCATTTGTGGATGACTTTAGCCGGTATACATGGGTGTATTTAATGACACATAAATCTGATTTCTTTAAGATTTATCAACGTTTTCATGCCATGGTTCAAACTCAATTTTCTACATCCATTAAGATTCTCCGTTCTGACTTGGGCGGGGAGTATTCTCTATCTGAGTTTCAAGCCTTTTTAGACTCCCTTGGCACCATCCACCAGTCTTCTTGTACTGACACTCCCGCACAAAACGGTAAAGCTGAAAGAAAGCATCGTCATCTTCTTAATACTGCTCGGTCTATGCTCTTATCCTCTTCTGTCCCCTCTACCTTTTGGGGCGAAGCTGTTCTCACTGCCGCCTACCTTCTGAATCGGATGCCCACCCCTCTTCTCTCTGGTAGTTCCCCTTATGAGCAACTCTATGGTCAGGTTCCTAACTACTCCCTGCTTAAAGTATTTGGCTGTACCTGTTTTATCCTCCTTCCCAAGAAAGATCGCACTAAGCTCAGCGCCCGTTGTGTCTTAGGCGTTTTCTTGGGATATGGCATTACTCAAAAAGGCTATCGGTGCTATGATCCTGTGACCAAAAAGCTCTATGTCTCTAGGCATGTCGTTTTCTTAGAGCGTCTTCCCTATTTTACCCTTCCTCCCAAAACTACTCCTGTTGCCAAAGAGGATTTGATCTGTATTGACCCCTTTCCTATGGATGTGCCTACTGACGAATATACCTCTACTCTTGAGATATCTGATGTTTCTGCAGCCCCTCCTGGCCGTCCCCCAATCACTAAGGTCTACGCCCATCGTCCGGCTTCTACTCCTGATCCCCAATCTGTTTCTGAAGCTCCCGATCCCCCTACTCCCCGGTATCCTATTCGCACCAATCGGCACCCTCCGGTAAGATATGGCTTCACTAATACCTGTTTTTCGTCCTCTTATCAATCCTTTCTTTCTCGGATTCACACCTATTTTGAGCCTAGATCTTATAAAGAAGCTTGTACTGATCCTAATTGGTTGACTGCCATGGAAGCTGAACTTACTGCTCTTGCTCAAAATCATACGTGGGAGTTGGTCCCACTGCCAGCTGGTAAGAATCTTATTGGTTGCAAATGGGTCTACAAAGTCAAAACTCATTCTGATGGTTCTTTGGAGCGGTATAAAGCCCGCTTAGTTGCTAAAGGGTTTTCTCAAGAATATGGGATTGATTATGAGGAAACTTTTGCTCCCGTTGCCAAGATGACCACCGTTCGCACCCTGATCTCTGTCGCTGCTGTGCAACAGTGGCCTCTCTCTCAGTTGGATGTCAAAAATGCCTTTCTCAACGGATATCTTTCTGAAGAGGTTTATATGCGGCCTCCTCCGGGTTTTTCTCACCCCTCTGGTGTTGTTTGCCGTTTGCGTCGCGCCCTCTATGGATTGAAACAGTCACCTCGCGCTTGGTATGCGCGCTTTCAGGATGTGGTCCTTCAGATTGGCTTTCAGCCCAGTATGCATGACTCTGCTCTCTTTCTTCGGCGCACCTCTCATGGCTTGGTTCTACTTTTACTCTATGTTGATGATATGATCATCACTGGTTCTGATGTTGCTGCTATTAGTGACGTGAAGCGTCACCTTTTTCAGGAGTTTGACATGAAGGACTTGGGTCCTCTTCGGTATTTTCTTGGCATTGAGGTTGCTTCCTCTCCCCAAGGATATCTTTTGGGGCAGTCCAAGTATGCCTCTGATATTCTTCATCGCGCTCATCTCACTGATACTAAGGCTGTTGATACTCCTCTTGAACTTCATGCCAAGTTCTCTGCTTCGGATGGTATTCCTCTTGAGGATCCCACCGAATATCGTGAATTGGTGGGTTGTTTGGTCTACCTTACTGTGACCCGCCCGGACATTGCTTATGCTGTTCACATTATCAGTCAGTTTGTCTCTGCTCCCCGGTCTACGCATTGGGCAGCTCTTTTACGCATACTCCGTTATGTTCGTAGTACTCTCCATCAGTGCATTCTGATTTCTTCTACCTCGCGCTTGACTCTTCATGCTTACGCGGACGCTGATTGGGCTGGGGATATTACCGACCGCAAATCTACCTCCGGCCTTTGTGTTTTTCTAGGTGATTCTCTTATCTCCTGGAAAAGCAAAAAGCAATCTGTTGTTGCTCGCTCCACTGCTGAAGCTGAATACCGTGCTATGGCTCATGCTACGTCCGAAATTGTGTGGCTTCGCTGGCTCATCTCCGATATGGGTGTCTCTGTTACTTCACCCACGCCTCTATACTGTGACAATAAGAGTGCAATTCAGATCGCCCACAACTCGGTCTTCCATGAGCGCACCAAGCACATCGAAATTGATTGTCACTTCATCCGCCAGCATCTTCAATCTGACACTATTACTTTACCCTTCGTTTCTTCTACGCTGCAGTTGGCCGACTTCTTCACGAAGACCCATACTGCTGCCCGTTTTCGCTTTCTCCTTGGCAAACTCTCGATGCTCTCTGCTCTAGCATCCTGAGTTTGAGGGGGGGTGTGAAAGTATATCTTGTATATCTTATAAATTAGGAATGATTTAGTGTATCTTGTAAATTAGGAATGATTTAGTATCTTTTATATTAGGCATGTTTATATTAGGCATGATTTGGTAAGATTTCCTAGTCTTAGTTTTCTATTTAATTGGCTCTATGAGCATTGTAATAATCATTCAGTAATAACAAAAGTTACAGTAACCTTGTGTTGTAGATAATATTGTCCTTTATAATGATAGCAATATTAAATATGATGATCCTTTCTTCTTGAATAACGTTATCTGTATTTTTCCTGTTAAAAAAAGGACGATATGCTTGAATTTAAATCCGATCGTAAGCCCTCCTTGATAGAAACTTTTAGGTTTACAAAAAGTTTTTGCTGTTAATTGGAATGACTTTCATGAGGACATATTCTTCATGCAACAAACAGGCTGGGAAAAGCATGTGCAAGAGCAGCTAACCAAGTAGAAGAAAATGGCAATCAAAAAAATCCACATCATGCTCGCATGAGTAGTGCACCTCCAAAAGATCTGGTATCATTTGCTGAAGAATATAGAAAGCTGGCAATAGATTGCCTTAAGGTTTTACGTGTAGAGATGCAGTTGGAGACGATTTTCCACTTGCAGGTTTGTGATATCTATATTGCTACATATGACTGCGCTAATTGAGTTAAATCCCTGGGATAGTCGTCACTGGTGATACATAAACTTATCTCGCAATTAAACTTACCAGGAAATGACAAATAGACAATACCTGGAGGACCAGGATGCAGAGGAGCCGGATGATTTCATTATTTCATTAACTGCACAGGTGAGTTCTTTTATTTCTAGTTTTTTTCTGGCAAGTAAGTGTACATCATGCAGTTAGCTTTCCAGGAAAGGTATGTACCTGATGTTCAATAGGAATCAATGACTGCATTTGAGTTGAGAATCCTATATTCTTATTTGGTTGCTGAGGATATTCAGGAAAAGATAGATATATGTACACATAGTCTTGCACACATATAACTAGTGCTCTTATGGTGTTTGTGCTTTTGGTTTCCAAAGTTTGAAAGAAAAGGTAGGTAGACCAACTTATTTATCGTGGACCACCAGTTTTCTTTTCTCACATCTAAAGGATGAATTGTCTCAAGATTGACTTCCTTCATTGTCTTACATATTATAGCAACTGAAGAGCATGAGGAACTAAGAACCTATCCCTCATTATATTCTCCTAAAGATGACCACTTGAAACAACCTTAAAGACTAATTGAAACTTCTTATCAATGGAAAAGTGTGACTAAAATTTTACCCCACATTCTTTCATGCTTTTGCACAACACTCCATTGCATCTTAACTTGGAATGTCTTCATTACAAATGATTCAGTTAGAAGGTAATTTATTTCTCTTTTTGATTTCGCCAGTGTACGAAAAAACAGCCACAGCGGCGCCTAGGCGCTAAGCCGTGCTGGGCTGCCTTGACTCTAGGACCAGGCGCAACGTTGGGATTAGTCAGAAATTAGTCGGCGACTAGTCTCCCTAGGCGCCCCAGTTGGTCTTAGGATTAGCCGGCCAAGTTGGCCTAGGCGGGGGACTAGGCAGTCGTTTTTAAAAAAAAAATACAAAAATTAGGGTAAATTAGAATAATTTTAAAATTGCAAGGTTTAAAGCTATGAAGCACGGATACTCCGAAACTAGTCACGTATCCGTATCGGATACTTCTCCGATACCGATACTCACCCGATACACCCCGATACGTATCGGATACGCCAAATAAGTATCCAACATTAAAATTAAATCATTTTAATTTCGGATACTCGGTGGATACTTCTAGGATACGGCCGGATACTTTAGGGATACGACGGGAGATGTATTTGATTCGCTTGAGGGTGTCGGTATACTTGAAGTTGCTAGTCTTTTCCTTGATGAACTGGATATAGAAGCTATAATATTCTCCGATGAAGGCTGAGGGAATGCAATTGAATGTTGAAGTTGGTATGGATAAAAATTAATAAGAATTATCATTTTTTGGTTTAGACTTTAGTCACTTTTTTTCTATTTTGAATGACTTTTGAAAATTAACTTGTGCTAAATGATTGGTATAATGTTATTAGCAATTCAACTACTCTTCTAGTTCTTTTGGCTTCTTTTTATGTATAGTACATAATCGATAATTATTAAAAATAAATAAAATTATAGCCGTATCCCTGACGTATCCGTATCCTATAAAATTTGCCGTATCGCCGTATCCGTATCCCGTATCGGTATCCGTGCTTCCTAGGTTTAAAGTGTAACTTATGAGTCTATGATGTTTGACTATTTGGAATTTTACGTATTAGTTTCTTAATTTCATTTTTTGTTACTACTTATATAGTTTTATTAGTTAATTTAGCCTAAATCATTTATTCCTAGTCTTGTACAACTTTTTACTCAACCTTTGGGGGAGGGGGAGGGAGAAAGGGAATTTTAGAAATATTAGAAAAGTTGACTCAGCTCTAGTCCCCGAGGCCTAGGTACTAGGCGCTAGGCACCCTCTTCTGCCCGAGACCTTGGATTTCGGTTGCTCCTCCTTTTCTCCAATTTCAAATTGTTGCAGAAATTCATGGTAATGTATTCTTCATACCCTTTCTGTTTCTGTTCTCTCAGATAACACGCAGGGATGAGCAGATGGCACCTTTTGTAGCGGGAGTAAAGCGGAATTATATATTTGGTGGAATATGTAGTGTTGCAGCAAATGTATCCATCAAGGTTGGCATGTGTACTCTATCTGAAGTTTTGGTTTGAAGATGACTGCTTTGTCATCAGTCTTTGCTTGCTCAGATTTGAGGTTGCATTTAAAGCTGAAATTTGATAGGAAACTCGTTTACTCTTTGCCATTACTAATAGAATGGAACTGTCTTATTAGGCCTTGGCTGATATGAAATCCATCAACCTTTTCGGAGTTCAGCAGATATGCCGGAATTCAATTGCATTGGAACAGGTTAATTTTTTTGATAGTCTTGTGTCTGTAAATTTTTTAGAAAGCATTTCCTTTTTTATCTTAATAAGAACACTGCTTCACAATGCCTTCTTGATTTGATGAGTTGGCTATTGCTTAGATAACCAAATGAATTTCCAGAGTCTTATTGTGGCAAAAAAGTTGTAGTAAAGAGAGAAAACAGAGGGAGTATCATTTATTTCGTGCCTACTTTTGTAGTAGCTGCGCTTGTTTATTTTTGCTGCAGGACTTATAGTGAGAAAGAAGTGTACACAGAATTATACAGTTTGTTAATCTAGTATTACTAAATCAACAAGGGAGGGAGATCAAACTTTTAGTTATTAATGAGTTATGGTTACCAGAGGCTTCTCTCTCTGTCACATGCAACTATATTAACTTTGAAATAATAAGCATACAACCAGATCATGAACAAGTACCATTCTTTTTTATCGGCTTATGGATAGGAAGATCTCACTCATGGTTCTATTCTTTTCTTCAGATGTGTTTTTTGCGAACCATAAATAGGCTTTATTGGGTTGAAGTGACCCTATAGGTTTCAAAGAGCACCAAATTTTAACAAAATTACTTCAGTGAACTTTGAGCTCTGTCTAGCCCTCCTTATTCATGTTGTCTCTTTTTGTATGGTTGAAATGTAAAATGAAATTCTAGCTTCTACAATAGGAAAAAGAAGAGATAAAAAAAGGGGCACTAAGAAATAGGTTTGGGAACTCAATCAGCCCATGCACCTCCAAGTGTATTTCTATTAAGTAAGACAATATTACAGGAATACCCTTGTTGACCATAAATCGAAAATAACACTCACTCCCCCGCAAGCTGGAGCATAGAGTTCAAACATGTCAAGCTTGAAGTGCAATGGTTAAAAAGAACTGGCTAAAAGCTTAAAACTCAAACATAGTTCGAAAATTGAAAAGTCAAATCAAGTAGCTTCAATAATTTCAACAAAAATCACCATAAATATCAGGAGGCAAAGGCGAATATATACATGTGATTGCCAACCCTCGGCATTCGTATGGATGCTCACTGATGCTGTTGCTCATCACAGTCACCTTGCTTCATATTTAGAACTCTTCGATGCGTGCTAGGGTTGGGTCAAACACTCTGAGATACCAAGTTAAAGTGTGAGTGTGATTATAGGGTTTAAGATAGCGAGAAGAAGAGATGGAGAAAAGAGGAAATGGGAGATCGGGTTAGGAACTTAATCAGCCCCTTCACCTCCACATGTATTTTTATACTAAACCAAGACAAGATTGCAAGAATACCTTTGTTGACAATACAAAAATAATAATAATAATAACACGCTTAACATGTATAAATGTGGAGGTATAGAAGATTGAAGTGAACTTTTGCCTCATTACTTTACTGTCTATTCTTTTCTTTCTCCCATCTTGTGGATTAAAAGGCTTAATTTAAGGCTTAAAAGGACAACAGAAAGAGAGATCCTCTCAACAAAGAGGTCCTGCACCTATTTACGAGGTCGAATGCATTGATGCTTGGTAGATGAACTAAACCACAACCTAGTGGTCAGTTATATTCAGTCCCTCCCCATTTTGTTTCCTTATTCCAGATTTACATCCAACACTTAACAGGACGTCACAACTTTCCTTTTTGATTTCGTGTATTGATCTCCTTATAGTTATATGGTTGGGTGCAATTGGAGGAGGTGAGTGAAGGCGATCCATAGTTGTATGAGAGGAATTGCTAAATGATAATATTTTTAGCTTCATTTTGTCCTTGTAACTTACATGTCTATCAAAAGAGCATCAACTCAAATGTAATATGGCTTCACGTGGCATAGAAAGTTCTATTTACTTGGGCCATGTTCAGTGAGTGGGAACGGAAAGGAAAGTACGGGAATATACAACTTTCCCTGTATTTTTTATTTGTCCACTTAGCAAAAAAGTTGTGGGACTCACGTCTCTAATTTTGGCGGCGGGAATAGTTTTCCCTTAAAACATATCCTGCAAAAAACACAAGATTTTGTAGGAATCTTACTTTTACGCTACTTTCATAAATAATTAAACTATTGATTTTTAACTTTTTCATAAATTTCTTTTATTGAATTAATACAAAGGAAAATATATTTCTTTTTCGTTTACTTCACTTCACTAAAAGTTTCTCAAGACCATTTTTCCATATCAAATTTCTTGACAAGTGAGCGGAGCCTTGGTTCTAGGTTTGTTGTACTTGGATCAGAATCAGCTGATTACTTGCTAGGAAATCCAGGTTAATTGAGAGATCCAGCTAATGGCTTTGTTCCCCCAGGGAAAAGTTGTAGTCATATAAAGCAGTGCATTAGGAGAATACACTTAATATATCCCCAAGAAGACATACTTGTGAGGTTTGTCGTTTATCTGAGAAATTTTAAATCAAGTTAAATCTGACAAGATATTTAAATTTCAATCGGAATCTCCGTCAATTATATTTACCTACTGACTTCATCTTGACTAGAGTTCATTTTTCGCAAGTACCTTCCTATCAATCTAACTTCTTATTGCATAGGACCTTTCCTTCTTCTTAGCTCACCACTTCAGTTCTCATAGAAGGCCCCCAAGACCCCTACCCTAAGAAAGCGCCTTTTCCTACTACTACTAGTAGAATGCCGGTTTTTGTCACCTTTATTTGAGTTGATGAGATCTGATCTTGCCTCTAGGCAAGTCGAATAGAAGGTTGTTATCACTGTCCTACTGCCGAATACAACATTAGACTGCTCTCTTCGGAAGTGCTTTCTCCTAGACATTCCCGATAAGATATTAATGAAAGAGTAACACAAACTGAGGCTGAAAATCTTTATCTTAAGCTAGCCCTTTGTCGTTCTATCTTCTAGTAAAATGGTTGTATATAAGCAATTTTCTTCTCTCAGCATGCTTGCAAAAGCCGATTGATTTCGTCATTCTCCCAGGGTGAAGTGTAATTAAAATGCAGTTCATTTGAGTTTATTGATGAATTAAGCCTAATTGTCTGCATTGATTGCTGAGAAGGGCTGGCTTCAGTGTATTTAGTAGGAAGTAGGAACTATGCTATTTCATCAAAGATTTGTCAATTCACATTAATTCCATAGTTTATCTAAGTGTTATTTATCCTGTTAGGCACTGGCTGCTATATCATCTATTGACAGTGAAGCTGTACAATTAAGGTTGGATCGTGTACGGACTTACTATGAACTGTTAAACATGCCATTTGAAGTAAGTCAACCGGCTTTGCAATCAAAACTACATTTTTTTTCCCTTTTCTTAACTCTCTTGCCATGAGATGTCATTGTGCTATTCCTGTTTGCAGGCCTTGCTTGCATTTGTTATGGAGCACGAACACTTGTTCACAGCTGCAGAGTGAGTTGTTACAACCACCTAGTTAATTTTTTTTGAGGAACAGATGTATCTACTATGAGTTGGAATTTGGAAGTACCTATTCCTAGTAAGATCTAAGGAAACCCTTGGTGTGTCAGAGAACACGCCAATTTTGTAAAAGAATCATATTTTCCCTGTTTATATTGGATCAAGACCTACAGTATATCAGTGAAGCTTTTTCAAAGTTCTAAAACAGAGTGCAAATCAATTTTGAAGAAGATTAGAATTAGGTTCGTAAAATATGGGCTGAAAACAGACCATTTTAGAGGTCAGTGGGCTGCTTTGGCTGTTTCGCAATGGTCGCTTCCATTTATAGAGGAAATGGTCAAGTTCTGAGGTCTATCATATTGTCAACCACATTCTGTTCTTGCTCCCATCTTCCAACATCTTTGTTTCCTTGTGTTTATGACTTCACCTATCCCTTTTTCTTCGGAATATAATGAAGACAAACTTATCCTTTTTCAGGTATAGTAGTCTTCTAAAGGTCCAGGTCCCGGGAAGAGACATTCCCCCCGACGCACAAGATCGGGTGACACAGATTTTATCCAATTAGCTCTCCTGATGACAGGTTCTCTGGCTTGTCAAAAGCCATTGTAAGTCGCTATTATAATGCTAGTCACCAGGTTCTGGTAAATTTTGTCCGTTGTTGGTGCGTCGGTGATATGTAGTCATTAGGTATTTTCTTTTATTCATTGTGGCATCAAGTTTGTGCTCTGTTTCGTGCGGGATGTACGAGGCCTTATGTTTGGTGGTTTTAGGAACAGATCAGGAGTGCATGTTGTAAATTTCTTGTGACGATTCTTTGCTTGTAAAGTGTGTGTTAATAATGTGAACCATATTATTTTCTCCTGTAATTCCGGAAGTGTCCACTAGCTTGGAACGCAACATTAATATTAATTCACGTTGCTGTAATTCATTATTTCCCCCATTCTACGTTGTGCTAAAACCCAGTTTAATTTGTACAGTTCTTCTGGTGTGGAATTAAGTAGTCAATTTTATTGAAAAAGATGAGGCTTCTATATCTATGGTATCTTTTTAGGTTCAGCCACAATAGGTGTTCAGAACCCACAAATCATTCCCATTAGCGCTCATAATTTCTTAAAATATGGAGTTGTTTTGGGAAGAAGAGGTTAAAAGATGGCTTGTGTACTGTTTTTGCTCTTTAGATTTTCTTTCTAAAGATATTTGTTCCCTTTTGTAAGCACTTGCGGAGTGTGTTTAGTAAAAGTAGATAAGAGTAGTGGTCCAAGAAGCCTATAACCTTGGAAGAGCAGCCCTTACACAGGGTAGCTGATCTTATTATCTCCTTTTAATTCTTAATGCAGTGAAAGAAAAAAAGAGCGAGTCTCATACTGTCAATCCATTCTAGTAAGGGTCATGATTTCTTTCAAACGAATTTAAATGACGTCCTTCATTTTTGCACTCTTTTTAATCCAGTTTCTGTTATCTTTCTGCATTTTCCTTAATGAGGACAAAGCCTGTACAGGACCAAACATCATTCATTTCTCATTCAAGAACGCTCCTACTCCATCTCCTGACCCTCCCTCTCCTGTTTTCTAGTTGTCAAATATTTACCTTAGAATTCTTTCGTCCCTGATTATTTGGTTATGGCTTAATCTAATAGGAATAATCTCGCCAAATTGAAGTTATGTGACATTGGTAATGTTAGGCCCTTTCCTTTTCTTTTTTTTCCTTTTTTTTTTTTTCTAGTTTGATTTTGAGTTATAGACCTATTAAATTGAGGGAGACAAGAATTCGCATGAATTTCAACAATTGGATTAATGGCGAGAGGTGGAATGGGGATGGACCCAAGTCCCATAACGATTATCATCAAACTAAACACAAAGAAATCGGTGGACTAAAAAAATAAATCCTTTTACTATTCATAACTGTTCTAGAGAACAAAATAGCTAAATTGCAAGAAATTGTTTAACAGAATAAAATTGTCCGAGAGAAAGGACTTGATGGATAAAAGAAAGCGAGGAAACTATCAAATAAAATCTAATATCCGATAAAATTAGTTTAATGTACAAATTTATAATTTAGACATTTACTCACCTTAAAGGTTCATTCCTGAGAACCCAAGAATATTTAAATTAAAAATTTGTATATGAAGCTCAGTCGAAGAATTCCCAGTAGACGGCTTTGTCCTAGCGATTGGCGAACATAAATTTTGTAAATATCAGAGATGAACCTTTAAGGTGAGTGAATGGCATATATGCTAAAATTATTTCTTGCGTCGTCAATATCATTTTGGTCTTAGAAAGCAAAGAAAATCATATCATGTAGAAACCAAGCAAAATTGATGGTCAGAATATAGAACAAGAAAGAGAAGCTCAGAATTTTCTCCAAACAGCTCAATTACATTTATCTCTCAAGGCTTTTAACCAATTCATGTAGACAGCCTACGTAAAGTATTGATACAGAACATACAATTTCTTAAGGCAACAAGCAGTAGTTAGTGTGATCCAATTTTACAAATCAGTGGAAAGGAATCACGGAACCCATATGTGCCATGCAAGGAAACTACTTTGCTTTATATATTGAGTTTGTTGAAAAGTGAAATAACTTGGACCAAAAAGACTTGTATAGCTCAGTTCTGTACAAATTTACTGTCATTCTGTATTCATACTTTAAATGTTGGAATCAGCTGGAGAATCTTCTTTGCCAAGTTTCGGATATCTTCTGTACTGGACTCGACTGATATCCGTGCGAGTACTTCCACCCCTCCACTGGATTTGAAGTCTCTGGCATTATCCTCTGCAACAACCATCAAATAATGTAGTGTTATGTGAGAACCATTGTATAAGTAGAATTTCATGCAGTAACACCACAACACCCATCTTTGTAATATTTTTGGGGAAAAAACTGCAAAACTATATAAGGATGACATCCTAGGTCACAAAATCAGGGTACAAATTTTAGCCAGGAAAAGCCTTAATTTTTTCTACATAATAGTAAGAATTTTGGTTTGATATCCCTCTATTTTTCACAGGGGATACTTGAAGGAGGCCAATAAAAGGATACAAACCCAGAATAGAATTGCATAGAGCAGAACTTTAGGACAGAGTACCAAGCTTACAGCAGGGCCCATTTGATAAGAAGTACTGTTATACATATTCTGTACAATCTATACCTTCACAAATTTGAGAACATTCGAAATAGACGAGTAACCAGTCTCATCTACACAAGACAGGAGCGAAAATGGGCTTAACAGTGAGACTTCTATTTTGAACACTCTTTTATTAACAAAGGAAGAAACCTACAGTCAACAATTTTGCTCTGCATTACATCAGACTTTCACTCTGCATTATATCAGACTAGCTAATGCAGTTTAAGAAAAAACACTAGCTAATACATAAAATGCAGAATGTCAGAATTTGGTACATGTGGGACTGAAGTGTTTTTCATTTAGAAATGTCCAAACAATGCTTATCCATAGTTACTGGTTTCCGGTGTAATCAGACATGGATATCAATGTTAATACTTAGCCTAAGCAATAGATGGAGCAAAGCAACAAATATTTGAGCCTGGATATTTCAAACATTCACAGAACACTGAAAAGAGTAGATAAAGATGTCATTACAAACAAGCTAGGAACTGTGAAGAAATAATTTCTGAGCTGTAAGACATATATAACACCACACACACACACACACAAATACATACATATATATATATATATATATATATATATATATATATATATATATATATATATATATAATGGGGCTCAAGGGACCAACACTTTTTTAGACCAATATTAGACCAACGCCTAAACTCTTCGTTCCCGATTAAATTTTGATAATCCGAACCGTTCAATGTGTTTAAAACATGTTTTTAAGGGTACCCGCGAGAAATCAGCTCAAAATATTACCGGAAAAGACTTGATCCAAACAGTGGTTCAAAATGCTGACAGAAACTGTTTTATGAACCAATGTTTGGATCAAGTCCTTTCCGGTAATATTTTGAGCTGATTTCTCGCGGGTACCCTTAAAAACATGTTTTAAACACATTGAACGGTTCGGATTATCAAAATTTAATCGCGAACGAAGAGTTTAGACATTGGTCTAATATTGGTCTAAAAAAGTGTTGGTTCATATAGTCTTTCCCATATATATATATATATCTGTTCTGGTCCTGATCTTAATAGTGTATTATGTTTCTGTGGGTATCAAGGCCTGTTCGTTAGAGGTGGATGGAAAGGAGATATGGAATCACTGCGGATATTTTTATCTAGGTTTGATTGTCTGCTTACTTGCATCCCGATATCATATACATCCCTTGAAGAAGATGAAATTATTCCACTTCCTCCTCATCTTTACCTTATCCCCTTCTGTTTGAAAATATCATTATTAATTACGAAAATACCATTTAACTACTCATATCTCCCATATCTATTCTTAAAAAAATATTCAAACAAACTCTTTATAGTTATTCACCTCTCTATAATAAATAAATTTCTCGTACTATATCCTCCTATCCCTTTTAAATTTAGAATGATGTATTAAACTGTAAAAACTCTCTTTTATTACTCAAACTATTTTACATATGAGATGTGTAGCATCCTTTTTTTGTTGATGCAATTCCATGCAACAGGCAGTCTTCATGTTCAATTCTTAAGTTCCCCTTCTTAATAGTCCATGCTAGAAGTGTACCTATCACAAGCTTCATTATTATCCAAAAAGCCACAAGGTCCAGAGTAAATTCATGTTAAATAATTCCAGCATTCTTAATCGGTCAATCTATGAAAGTTAAGAAAAAAAAACACAGAACTAGCATACCGTTTTGAGCTAAATGGCAAAGGGCAAGCTCGATATGGCGTCGACTCGAAGCTGCAGCAGATGTAGAGTTAGCAATCAACCATGTAAGCATGCCGTCTTCCATTAAAACCGAACGGCCTCTCCTATGTCCTGCAGTCATTAAAATTTGTCCATGCTCACACTTAGAAATGAACCGAAATCTAAGCCATATTTGTTATTGACGTACAACTCCTACAAACCTCGAATAATTCCTCGTGATTCACATTTTGCAAAGTTGGCTATTCCTCTGGCAACTTGTGCTATGACGTCACTATTTCCAGACCTAACCATTCCCATTAGTGCCTTGATCCCTCCATCATCTCTGAGCATCATGTGTAACATTTCTATTATGAAACAATGAGCTATGCATCAATATGAAAGACTCTTTGTATAGAATAACATTTCTAATGTTCATGTCGTGACTATTCGGCATCTCAAAATTTGCTTTGCATTGGATAACTGACAAGATGTTCATTATGACTTGCAATATTTGTCAAGTCATTAGAGGTGAGGTTAGAGTACATTAGTTAACTAATCCATGCTTAAAGATGCAAGTGCAACTCAGTAAGTAAATACAACATGACCTTTGCAAAAATAAGTGCAAAATCAACTTGAGCTTACCATTTCCACACAAATTGGCAATGGCTCCAGCTACCATTCTTAGAGTTTGGGGATCATCAGCCTTGGATATGGTATCTGCCAAGAGTCGTGCACCTCCTTTGTTCATAATTAAGCGTTGGTTCGTCTCTGAAATGATAGAAAATGACAAACACTTCAACAAAAGCTCAAGTACACATGTTGTTAGGGATAAGATTCGACAACACATATTTTTCTTATCCTTTCTTTTTCAATTAATTGTTTCCGGTGCTCATCAAGATAAACATAATTTTTACAAAAATACTTTATAGGCTCACTACAAATGAAAAGATTCTGAAAAGTAAACAAATAACCAAGTGGGAACCAAGCTGGCCTAGATATCAGAGGATGAGGTTATGCTTAAGAGAGTCGAAATCCAAATAATATTATCTTTATCTCTATCTCTAAGGTCCATAAGTGTAGAGTGTAGTCCTGAGCGAGCGGACAATATTGCTATTAACCTCCTGCCATGGACCCAAGGGAATATGGCAGAACCCCAATCATGTGAGTCCTCTCAATGTTCTTCAATTCCTGTACTTATTTGCATTTTATCACAGTATCTCTGTGATAACATGTCGAGATTCAGGGGTTGGGTCATAACTGAACAATTGCATCTTCTATAGGATATTTTCACATCCAGGAGCAAAGAAAAGTAGTTTTATGTGACGTTAAATTAGAAAATTAACAGACAACATTTTGTGGTGCCAATGCAGTGAAACGGCCATATATTCACAAGGAAACCACTTATAAGCAAGGAGATAGGAGGGGAAGAATAGAAGAACTATTAAGAGCAAAGGTGTACATATATTGGTCATGGGACTAGGGCATTTCTTAAAAATCAAAAGCTGCAAACTGAAAATTATAATTTTGCTGTCAATGACCAATGCAGTGAAATGATTCTCTACTCCTAAAACTTGTTACTGAGAGCCAGTCATCCAAAGAATAAGTCAGTAAACATCACCTTGGTTTATCTTGTACACCAGTCAATACCAACAGGGTGTACGTTAAAATGATACATGTCCAGCAACAAAAAAGGAAAAGAACCCATATAAAGAGTGAGCACATCATTAATTGCACTTATTAAGTGCATGGTTAAACTAAAATAAACCAAGAGGACGAGAACATGCTGGAGTACCGTTCATTGCCAAATTGGCAATTGCACCAGAAGCCACCCTGAGTATGGTTATATTTTGGGATGATTGCAAAAGCATGAGCAATGCATCTAGACCACCTTCCTCCACAATCTTTTGCTGATTGATGTCTGAAAAAGAAATGCAAAAGAAAAAAAAAAATGACAACTTGACATGTGTTACTAAGACTTTTCATATGTCAAATTTTTAGCCTTGAGTAGGGAATGAATGTAGTGGTGGCATGTCCAACCTTTCAGTTTAATTGGGGTGTCTTAAAAGACCGCACATTTTATGTCAATATAGCAGTACTATAGATTTTCTTATAGTGGAATAATTTTCTCACATGTTGTCGATTGCATAAGTTTGCACCGTAACAGATGGCAAAAGACTTCAAATATTTCTTGTGTATGAGAAATACGACGTTCTGAGCTTATGAAATAGGAATAAGGCTACAATTAACACCAGCACAATAGTATAAAGATGTATTAAGTTTTAATCATTCTTGTTTTTGCTTTTCAAATTTCATCAAATGCTACAAAATATATCATTGTTCAGTTAAGAACAAAAAGAACCCTGATTGTACTATTCCATATCACAAAATCTCAACAGTAAAGCCCGTAAAGAAGTAAAACTAAATTATACTGCTTCTGAAGTTCTCAAAAGAGAAAAGGGGACTTTGTTTGAATCCCGAATGCATTCTGGATGCGGCAAATGATGGCCCACCCCACCCAAGAGCTCTTAGAAGTACCATAAATCAAAATTCTTTTTGATAAAGTTTTAGCTAATTCCTCAACACTTGGGAATGTGTGTACTTTTATACTTCTTTACAGACGCCCTTGTATATCAACGTTTACAGATTTTGACACATTAATTTGAATTTCAAAGTGGAGTGGAAGAGTTTCAAAACAAGTCTGAGTACTCCTTGAAAGACGGTGTTAACCTGCCTTCAGAGCCCTTGATGTGATATTTGATTGGCGGCCGATTCTTTTAAGGTTATAGTAGAATTTAGAGCCTGGGGATCAAAGTTTGCCTCCACTAGAGAAAGAAGTCTATGGAGAAGTGGTATTACATGCTTTCTTTCCTATTCCTGACTCCTGATAAAGAAGAATCCAAGCCTTGCATCCATCTCCCTCTCCCTCTCCCCCTCCCCCTCCACCGATAAATTCCCTTCAACAAAATCATTAAAAAAGACAGTCTTCCTTCGCTGAAATAAATAGATCTTCCAGGTTGAAAATCACAGCACAGAAAGGCTGGTTTATTAGATATTTGATGTGAACCACATGATGAGAGAATCAAAAAGAAAAAGAGTAGCCCTTTTAGAACTCACATGGATAACACGTAAGAAACTTAGTAATTTGTTTAGGGTCAATTTTAATCTTAGTATTATATTAATCTTACTTTGGATGTAGCTGGAGTGATTTATCAAATAGTCTTACATTACAGGAGCCGCTGACATTTTGACAAGTTTGTTAATTGCTCCACGTTCCAGTAAGGGTCAGCGGTGGAGCAAGGGTTTCTGTATATGAACAACGGAGGTAAAAAAATATGGGAGCCAAAACAAAAGTGGACAAGTACCTAGCTTTAGTGTGGTGTTAGGGGAACTTTTGGAATTTCCATGGGGTCAAATGTGTAATAATAGGTTAGAAAAAGGGACCAGTAGAGAAATTCTGCACTGAATGGGTCATGTTGTGCTTTGGTGATATCTTATTGGGTCATTTTCTGTGGTTTTTTAGGTCTTGAATAGTCATGTGATACAAAAAGGCGAAGTTTTCAAATATTTTTCTATAATCCTAGGACAATAAGGAGCGTAAGCAGCCAATAAATATGCAGATATATCCACATATGTGAATTTGGTGATCTTTAGAGTTGAGTCGTAGGGGAATTGTGTAAATTTGTGGCCTTGTATGATATTTGTACAACCTTACCTTTGGTCTCACTCCATAAGTAATAGAGTGAATGGATAAGAGGGGATGGCGAGAACCACTCCATAAACGGGGAAAACAAGAAATCATCATTTGCTGCCTTTTGAGTAGCAGCATAATTATTTTTTGAGGGAAAAGTTACTGCGAAGTAGAAAATGGGCACACATAAACTCATTAATGCAAACGTGCACACAAAAAAATTCAAATGGCATGATATTTGCACACACGTGTATAACCAGAAACTGTGATTGGTATGTACCTTCACCAGCAAGATTAGCCACCAACTTCACAGCGTGGATTTGGACATCTATGTCTCCTGACGTTAACAATTGTAAAATTTTTTCAAGCCCAACTGGAAGCATGGAGGAGAAAGTCAAATGAGAAATCTAGTATGTTGTGAGGTGTACAAACGTTATCTTTGGAATAATTGGAAATTTGGAAAACGTGCTGCTCTAAGATGCAGGTTATTGTATAGATGCCAAAGGTCAACTCAATCAGATTTTTTAAATGTCATACCAAAGATTTGAGTTCAATACTGCCAAGTAGCTTGGTCACATAACAGTAACACCTATATATTGCGTAGGGTTATGATGAACACAAAATGATTTTCTTGCCTTCTTCACAAATCTTAGCAATTGTCGCCCTTTGACCCAAAATTGTCTCCCTTGATTGGTTCAGTTTTTGTGAACCCAGTGGTTTGGCCATACTCTCTTTCATGTATGACTTCTTGTCCTGTGCAACACAAGGTGGGAACCCTTAGAAGATGGATGGCTTATGTGAAGAAAACTGAACATGGAACCACTTACCCCATAGTCATCGCCATTTTCAGGGACAAGATTCTTTGACTTAAGCAGCTCAGCTTCGACAGCTTTCTTTTGGTTTTCCTGAACTAGAAGGTTACGTCTCATTGCATTAATTTCCTCGTCCAATGTTGCCTAGATAATTCCAAATTTTCAGAAAAACAAAGAAGGAAGGGTCAGTGGTGCATCTTCCAAAATTTCACCTTGGGAAAACATCCATACCATAGAGAAAGACTGACTAGGTGAGAATAGCAAGTACATTGACCTCAACTATGCATACGACTGTTTCAAGCACAACCATCCAAGACCATACACAACCATACCTTGTCTGCCAAAAGCTCACAATAATCTGCTTTCAAAGATTCAAGCTCATTCACCGTCTTTTGATGCAGCTGATGACTTTCTTGGAGTTCCATCCTAGTTTTATCAATCTCTTTGTGCCCATGGATCTAGAATCAAGGAAACAAAAGATAAGAAAACTTAATTACTGGTGAATAATTAACTAAAAATGTAAAAGATCATTGAGAATGCAAAAAGGACAATGTCTTTGAGTTTCAATTTTAATAAAGACCACTTGGAGATGTTTTAAAGAGCTTCCTCATAAAACTTTCATACAGGTAATGATGTGCATTTTGTTGTGGGCCATGCATCTTTTGAAAAGTACCCATTTGATGTTCTGTCTTCTAAATGTATGATCATGAAGTCATATTTCGAAGCTGAAATAGAAAAGGAAAGAAAGAAAGATGTGAGATAGTTGGGGTGTCCCCATCCAATTTTCCAGGAGCAAAGATGCCTCTTCTATGAGAAATGTTTGGTGCTTCAAAATTCTAATCTTGTAGACTGTATGAGGGTCAGGTCAACACTTCAGCCAAAAGACAACTATCTTTGAAGTGGCTTAGCTTCTTGGTAGATATACAGTAGAGCCTATATGATATTGCACAGAACCATCATGATAAGAGCCTGAAACTGCAACAACTCAACCATCATCCTTGCCTATCATTCTGTACAATATACCACGGAACTGTTGCATTTCGATATAATGATCCACCTTACTAAGGAACTTGATTGTTTCCCTACAAAGCTATTGCTAGGAAGCATGGGCACCACTAAGAAAGTTCCTTCTCAAAGACGGACATGTGTCAGATACTGAAAAATCACTGGTACTCCTCAACACACATTTGACTTTGTTCCATGTGTCCTATCATTTAGAAATTTTGGTGGGCCAAACGGACTCCAGTTCACTGGTTTGGACGCATATAAAACATCATGAGTATGAACCTGACACGCTCTGGAGTATGGACACATGATGATTTTTGGTCTCTTATCAGCCCCGCTTACTTTTCTGCTCATTTGCCTTTGCTTTCTTCCTGTCACCGTTAGTTTACCTTGGCATCAGAGAAGATTGATTCTCTGATACTGAAGTTGTCATTCTTGTTCTTTGTTTTTCAGTCTCTGTGGAAAAAAGCTATCTTAGGTTAGTAGTAGTCATGGGAACTTTCCTAGTTGGTTTGAATTTATTTGAGGAATTTTTTTAATTTCCTTTCCTTTCAATCTTGGAAAAGGCCCTATTATTTGCAAATCATCCATCGTCCTTGTTACGTTATAGCTGCTTGGAACTCCTTATATGTACGAGAACTAAGGTATGTAACGCGCATAAATCGAGGTCCTGCAGCTGTTATTCTTCTGTCAACTGTAATTTTTCCCAGGCTTTATTTTCCTGACCGTTTTCCTTCAACGTGAAGGCTTTTCTTTCCTAAAAAAAAAATTCCAGCCTGCCTTCATTCCATTTTTGCTGCAAGTAATCAGAGAGTTGGCTGACAGAGAAAGAATCAAGAGATCACTAGTAATCTCCATTGTTGCCTTCAACCTTGGGATCTCTTTTCCTAAAATCCTTCAGGTATGTGTTTTTAGTTTTTACTTCTGTGTTTTTCTTCTTTGCTTCAGTTCCTATGGTATTGAGCTGAGGTAGTGTAATTTGATGTTATTGTGGATTGTTATGGAGTATTAGAGGATTTGGGTCCCAAATTTTGAGGTCGAAGATGAAATTGTTTGTCACTAGTGCAGGTCCGGTCGACTGCCCAACCTGGACCGATCGGCCCTGACTGATCGACCCCAGGCCGGTTGACCACCCCCAATGCCCGGTCTGTTGGGGTTCTCATATTGACCTATAAGAATCAAACAACCCTGATTGTAACATCGGCGACACTTGAAACTAGAACCCGCCATGTGACCCTAGGTTGTCTTATGACCATCGAGTCTCTCACAAGCTGAGAAGGCCGTCCACTTGTCCAAATCATGACATACACGTGGGACTATACTAAAGTGTGTGCATTAGACTCGAGTTTGGATATTGATGTGCATTGTGCAATGTTCTATCTTCATAGATGTGCAATATTCTATTGAATAAGTGTAAGATCTGGGTTTGGAAACGAATAGTTTCTGAACAGTTGAATTTTGTGACGCATTTTGAGATGAGTCTTGTTATATCTCTGTTACTTAGATTTTGATATAATATTTGCAACGCATGCATGATATTTGACTTTGAAATGTATTATGATATTCAAATACGTACAAAGATATTATACACTGTTAGTTGTTATGTGAGATAGATTAGGTTATGTTAACCCTAATGGGCCTAGGTGGTTAGAGCCCATTAGGTTAACCCTAATCTCATCTATAAATAAAGGAGTGTTAGAATAGTAATGGTTAAATTGTTATTAATGTTTAGTTGCAAGGGTATTATTGTCCTTTCATGTAATTAGGGTTACCTAGGGTTTCTAGGTTTTCTCTATATATTGATGTATTGGCCCCTTGTAACATAATCACTCAATAATACAATT
This sequence comes from Arctostaphylos glauca, assembly GCA_019985065.2. Taxonomy (NCBI): domain Eukaryota; kingdom Viridiplantae; phylum Streptophyta; class Magnoliopsida; order Ericales; family Ericaceae; genus Arctostaphylos; species Arctostaphylos glauca. Next base: position 18,970,587 of record JAHSPW020000002.1, on the reverse strand, counting down.
CTTCTTTCTCTAGTTTCACAACATGGTATCAGAGCCAAAGATCTAGGCCTGTGGAATACTCGCTTTCCGGCGGGCGGCTTATGCCTTGCCGCCGTCTGCCGGTTGCATCACTGATCGTCTGGTCTTTAGTGTTAGTCGCCATCATCTGGTAGTTATCGTCTGATGTTGTTCCACCTCTGGTTTCTCCATCAGCCGCCCCCCTCCTTGCCTAAACCCTACTTCAGCCGCCATCAGCCGCTGAGCTGCTGTTTTCGCCATTGGTTTTCCTCAGAAATAGCAAACCCTAGCCGCTGTTTTCGCAAACCCTAACCGCTGTTTTCACCCGGCTGATATTATTTGTTTTCGCCCTCAGCCTCCTGTTTTCGCCATCCATCAGCCGCTGTTTGCTGCCCTGTTACTGCCCGTCTTCAGTCTTTGTTACTGCCCGTCTTCAGTCTCTGTTTTGCGCCTGGTTTGGTCTCTGTTTTGCGCCTGTTTGCTGCCCGGTTTGGCCTCTGTTTTGCGCCTGGTTTGATCTCTGTTTTGTCTCCTAAACCTAACCCTAATCCTAAACTTTGCAATATTTGATTCCCAAACTTTGCAATATTTGATTTCGGTCCCTGTAGTTTAGACTTTTGGTGAATTTATGGACAAGTCTTTCTTTTGTTGGTTGGTTGTTAAATCCCCGTTTGGTGTGCCAAGTGGCCCCAAGTTGTGCCGTGTGGCACCTTGTTGTGATCCTAGTTGGATCCTTTGTTTCTCTCTTCCCGTGCGATTCGGGGTTCGCACGTGAGGGGGAGAACTTGTCCCATATTCCTTTGTTAGTTATATTCTACTGGGTACCAAAATTAATGTTGTCAAAGAATTAAAGTTGTTGAAGAATTGAAGTCGTTGGAGAATCGAAGTTGTCAAAGACATCAGTTGGAGCATCTCTTTTTCGTTGGAGAATCGAAGTTGTCAAAGACATCAGTTGGAGCATCTCTTTTTCATGTTGGCAAACCCATAATGCTCTCCATGCTCGCATCATGTGTTTGAGGGGGAGTGTTAGTTGTTATGTGAGATAGATTAGGTTATGTTAACCCTAATGGGCCTAGGTGGTTAGAGCCCATTAGGTTAACCCTAATCTCATCTATAAATAAAGGAGTGTTAGAATAGTAATGGTTAAATTGTTATTAATGTTTAGTTGCAAGGGTATTATTGTCCTTTCATGTAATTAGGGTTACCTAGGGTTTCTAGGTTTTCTCTATATATTGATGTATTGGCCCCTTGTAACATAATCACTCAATAATACAATTCTTCTTTCTCTAGTTTCACAACACACGAAACACATTGAATTATGTAAATGCTTTACTAAATGCATAAGCATGATTTAATTGTAAAGATTTTGAGTAAGAAATGTGATCATGAGATTACGTAGTTCAAACAGTTCCCAGCGACTAGGGGAAAATAGTGAGGCGATGAATAAGATAGGAATCACGGCCAAGTGATCATTATCTGTTATATTGAGGTCTCTCTCTTGAACAAAATGTATGAATGATCATAAATTAATTGAAAAATGTGTTTGACATGTCCTCAGCTACCGCCCTTGGACCAAATGCAAAGGTTTGCAACAATATATGTTGCATAGCATGGATACACAATGGAAATGGATTTTTAATAAGCGAGTATAAGGCTAATTCATGGCAAAATAGTAAACTTAGCATAATTTGAACTTACACTAGCTGCGTGCTAATAACGTTGTTGAGGTGATTATGCTTGGTCGTTGTTTAATTTAGTGGTTTCTTTTCCTAACTTGTATGGAATTGTGTTGTATTAGACGGAAATGTACCTTTTGGATAAATGTAGAACTTGTACTGTCTTGTTTCCGATTGAGCCGTGTTTGGCCACAATCAAGAATTTTAAACTCAACATTATTTTGAATAGCTTTAACATACTAACTGCACTCTCCTTGGATATTTTGGAAGAATTGTTTTATTTACATTTCCATAACTCTGGTTTTATTTTAAGTTTACTCATAAATGAAGGTTTGAAAAACCCTAAACTACTCTACTATAGAGGCCTCGGTGAGTTAACCTCACTCGTTGGTTGCTAATTCATGCCTTATAGAGACGGGTCGTGACAACGACTATTGCAATTCGATGCTCACAACATATATGTTGGTTTTCTGGCTTATTGTACTATTTTTGTTTCTATTATAAATCGAACAAATATAATAGTCATAGAGCATGAGTAACAAACTTCAGCACAAAATCTCTGGGTTATCTTATTTCAATATAGACATAAACCTAACCTGGCTTGAGTTTTGATGATCTTTTGACAGCTTCTTTGTCTTATCCAATTCTTCTTCTACACCTTCAAAACGGCCCATCTCACCATTTTGTTTCTGAATTAAATATGCAATTTTCTCTTTATACAGCTGCGTTGTGTCTTCAAGAGCATTCTGACATGTAGAATTGTCTGTTTGATATAGCTGCTAAGAAAAAGAAAAAGGAAAACATCAGACTCTTTGTTAGATAAAAATTAGGAGCAACAAAAGATTTGAACCGCTTCAGAATTTTACTGTAGACAGATGATAAACCATTGCGCTGGACGGGTCAGAAAGCACATTAAAATACTTTTGGCTAATTCTATTCAAAATTTTGGAGTAGCTATAAGGGAACTGCTGTAAATTCTTGACTCAAGTAAACCCCAGATGATAACTTATTACAAAATTGATTATTTGAATTGGAGGTACAAAGAAACACATGCCCTTGCATATTAAATTAGATAATTAACCTGCAGTGAATTTTCATGATCACTTAGCAGCTTCTTCATTGCATCCAACTGTTCTTTAGCATTTCCAGAGTGAGCCTTCTCGTCCTCTAATTGCTTCAACAACTCTGCTATTTTCTTTTCGTATGCCTCTGTGGTATCAGCAAGTACTTTCTCATATGAAGAACTTTCTAGCTGGTATTGCTACAAGTTGAGAAACCAGACCCCTTAGTGAACTATACAAAAGGATTTGAAACTGTTAAGTTCCTAATTGATCCAAAAGCTTAAATTGTTAAGAAAGGGCCCGACAACGTATATTATGTTACCCAACACACTCCTAACGAGCAACTCCGTCTTGCACATGGAGATGCCAACGTCAGTACAGAGTGAACCACAATGCAAAGGGGGGAAGCATAATACAGAAGGATTTAAAACTGTTAAGTTACCAACTGACCCAAAGGCTTAAAATGTTAAATGGCCCAATAATGTATATTAAGTTATTCAACTGACTCCCTAACGGGCAACTCTGTTTTTCACATGGAGATGCCAACTTCAATGCTTATAGACTGGACCACAATGTAAAGGGGAGAAGCATAATATAAACAAGGTATAAATGAAAACGGAAAGACTTTAACCCAAAACCTCTGACAACCAAGATTCTGACACCATGTTAAGTTATGAATCATCCTAAGAATCCAAACTTTTAGAAAATGGAACCAAAAATGTATATCAAGTTACATCTGAACACCAAATGAACCCAAGTTAGGACTAGTTCCTAGTTTACCACAAGACCACTCCCAATAATAGAAGATATAAACATAAAATTTAGGAAATCCTTGATCTGTAGACACTTTTTGCTCCTAACTTCACCAAGATTTTTCTACAGATAGGTTAACGAGGCTTGACCTTGAGTCCCTTTACTGAAGAAAGTTACCTATGCCGATGGGGTGACTCATAGAGGACACAGTTTCACCAAGAATAGGTGACTTATGTTTGCATAAAAACAAAATTCTCACTTTAAAGGGCATTCCACCATCAGGTACTCCCGTGAATATGCTAGGCGTTGCTTTTTAAAGACCAATGTCTCCATTTAAGTCTGAAGGATTTAAGTGCCAGTCTCACCTTTTAAAACATAAGCTTGAAGTTATGATAGAAATAATCATTACATAATTCAAGATACAGAATGCAATGGAAATAAATTTACCCCCTTGAAGGGGCACAAGCCTCTTGGCAGTGCATTTGAGAACTTCCAAGGTGCTTTTTCAGTAAATGTAGGGCTCACCTTTTTACTTTTGGTATCGATTTTTCCCTGTTCCCCTCTTCTTTCTAAATGTGGTTTCAATATCATGAGCACAAAGATGTTATTCTTTAAGATCTTAATGTGACAAGTGCAACGGAGTTTGTCAAAGAAGGCAACAAAAAAGAACCACCATGTTTTATCATTGCCCGTTATTGAACAGGGTATTAGTGTAATATACACCAAAACTATACACACAAAATTACAAAATAATAGTAATCATTAATGACAAGAAGGATCGGTAGAAGAGCAACAAAATAGGAAACTCCATGTTAAATATACCTTGCTGTGATTTAGACTCATTTCAAGGCGTGCAACTTCAGCATGCATAAAGTTGTTTTGGTCTTTTAGACAATTCAACTCATCTAGTGTTCCCTTTAGCTCCATTTCCAAACTGCTATTCTCCTTCTCTAGAAACTGCAGATAAGTGCAAAATATTTAGAGAAAGTCGAGTAAACAGTAAACAAATAATATTGGGGAACAGATCACATTGCTACACCCTGGCATAAACCAACACAAAAAATAAAAAGGAAAAAGTAGGAGTGCCAATAGCAAAAAATACATGAATATGCAAGAAGGTTGAAAAGTGTTAACTGAAACCAAGAAAAGTATCATCTTATGAAGCCGCGAAACGTATACTAGCAGGAGAGACAACTACCTCAGACCTTGTAACTAAACTCTTTTCAGCTTCAGCAAAGGACCTTTGACACTCTCTAAGATTTCTTTCCATATCTATCCTCTCGTCGTCCCTCAATTTTAGTTGCCTATCAATCTCTGCAGTCAGATGATCCACATGATTCTCAAGCTTCCGGCATAAACTTTCATAATCAAATTCTTCCTTAAGCTTTACCATGTTTACAACTTTCATAGCCTGCAAAATCAACAATTATAAATGCCCTGGTTACATCATTTTTTCTTTAATGCTGTTGACAAAAAAAAAATTCGATCGAAAGTATTAACTGCATAATCCTTGATGATTTGATTGTAGATGTCAAGTTAAAAGGCAATGGTCATCTTAGTGTCTACTACACACACTAGCCCCCAAAAAAGAGGGTTGGCTTTAGAATCCACTGGTCAATCAGACAACAAAGGATATACGAGTCAATGCTGGTCCCGCCACTGCCAAAATAGAGAATGAACAAGGACATATAGGTCATATTTAAATTATGAAGTACTTTATGTAACTCACACGTTGTCCAAACATTATGGTGCTTGTGGTTTCAGCATGATGTCGAGAAGAAGGCCCAATTGTTACTATAAGTGAGGTCCTCGCAGAGCCTGTTACATTGAATAAGACATATTGTGTCAAATAATCAAGATATACTCAATGTCCTTATTCCAGAATAAGCAGACTTCAACAAAACTCCTATCAATCCTCTCTAGATTTGTCATTTGGGCTCTAGCCACTGGACATGCTCTAAATTTTAGTAAAATTTTCTTGCATCCATGTTTTGTTTGCACAAACCTTCTCACATGTACTGAAAGATAACATTGAAAAATACATTGTTGGTTCCTAAAGTATGTGGGTATTATGAATTTGGTCCTTTCTTTTACTTTTAGCCAATTTGGCAAGGAAATTTTCATTCTAAAACCATCTCCCTTTAACTCAGCAAAAGTAAATACAATGAGCAGCTTTTCGCTCACTTTTCAAAGTGAGTTTGAAAAGTAATAGGTGCGTACTGTGTAGTTAATACCTACTTGGCCTTCAACTGTAATGGCTGTCTCCCTTTTCCCAGAATCTATGCTATAATCCTATTAGGTATCAATCCATTACTTGTCATGCTAACTTTAAGCAAAGGAAAAAGGGTAGGAAATATAACAAGTTCTCTAATCTCCAAGATAATATTTCAATAAGGAAGTTTCCACAATCCAGATAGCACGAGAGGATTGTGAAACTATGGAATTGAAAGTAGAGCTATGAGAATAACCTCCAAATGAATCACGAAGCAGTCTCGTCAGTTTAGAATCTCTAACAGGTATGTGAGGACTGTTTTCAGCCAATGCGTTTATGCATTTCCCCAGCGAAGTAAGAGAAAGATTAATGAACTTAGCCTCTTCAACCAAGTGGCCTTCACTGCCTGCAACACATAACAATAATAAACAAAACAACATAGCTATGATAGAATCCTACTATCAAGTAGGAACCCCCAAGTAGATGAGTTGACCACTTCAAGTAAAAGAACACACGCGCGCGCACACACACAGAGACCAACCAGACTTGTCCAATCTCTCAGAACCAGCAAGATCCACAATCAACAGCTTGCTTTTTCGAATAATGGGTATGCCTCGAGATAATTCCCGACTACTGTCTTTTTCTTTGAAAGGAATTTCATTTTCTTCCTCGTGGATAGCTCTCCGAATATTAACCTATGAAACAAGGGAAAAGCGGAAGCAGAAAGTAATAAGTTTTCAAAAAGGTTCATAAATTGGTGAATATACTCTATAAACAGGGATATAATAAATCACTAAACCGGACTCTGACATGTGCCCACCATAAGAATTGCATGACTACGAGAAGACTCTGTATTCAGCTTTGTATTTGCCGCATGACGGTTTGCCTCGCCAGTTTGAAGTATTTGTAGAAAGTGATCAAGATCTCGAATTTCAACTACCGTTGCACCAGGTAATGTCACTGTCCCTGTCTTAGGCTCCTCCAAAATTGGGATATTAATCTTCTCCGGAGCAAGCAAATCTTGTATAGATTCTAGATACAACTGGTAAAGTACAAACTCATTGCTTAAGTATGGAATTTTGATACCTTATATGGCAGAAAATAAAAAACCTTAACCATGTAAGCAATCTGATGAAAAGTTAAGTTCTTCCTATGATTATGACCAAAACATGGTTCACTCCTAACTTCCACAACAATGACAAAAGTAATCGCGATAAACAGATTAAGATAGAGCAGGATAAGTTAAGGTGATGGTACCCAAAAAGCATACTGATTCGTCTGCAACAAATGAAGGGGTATGTACCAATTAGATTACTTGGCTACTTGTGAAAATTCGACATGAGAATCAAGGTGAACGCTTGTCAACACAATGATTTCTTTCTCTTAAGAAATCCCTCTGTACGGAAGTAAGAACAGACCGAGAGGTTCATGCTACTCTAATCCCTCTCTAGTCCCTACTGAAACAAGCCAATGTACCAATTGCTGGGGGTCAGCTAAGTGAGCCAAACTTCTACATAGTAAAAACTACACTTCAATTAGCAGGCTTGCATCATATCTCCACTAGCTATGGTAACAGATAGATGTCTCGGCAATTCTCTGTGTATTCAAATTTGTGCACATGTTCCCTCAGTTTTTTATAATTTTTCTATATTAATACTCCCTTTGTTCCTATTTGTTTATCAATTTTCAATATTTTGGACATCTCAAAGATCCGTCTGTATTTTCTAATTTGCTTTAGATAACTTTGAAACTTTGTCAAGACAAACCAATTGAGATTTTTTTTATTACAGAGAAGATTGCGGGAAAAAAATATCCCGAGAAAGACATGCTTTGTTGACTTGATCAAAGGGCAAGACTGCCAAAAAAATGGACCGACAAATAGGGATGGAAGAAGAATGATATTTTGGTAATTTAACAGCATTCCTATTCTAAGCTGACCAAGTCAATACCAACCGTATCTTGGTTACGAAAACTTATGAAGATAAACCACTTCAACAGGAAGTAGAAGTCAATTTAATCCAAGGAAAGAGGTAAAATCTTCATCACTGACTAATTTCAATACCTATAAAGGAAAAAAAAAAAATAGAGAACTAATTTCAATACCTGCAAATAGGAGATTTCAATGCTATCAGATGCAGCTGATGCAGTGGCCATTACATCTTCCATAGCTCTAACCATAATACCACGTTCGGAAGCATCATCTTTACCCAGTCTTCCAAGAGTGTAAGTCTTGCCAGTGCCTGTTTGACCATATGCCATTACTGTCCCATTATACCCACTCAATACACTCTGCAAAAGATAATAAAAATCATGCATAACCCAATTAAAAATATTTACTGCTTGTTCAACCATAAGAATACAAGAAAATATTTGTTTCAAAATATTCAACTACAGACTACATGTAATGGCTGTTGGCATACATACAGCATTTAAAAATCAACCACAAAATTTACAAAACGATAGGATGAGAAAAGACTTGGTCATCTGTCCACATAGAGGTGAAGATTTTCCGCACTGTCACAACCTTATGAAGCTTCAATATGAAAGAGGGCATGTAGCTATCTATTTGCGAACGCATTATGTCTAACACGCAGATTAAAACAACTATCTCTTATCGATGCTCCCTAAAAAAATTTTATCATGTACCTCAACTACAGGTTTTGCTACCACTTCATAAACACGCCTTTGAGAAGCACTCTCCGAAAACAATTCATCAAATCTATAAGCTTCAGAGCTCCAGTTGTTTTTTTTCAACTTTAACCTCTTCAGCTACATGAAGGGAGAAAAAAGAAATATATTAGTTCAATGGTGCCGTGTGTTGATTGAATGCGAGGGAACTAGAAATAACCAGTATATATTGCAATCAACTGGCACAAACTATGAAGTATTCGTTAAATAGTCATCATTGAGGAATGGTATCAATAACAACTAAGCAGCAAAAATCAATTACCTCCGGTTGTATTTCTACAAAATCAGCAAAATCAGCATCTGAAAGCAGATCCTCTGCATTTCTGGGTCTAAGTCTAACGGCAACTCTTACTCTTGCAGGTTCTGTGCTAAATGCCAAACTTAGAGCCTTCATTTAATTTATCAACTTTGCTATAAGCACTAAAAGAATGTAGCACCCACAAAGTTCCACGGTATTCAATAGACAAAATATAGCAGAGGAAAATGTCATGTACGTAGGATACTCGGATAAATTTTATCAAATTGCTAAAACTTTCAAACGTGATTACTCCACATAAACACGAGTATTGATGAGCCAAATTTGACAAGAATACAGCATAACACAGAGAAATTCCCCAAGCACTTTTGTCTGATTGTTTGCGAAGTTTTCCTGATGGCAAGATATCCTTGAACCATTTTTGGGTCAAGCCTATTTTGAAAGTCATCGCCGACTCTCCAGAAGTCTCCAAATATTTCCAGTATATTCTGGAATTCATCAGAAGTTCCGGGCTTCACCGAAATGTTTCAGGATCTTCTAGAATATTCCAGATTCTGTGGAATCTTCCAGACTACCTTGGACTCTTCCAGATTTCTCTGAAAACTTCCAGACCTCTCCTCTATCTCTCCACCTATCTAGAATCAGCTCTTTCAACTGCCGCCTAATCCCCAAACATGCTCAAGAACTGAGAGTCGTCCAGTCCCTGGACGGCCGGAGGGAGCTTGCTCGTAGAAAGAAGATAGGCCGGTCAAAATCATCTCCCTCCTTCTAGGTTTACCCTTATTCCAGAATAGTTTATATCTATGATAATCCATTAGTGCCTATAAATAGGAGATGGATCTCCTTGTCTACGTAAGCGTGAGCAAGTGAGAGACACTGAAGTAAGACAAGCTAAGAGTGAGACTCCAAGCCTTAAGTGACAGTGAGGTGTCCAAAGTTTCCAAGAATTGAGTGATCAAGAGAGTCTTCCTAGAGAGGTGCTCTAAGTGAGAGTTTTCCTTTGAGAGTGACTGTTAGTGAGTGGTTGTAAGTGCTGTAAAGTGTGTACACCATTGTAGTATACAAGTGTTTATAACCTATAAAGTTACATTTTCTTGTTGTGTTCAACTCTTTAGCCTATTCCGACGGATAAACACAATTGCAAGAAAACAACTGACCAGAGAATTGAACACGAGAACCTAACTCTCGAGCCATTGGATTTGCCAAAACAAGTACCCCATGTAGGTTCTGCCTGTGTGATTTTACCATCACATTTACGACTCTATTATTTTAGTTTTCCGGATATAAAATCAAATGACAAGAATATGAAGCTGTGACACATAGAAGATGCCACAAATTGCTTATGTTACTTGCACAAATTATAATTTTGTAAGACGGATTCCATTGATCAAGTTTCCCTACGGCTGCTGAATAGATCTGCCAACGGTAGTCAATCTTGTTTTTTGTCGACATTTACATTTACAAGCCATAGAAAATTTCCTGCAAAGAGAACACAAGATACGTGCAATATCCCTGATTAGTCAACTAGCATGTCATATCTAATAGTAATTGCCCCTTTGTAGAGTTTCCTGAGTATTCTCTCTTAACAAATGGGTTGTCTGAGAGCAAGTACCAAAACTGCATTGCACATACATTTTGGAACTTCATAGTTTTTCAACATCTCCATATGAAAATGGACTACCCGACTTTGAGAACTTCGTAGAAACCATAACACAAATACCATAGAACATGTTGTACGGCTACTTTAATTTTTGAGATATAACATGAATAGTAGATCATCCATCTGAGCTAACTAGAAGGGATTGGATGAAAATTAAGGGACTCCATATCTAATTTTGGCTTTTCGTATATCTTTGACTTATGCTATCTCTTCTAACTTTTTTGAATTACTGTGTTTTTCAAACACTGGATTGGATACTGAATCACCTATCTCTAAAGACTCAATGGTTCTCTAGTACAGCTTTCATTCCTTCTAATCAATAAAATCTTACCAGAACTCAATTGGGATGTAATTATACATTTGAAATGTTCTAAGAAGGTCTTGAAATGTATAAAGAATCAGTATAAGATGATAACCTCGCCCTTCTACAGGAACTGAATGACCATACCAGCTTAATTTAGACTTGCGCGGTGTAGACCTACTCAAGGGCCGAGCCACTAACGGTTCTCTTTTCTGAATCACACTGCCTATAATTCTACAACATGTTCTTTCAAAATAACCATGCTGAATTTTCGAACTAGTACACAAAATTTTATTTCACACTCTTATTTAGTCCTCGTCTAATTTGTAGCTAATCAACTAACATTAGCATGATTAGGCTTCATTTCTTACCAGCTTCTTTTATTTTGGTTCAAATTTTTACTAACTGCTAGAGTTTCAATTGAAGGACCAAATATTCACACACAAAATCTCATTAAAATCTTAAAAGAAAATTATAGATGAGACAGAACATGCACAATATTCCACAAATAGTGACAGCTAAGCCATGTCCGATACTATTTTCCATTCTTTTCTCGATAAGGGTCCCCCTCATTTATAATATTAAATACAGTAGAGATACACCATTTGGAGATTCCAAATTGCATGATATACCTCTATTTTGAACAATTCTACTTTCGTAGTGTATGTACAGCTGACTCCAGATTATATTGCAAACTTTTGGAATCGACAACGACAAGGGTCGGAAAAATTGCATCGGTAGACTTCAATGTTCATGTATCTACTTCGCGATTAAGGTCAATCATCAACATCTCATATCAAACCCCAAAATATCTAATCGAAAAATCCTTATTCTAAGTAAGTGATTGGATACACTAATAAGGAAAACAGAGCGAGCGAGCGAGCGAGAGAGAGAGAGAGACCTGGGTCGTCGTTTGTCGAGCGAGTTCGAGAAGTGGGGGTGACAGAGCGTCGAGAAGCCGGGAGACTGGAACGAACAGAGAGATTATTAGTCTGTTGTTGTCCATTGTCGATGCCCCGCGATAGAGAAGCAGCAGCAGAGCGTCCTTGAGGAATGTGGCTTTGTCTCTCCGACCTCTGTGAAGACCTCAGAGCAGAGCTCGACGCCATCGCGCTAGAGAGAGAGGGAGAGCCGTTAAGGACGAGGAGAGAGGATTTTGAAAGGTGGGGTCTCACTGTAATGGCTAATGAGACAGTAATCTAGAGAGAGAGAGAGAGAGGAGTGTAACGGCGTTGAGGGCGGCACGATTGAACTAAACTGTTTTAATAAATAATATAATTTTGTTCCCGCCTTCTTTTTTTCTCTCGCTCTCATCCTTGTCTTTAGAAAGACGGCAAATTTCTAAATCAAACAAGAAAGGAATAAAAAACTAGAAAGGCGGCAAATTATTATTATTTTATTTGACATTTTAAGATACATTAAAACACAAATTTGATCATCGATTTTCCAATTAAATAAGAATTTTTATTTTTTAAAAAAAATCAAAAAGAGGTTTTTTTTTTCACATTGTCAAGGACAATATCTTATAGATGAGGATTTGGCCTAACTTTTTTTTTAAAAAATTTATTCTTATTTAAATTTTTTGTGTTTTTTATTTATGAATTATTAGTTCGTTTCAACAATAAATTATAAAAAAATTGAACTAATTTTTAAAAAAATTCAAAAAAAATAAAAACAATCCAAAAGCATTGTTTGATTTAGATTATTATTATTATTATTATTATCTTTAGTAACTTGTTTTAATTTTTTGAACATAGTTCTTTACTTTTTAGATTCTTCTTGTAAAGATGAACTAATAATTTATAAATATTAAATGCAAAGTTAATAATATAAGTTCTTTAAATAAATATAAAAAAATAATGTAATAATTTAGTTAGTTTATATAGGACAGACACAATTTTTTTGTATTAGCAAAAAAGTTTTATTACAAAATATTGATTTTGAAAATCGCAATCGTCTATTATTTCACAACACGCTTTCGAAATATAATTTGCGAGGACATCTATGTCAAATTTGCTTATTCTTATGATAGAGATTTATATCATTCTTTCATTGTTATTGTAAATCATGATAACTTTATCATCAAATAGATAATGAGGTTAATAATACTTTGCTAATAGTGAAAAATAGCGATGTAGAGTACATTTGTCTTTTTCATTTTCAAAATAACATGGATAAAATAATAAGAGATTGGGGTAATTTCACATATTTAAAACTACTCCAAATTTTAAGAATTAAATCTTTTTTCATGCGAAATGAATTGGGGCATGTGCAATTTCTATTATTGTGGTATGAATCATTTATTTTATAAATTCTAATGTATAAATTATTTATGTAGATAATCAAATTAATAGAATATTACTCTGTGCCTTGTCAAATCATATATGTCTCAAATAGACGGTGGAAAGTGACGTATCATTTTAAAATTCGGTATATCTATTTTTTCCTAGAAAAATTTTATTTTTTAAGATTGCCACCAAAGTACGATTGTGTAGTTTTTAAAATAAAAATATTATATATTAAAAATGTAAATAAACAACTCTCTTTTAATATAAATTGTGATAGTTTTTATCCATCTCGCTCTATGGTCACATGACATAATCAGAGATAAGTAAATCACGTTAAAACGATTCTCTCTCAGATTTTAGACCCCGATATCAAGAAGAATTTTTGAAACTTTAGAAACTTGCTTCTCTGCATCTACGCGTAGACTATAAAGAACAATTCTTATGATCTCGATTGTCTAAAAGTATTTTTAAGAGGAAAAATTTATAAAAAAAACAAATCTTCTTAGAAAGATTTTCTTTGTATATTCTTCTGGAAAGATATTCTTATTCAAATTTAGAACTTATGACTCCGTTTATTAGTGATTAAAATTATGAAAGAGATAAGGTGGATATAATAAGAGGAGATATAGTAGAAGAAAAGATTTATTATAGAGGAGTGAATAATTATAAATAATTTATTTGAGTAGTTTTTAGGAGAGAGATATAATAAATATAAGTACGTAGATGACATTCTCGTAATTAATAATAATAATTTTTATAAATATAATGAGATATAGAAAAGAAATAAGATATAGAGAAGAGGAGCTAGGGAGGGTGTCTAAATTTTATCTCCTTTCAAATGAATTAAGCTTGGATCCCAGATATCACATCCAGGTCCAATATCACTAACAAATTCAGAATATGACAATTTGAATTTCCGTAATCGATATCTAAATTTTATCCGCCTTATTTAACCCCTGTATCATTGATATGAATTATTAAAATTGAACTACTCCGTCCGCGCATTGAAAGGAAACCGGATTCTAAACTTTATGTGATTCGGCCGAAAGTGAGACTGACCTCTTTCCTCATGTCTTGGTTGGACTCATACATATTCCTATTCATCTCTGGCGTTTCAGTACCATACTGAAAATCAGGTCCCACCCTATTTTCTTCTTCAATCATGAGTTTTTTTTACCCATTGGCCATGCATGCGTGGATTGGTCAGCCATAGATGAGGATTAGGGCACTAAACGAATCGAGTTATTTACGAATTTGGCTCGGCTCGGTTTATTTAGTTAATAAGTCGAGTTCGAGCTTAACTTTTAAGCTTATTTAGTTAACGAGTCAAGCTCAAACACTCTAAATCTCGTCTCAACTCGACTTGACTCGTTTGCCTGGTGGTTGTTTGAATAGTATGTTGTTATGGTGGTGGCAGATGGAGGAGTTGGAGTTTGGATTAGGATTAGGATCGGTATGGGTGTGCCATATGGGTTTAAATTTAAGTTTGAACATATGATTATTAGTTACGTGACAATTTTTTCACCAAATTTGACACATGATGGCGATGGAGAAAATTCCGTGTCAACTTGATTAAGGCTAATGGGAGAGGTCGAATGGATAACTATTTTTTAACATCGGATGTTTTTATTTATATTGTTTAAAAGTCGAGTGTTTAATGAGATATTTAGTTGAACACTGATCAGAGAGTTTTTTAATTTTTCTCTTAATTAAATGATAATTGCTCATTTTTATTTTAGATCCTATCGTGACAAAATTCCAAAAGTTCTTGGGGCCTTACCAGGAAAATAAAACAGGGAGACATCATTCTAAACTTTAACCAACAGGTATCCCAACATTTACTGTTAATTGCATCGTGGTCCCAAACTATTACTTTATTTCGATCATGTCCAAGTATATCAGTCATGTTGGACAAAATGAGATCCAAATTCCAACTTTATTCACTTTTCCTCAAGAAAACTTTTCATTTTCTTTTTAGTTGCATACGTTAGGGAGATCTTTGGTCCCACTTTACTATGGATGTGGGGCAATATATAAGAGGCAAGACCAAATATGACATCGTAATCATGGACGAATAATAAGTTTAAAATTCAACAAGTCTAATTATGTTCGACTCTTAATAGCAATACATTATTCGAGTGGTGTCCCCTTGTATTCTATAGAGAGTAAAATGACAGACATATATATATATATATATATATATATATATATATATATATATATATATATAAAGAGAAAAGGGTATAAAGGAAAAATAGATAAATTTGGTGATGGGACTGAACATTTTTCAAGTTATTTGTCATCTCGATGTCATATTTATATCAATAAGCAGTTTAATGTGACATAAATTAGGCCAATTGAGCATAGAAAAGGGGATCATATTTCTTCTTTTTCCCTTTGGTGAGACTATTTGGAGTTATGATCAGTTGGGACCAATTGTGTTCTTATTGTCGTCCTACATGCATTCACAATCGACAATACAAACCTAGCTGGACACGTGACCTTCAACGTGGTGTCGCCGTCCTTCACAGCTTGAACAACTCAACAACATAACCATCTCTCTCTCTCTCTCTCTCTCTCTCTCATAATTTCAACTCAGTTTAAGAGACACCCATTTAGCTTTTTCGGAGAGTGTGATTCAAAGTTTTCCTGAAGAAGATAAAAGAAAGAAAGTTATATGAAAAAGCTGCATTGACTTCGTAACCATTTGTTCATAACCAAACAAAAAGTAAGAGCTTCGAAATGATAAAGAAAGAACAATGCTAGGTACATAGATGTTAAGAATACATCCGGACACAAATGTGTTCGAAACTATTAGATGCACGTGGGGTCCTCAATAATTCAAGAATTTCATTTGCATTCAACGATTCTAGACACATTTGTGTGCGATCTGTGTCTCTAACATCTGTGTACAAAGACTTTTTCGTAAAGAGAAGCCAGTTGTAGGGGTAGATCTACCTACATCCAATAATTCTCACGTGCATGAAAACCATCACATCATTGTACCCCTCCAAGCCCTTAATTTGTCTGCAATTTTGGACTCTTTCCACCCATGAGATCTCTCATCTTACACTTTCAGTCCCCAAAAAAAGTAATATAATTTCTCATAAATCACTTATTTAAATCGAGTGATTTGGTGAGAAATAGCCAGAAATGTAAAAACAACAACTTTTTTTGATTGATTTATGTCCTTTTGTGGTGAGAAAAAAGGAATTAAGGAAGAAAGGGTGCAGAAGTGAAAAATCTCTCGGAATCCGAATGTATAGTTTGGCAAACAAATGACCAACCAATGGGCCAGCCTTTGTTCAAATTCTTGGTTTGTAAATCATAATCAGGATCACTTTTCTGAAGTTTAGTATGGAAAAGGGTTGTAAATCATAATCACAACCCTTTTTCATTTTTGGTGTGTTTGTTATGTTATTATTAGTGTAATTATAATAATTGAATCCCTCATATTTTTGTTTTGGATGGCTTCTATTTTTGTGTAAAAAAATTTCTTCCAAATAGTACACCGTAAAGTACATGCAGACATGATGTTTACGCCACAATTTCTCAATGTTATCCAAATTCATTAAAAAAAGTTAGAATGTTGAAGTCGAATGTGTTCATTTAAGGGTTTAGAAAATTTTTTTCCAAACAAGTTTTTAGAACAAATTTCTTAAATATTTTTATTTTTTTTTCAAACAATTTCACCCTTTATAAAAAAGTGTTTCTAAAATACTTTTTTCCCAAACAAGTTTTTGAAATATTTATACCAAACAATATTTCAGAATTTTTTTTCCAAAAATTATTTTAAAAACACTCAAAACAAACACACCCATAGGGGATTTGGATACTGCTTAAATTATCAACCAAAATCACTTTCACCTTTTTAAAAATTTCGTATCACTTTGAACCCGCCAAAGTAATAGAATTTGTGGATCCAATAACTCTGTTAATGGAAGAACCAAAAGACCTAATTATCCCTGACATGTAAACAGATTTTATGTTTAATTTCTATCAGTAAGAGAAATCAAACTCGGGCACCCCTTCCTTCACCGCCACAACTGAGAGAAAGCAACTCTCTCTCTCTCTCTCTCTCTCTCTCTCACTCCACATATAATTATAAACAGATAACTATACTCGAAAAGACCCATAAAAAACTCTTTGATTTCTCACCAGTAAGGAACTAACCCACCTTCATGACAATCATTCTTAATCATTTTCTCCTTAATTTTTCTATTTTTTGTGAACTCCGAATCAACCAAGCTAATTTTCCACATGGGTTTGTGTTTGGAACCACTTCTTCAGCTTACCAGGTATTTATTTGTTCATTTGCTTTCTTCTTCTTCATCTGCTCCGTTTCTGACCAAAAAACAAAGTTCGAGTATAAATGAAGATGGAGATTTGGAGAAGCTGAAATTTATTGAGATTTCTTGCCTATTGGACAGATCGGGGTCGATTTTGAATGATCAATCTGGTGATGGTGACGTCACCACTAAGAAGCCCAGAAAACACCGTTGGGTTGGAAATGGGGTTAGGTCGTAATTTGAAAGAGACAGGTGAGAATTTGGAAGAAACTACTTTTGTTAATGATAACTTGAGCTTGAATTTGAACACCAGTGGTGGAAATGGGGTTAGGCCATAATATCGGTTGAATTTGAATGATGGGTTTGGTTTGAATGACAAGTTGAATTTAAATGGTGATGGAATGGATATAAATGATAATGGGATGAATTCAAACGATGGGTTTAATTTAGATGTTAATTCTGAACAACATTTGAAGAAGAAAGAAGCATTTATTGACCTCAATTTGGATGCCAAAAGGGAGAGAGATTTAGTGCTTTCAGTTGTGGGGATCCAGAAGAGGGAACATTGTTTTTATTTGAATTTGGACTGATGTGAAGATCAAGAATTCAGATAGTGAATGTGAGGGACAGATGAAAGATGCAGAGATTGAGAGATAGAGAAGAGAGAGGGACTTTAGAGAGAGGTTTGAGGTTTAGGGCCCGTTTGGATGGGGTATTATTTTTAGGGGGATAATTTTTGGAGGGGGTATTATTTTTAGAGGGAGGGCCCACATTGATGTGATATTTATAGAGGGGTATAAAAAAGTAGATGGTTTGGATGAGGGATTAAACAAGGGGATAAAGGGGGATAAAGGGGGATAAGAGTGGGTGGATAAGGAAAAAAACTGTTGCTCGTTTGGATGGGGGAAAAAAGAAGGGGGATAATTTTTGGAGGGGGTAAAAAGATCGACGTGACATGTTTAGCATGGTTTGGGAGCAAAAAATGCAGGGGGATTATTTTTGGAGAGGTGAAAAATTATCCTCCAAAGAGGGATAAAGGGGGATAATTTTTTGGGAGGGGGGGTGCCCAAAAATTATCCCCCGGAGAGGGATAAAGAGGGGAGGGGGTATTGATAATACCCATTCTTCCTCATTACCTTATCCCCCTATTTTATCCTCCATCAAAATCAAGTACTATTTTATCCCCCTTTTTTAATACTTCATCCAAACTATCTATTTTTTATTACCTCCTCTATAAATATCACATCAATGTGGACCAACCCTTTAAAAATAATACCCCCTCTTATCTTATCCCCCTCAATAACTTATCCCCCTAAAAATAGGGTCCATTTGGACTGCGATATTTATTGTGGTATTTATTGAAATTTTTTTCGTCCTTATTTGAAATTTTTTTGTAATTTTTTATTTTTCATCAATTTTTTTTTGATTTATTGATTCATCTCGACAAGAGCTTTCAAAAAAGTTATCAATCATCGGCTAAATTTGAAAAATGTTCAGAAAAGACAAAAATAAATCCAAAAATAAAGTTTTTTGTACTTATTCGTCGTCTTTAGTGACTTTTTTTAAACTTTTGGACATAATTTTATATTCATTAGATTCCTTTCATTAAGACAGACTAATAAACTATAAAATATTGATATTTAAACAACAAATGCAAAAAAAATGAATAAAGACAAAAATAACAAATAAATAAAAACTATAGCCCAAATGGGACCTATAATCCCTTATCCAATCAGCCCCTCAAATGATTATTTTTGAATAATTTAAGGATTTTTTAACTTTTTTTTACCAATTAACGAAAAAAAAAGAAAAAAATAACAACAAAATATAAATCAACAATAAAAAATTTAGTTAAAAAGAAAAAATATATAATTTAGCTCGCGTAAATTTAGTTAACAATAAAAAAGAGAAAAAGAGAAAAATTTAGTTAACAATAAAAAAGAGAAAAATATAATTTTGGGAGGGAGTGAAAATTTAAGAGGGGGTAATAATTTTTGGAGGGGATAAGAGGGGGTAATAGGGGATAAGAGGGGGTAATAATTTTTGGAGGGGAACTTTTTTCCCATCCAAACGGAGGACTATTCTTTGCCAGGGGTCTTAATTTTTTAAGAGGGGATAAGCCCCCATCCAAACGGGCCCTTAGGGTTTAAGAGAGACAGAGAGACAGCTTGAAAGATTAAGCAAAAGGGTTGTGTATTGATTAAGGACTCTTTCAACTTTCAAGGTATTTTGGACTTAGAGCATTTTTTCATTCAAACATCACTTTTCCGTTCACAGATCTCACAGGAGACTAACGGAAGGGGTTAAAAGTGGCACACTAAAGAAAGTCAGGAGGTAATAGTGATACGAAATTTTTTTGAGGGGATTAAAGTGATTTTCAATAACAGTATAGGAGGTGTCCATGTAATTAAGCCTTAAGGCTATGATACAATTATGTAGGGCTGTAACCAGTCCGGTTTGGTCCGGTTTGCCCTATAAACTCGGACCAAACCGGTTGACTGGTTTGAAGAAATCGTAAACCGAAAACCGGACCGATGGTGTCCGGTTTGGTCCGGTTTCCGGTTTAGGTGGTATTGAGCCAAAATCATTAAACTCAGAATCAGTATACAAACAAACCCGGTACATTAAACGCGAACTCCAGAACTCAGTATACAAACCCAGTAAATCACAGACAAAAATCACTAAATCAGTATACAAATAAGTGAAATTACAAACCCAGAAATCAGATACAAAGACCAGAAGGTCCAGAACCCAGAACTCAGAAATCAAACGCGAACTCCAGAACTCAGAACTCAAAAATCAGTATACGCAAACTCAGTATAAAAAAATACGAAATCAGTATACGCGAAATCAGTATACGCGAACTCCAATACCTGTTTACTGTGGTCTAGTGTAGCTTCAACTTCGTCCGAAGTTCCGAACACGAACCAGATCTACGGCCTGAGGGAGCGAAGGCCTGAGGGAGCCGATGACCTGAGAGAGGGAGCGGCGGCCTGAGGGAGCGGGCCGGCTGAGGGAGTGAGAGGCTGAGAGGCGAGAGCAGTAGAGTGAGGTCTGACTTCTGAGATTGAGAATGAGAGAAAACCCTAAACGGCTAACACTTAAACGCTAAAACATAAAACTTATACACGTATAATAAAAACCGGTCCGGTCCGGTTCGGTCCGGACCAAAAAACCCTAAAACCGAAAACCGAACCGGAACATTTAAAAAAAAACCAAACCGGACCGAACCAGACCGGTTTGCTCCCAAAACCGGACCGGACCGGCGGTTTGGTCCGGTTTACCGGTTTGGTCCGGTTTGTCGGTTTACTCTTACACCCCTACAATTATGTATGAATTGACTCTGATAATTGATAACATGTTCAAGATTTTGAATCTGAGATTTTAAAAATAAACAAATCCTTAAGTCCTAGACTTGACCACCAAGCTAACCCTTAGGATAAATCATTGATTTACAAATTTTAATATCAGTTTGTGGACTCATTGAACATAACAACAGTAGGACTTTTGTGAAATTACTAATTTTTTGTGGAATAATAGATCATTTCAGTTATCTATTGGCTATATTAGAATGGGCACGAGAGAAAGATCAATTTGTTGTTTTTCATTCAGTCCTTTAGCATCCTTTCATTTGCGTAGATTTAACTCATTAAATTTGACTTGCACATGCATCGTGTGCCCGATCTCTTGTTCGAATTTAATTACAAGAAAAATAATTCACAAGACTTGCTCGGCACTTGGCAGATTTATTTGTAGATTTCGGGTGTCTGAGATTTTTTTTTTGGCAAAGAGAGGGGCGAATGTAATTTGGAGGGACCAAAATATAATTCTTTTTATAAATTCTAAAATTTATGCATAGGTTCTAAATTTTTTTAAAATTTTTTTAGGAAGGCTCGGGGCCCCGATCCCTTGGTTGTTCCTCCCCTAACTACAGTTGAGTTGAACAAATAACTTCCAGAAACAGATTAGTGGCCCACTGCAGATCACCATGTCAAAAGATTGATAGTCGTAGATGTTAACCAAGATTTCCTTGGTTAATGGGAGAAATAGCTTAGTTTATTTTGCAGGACATAAAAAAACAAGTGTGAAATTCAATTTGCAAATTCCATATCCCACAAGAATCTTACAACATTTCCCATATCACATGTACGAAAACAGGAAAACATCACAACAATGAGAATAGTAATCCTTTATTGCAAAAAATGGCAACAATCCAAACGTCTCATGTCTTTACAAAATACGATCAACTTTTCTCCAAGATTATTATATAGCTAGAGCTCTGAAGCATTCAGCAGCTTTCTATGGCCAAAAAATAACATTATTATAATTGATCTATATCTAAAAAGTTTCTAAAACCATCGTCTTTCCAAAGATGTGTATGGAACTACGACAAGGTGTAAATACACACCTAGTTGGCATAAACTGGAGAAAAAGAACTGCAGAACCATCCTATGGAAAGAACAAGCTGGGGAAATTTCCAGACAATGCAATGCAAAATGATCTGGCTCCTCAAAAGTCCATCGCAATACGTTTATAACCTAGAACAGAATGAGTGAAAAAGAAACTCATGAGGTGATCAAACAAATGTCTGGTTGCAGGTATTTGTATCTTTCTTCATAATTAGTTTTGCAGAATACTTGTCAAAACACTAGTTTTCAAAATAAAAATACTAATTATTCCAAAACAAACACGGCAAAAAAGCTTATGAAGTTTCCAAGGCTGTATTTGATCAAGAATTTGACTAAGGAAATGGACAATTTGAAAGACCCTAACCATTGTGAGCCGTCAGACCCTTCAACTTTTCTATTTTCCTTTCATTTTCTTTACCCAAATCCTTGATCCAAATATAGCTTAACGACAAAAAAAACCCCAATTTCACAACCATTAAATGAAGGATACATTCCACTTACTACGTGTGCTTCCCGTCATGAAACTGAGCATTTTTTGATGACTTGAACGTTTCCAAAAACTCCATAGCCTTTCGCACTTCTTGCTTCTGCCTTGACTTGTCCCATTTATGTTCAGCAGCCAGTATCTGGATTATGCGAGGCAATGCCCGGCCTGCTGCATCAGTGTCAAGAAAAGCTAGCCGAGATCTCCTGGCGATGAAATCCGTGGCAGATTCACAGTACTCGTGGCGAGCACAGTATGCAACCTCTGCTTCTAGAAAGGGGTATCCATGGGCAAGTCGCTTCCCCAAATTTTCATTCTACAAATTCCCAAAAAGATTATATAGTCAATTGGGAGGGATAGAGTACCTGCATCAGAGATTCATAGTAAAAAGATACTGGATGCATTCCCTGAAATAAGCCAACTCAATAGCTTCATACGACATTTTAATCAGTCCAGTGGCTTTTGCCAACGCTACTCTAAATTCACTTACAAGAGCTCACTTCTGTTTCTTGTTGGTGCTTAAGGAGACATCTCGTTATTGTACCATCAAGTTTTCTATGCCGAAGTATACAAGAGAAAGTGATCCACTCTACTGGAACCCCAAACTGCTATTAGAATTGTCATTGCAAAATCAGAAGAAGTATTGCAGCTAAATAGATTATTTGTGATTTGACAAAACAGTTCCAAGAAATTCATCTGAACATGAATTGTAAGTATTGCAGCTAAATTGATTTGATATGATTTCCTCAGAACAGTTCTAGAACATTCACATTAGCTTGAATTGGTATTCTTCCAATGTAAACCAGAAAAAGAGAAAAATACTACCACTAGCAGTATGTGAGGTTTCTAATCACTAGTCATATGGAGTAACAAACAAATGTAAATGAATCAAGGAATAATCCCGCGTTGTTCACCACCATCGTGCTTGTTATCCAGCAATCATGGTTTAGGAACTTAGATATGATATCTACACCATCAGCAAAGTGATGGAGACGTGTCTAATATCCTACATCTAGATTCTCTAAAACAAACTTAGATATCAATGTCCAAAGCCAAGTAGCAGCACTAAGTGAATAGAGAATCAAGAATCATTACATTTCTTCTGCTTAAATAATGCCAAGCAAACTGTTGAAGGATTCAACTTGAAACTAATTGGCAATGAGTAGAGATGCTGCACAGGCTCATATACTAGTTTTGGAGGTAATAATTAATCAATGTAGTCTAACACTCCCCTGCGCATGCAACCCCTGAACCGCACGTGGAGAGGTAAACAACAAATCCGTAACACGTGGATCATAACGACACAAGGTGCCCTAAGGCACAAACAATGGAGCAATCAACAAAGAGAGTCTATTTAAAAACCTCCAAAACTCTAGCTCTGATATCATGTTGTGAGAGATAATGAAAAAAGTGTTTAGGTTTGTTTGTTGTTAAGGTTGGCGACCTTTATGGTTTTTTGTTTTTTAGTTTTTTTTTTGAAAAAATGGGGTTGGATCATGGCTCTGATATCATGTGAAAGTATCCAACTCAAAACCAACCGGCAACAAATAGAGAGGCTGCACAAGCTCATATACTAGTTTTGGAGATAATAATTAATTAACATGGAACAAACTCTAACACAAACTAATGATCTACATAAAAATCAACTCAACTCTACTGCATGTAGCATCTTCTTTCAAGAATCTGCACCTGAGAAACTAAAGGGTAAAGGACCAAGATATTAATGCGTAATTGAGCATATTTTTTTTCTAGTAATTGAAATGTGTATGAATATCAAAATATGTAGAATGAAACCGAATTCCATAAAAATTTATCTTCTACCATAACATAAATAAGTTGAATAAAAAATTACAGTCAACAACTACAAGTCAAGACTTAATACAGGAGAAGAGGATGAAAGAAGTATGGAATGAAGTTAAGAAGCAAGGGTGTCAAACCTGTGCTATGGCAGCCACTCGTTCAGCCAAAGTACCATACGCATGGGACAAATGTTTTGCTGCAGCAGTGTCCATTACTCCTGGAACAACTTCACCACCATGTGTCTTCTTCATGCGGACATATTGTTGGGCAAGCACTGTAAAAGATGCAGGGTCCCATCCTTCTCCACCAACAAGACGTAGATTGTGAGTCAAACATTTGTTGCTAGGGGTCAGCTTTCCGGACTTTATAGCAGCATCAACTGCATCTTCTGCCATGCTAACTCATACAAAAAACAAGAAGCTTCGTGAGGATAGAGTGACAGGCCAAAGATGCTGCAATGCTAAGGTTGGTTACGCACTTGCACTTTACTTCTTTTGGGCAACCAAACTTGATCTAAATCACAAAAATTCAACCAGACTTCCTTCCTTCATACTTGATTAACAACACAATGAAAAACTGGGCTAAGGGATTGGACTGGACACATGGCACAATTAGGGGTCGGACTATACACTAAGGCCCAGTTTGTCTGTCCAGATTAAAGCATCGGATTGGACAATTAGTCCAAAGGGACCACATATCTCACCTTTGGAAAAAACTTTTGCGGCTAAATATCCGACATATATTACACTCCCTCCACCCCATATTGCTAGGCCCATATGGGAAACTCAAGTTTTTAAAGAACACGCAGTTAATGCATGTCTCCTTCGGAACTATGATTAAATTTCCACGATTACCCTTTTTTGTACTTATAAAATTACTTTGTCGTTTATAAGCGCTAATTTATGAAAATCAAAACACTATTTTCTTTTTGACTTTTCAAAAAGTACATTCACTTTGGTGCATCCCAAAATGGAATACGGGCACAGCAATATGGAACAGAGGGAGTATCCCACAAAATGCCTGGGATAGACAATGCAATGGGAGATTGATATATTTAGTCCCCTCAGTATTATTCTGATGGAATAACTGCCCTACGGAATTATCTATCCCCCCATTATTAATCCAGCCCAACAAATAGGACAAAAGAATCAAAGATCCCAATACTTGTCCTCATTTGACAAAAAGCAACCCAATGCAACATGTTATAGAGAGGCCCAGACCAGCAAGATAAAATATACCTTCTATAGGTAGTCCACTTTCCACCAGTGATTGTGACTAAACCGGGGTAATCTTCACACACCACATGATCCCTGGAAATGCTCTCAGTGTTCTTTGCTCTAGGATCTGTTGCCAACGGTCGGATACCACTCCAAGCAGAGAGAACATCTACACGCCGAACCTAAATTGTCCGGTAAATTTTAAGTATCCACTAAATGCAGTGTAATTGAAGAAAAAAGTAGACACCAAGGCTGAGAAAATTTAAGTGCTCCCCAGTTCTGTTGCAAATATACATCAAGACGGATGGAAAGGCAGCAGACTAACTCCATAAGAAACTAACTTTAACTCTGATCAAAGAAACTAAGCAGACTAACTCCAGAAGAAACTAACTTTAACTGAGAAACCAACTAGTGGTAATGTCTTGATTATGCGTAGGAGCACATTTAGAACTTCAACTATAGTGTTTCCCAACGACACTATTATGTTGGCAAATATCCACACCAAATAAGCAAGTCAAGTTGTAAACATGGTACTAAATAAACGCAACTAAAAAGGACTCAGATCCCGACTTTAGAGGTAAGAATTGATTTGAGCTGCTCTATGGCATGGGAAGCAATTGCTTGAGATGGTTAAGCAACAGAATATTTCATCTCATCTACTGACTCAACACTCTTAATCAATGTGTATCTAGGAGTACTCCAAACTGTTGTCAGAGCACAATGATAGCCCTCCAATTTATCCACTCCCTCATGTCTCTGCACAAACACAAATCGAAGTTGCAGAGGTTCGGACCATGCTCAATGTCTTGGTACCATTTATAAAATAAATAACCTAGACATTTGTTTGCATACTTCACACACTACCACCTATGCTCCAATTCTTGTTCGGTTAAGGTAGGCATGAAATATTTCACTTCGGCCGTCTCACGTGCATACCTATAACATATAAATTGAACAAGCTGGAGATGAAATTTATAAAATTAAATCTGCAAAGCAATGCCCGGATATTGTGTGAAAATGCAACATGTTTCACAAACTGGGGAGTCATAGCCATGTAACATAGTAAGGGAGACACTCGCAGAATCTATCAACCTTCACCAAAGTAGATATTGAGGTTTAAATGTGCATTACAGAGCATCAGAAAAGAAAGATGTTAACCTTCAAATTTCTAGTCAATTATATCCATTATAATTCAAGTAAAGGTGATGCTATGGTCCATTATCGGTAGACATCTGCCAGAGTTAAAACTGACGTGCAGAGACTCTGCAAGCACACATAGATCGAAAATTTGAACCTTGATCAAAAGTAGATATTGAGGTGTCAATGGGCATTACAATTGATCATAAAATTGAGATGTTAACCTTCAAAATTGTAGTCAATTATATCTATTATCATTCAAGTAAAGCTGATGCTATGGTTCATTATCGGTAGACATCTGCCAGAGTTAATTCAAAACTGAAGTGTGTACACTTTGCAAGCACACGCACATCAAAAATTAGCCCAACAAAAGGACAGAAATTTTTAACCAACAAAAAGATATAAACTTCCTAGTATTTAGGCCAACTAAATTTAGAGCATGAAGCCAAAGAGACAACCAAATAATAAGGTACATCTACAAATTTTGTATTTCATGGTTCCACAAATATTATAAGTCCATGTCAAGTACAAGATGACCAGATATAGATGGTTAGAAGAAACTCCAACAAAAAAGCCACCAAAAATTCCTTTCCGAACACAAACATTTTAATACATGCAAACACAAACTGACGAATCTAAAAATAGCAAAATGTGCGAACCTTAACATTAAGGTAGTCACTTATGGCATCCAGTATAAATTGAATCTCATCCTCATGTGGTTCCGGAAGCATTGTAATGGCGGTGTTTGAATCCGTAGTGCCAGCAACTGTTCTCCCCAACCATGGCAGCATGAAGACAACACGCCCATCTTTTGTTTTAGGAACAATTAAGCCCATTCCCTCAGGAGAATAGTAATCAGGTAGCACAATATGTACCCCACTGCTTGGACAGATCATTGGTTTTGCATCATTGTCAGCCAATTTCCTCAAAGAATCACAAAATGGCCCAGCAGCATTCACAATAACCTTGGCATATGTATCAAACTCTTTGCCTACACAATTTGACAAGCAACGTGGATCAACTTAGACATAATTAATCACACTAACCGCCCCTACTTATACCAAGTTCTGTGTCTGTGGATTGGAAACCATGGGAAATTCAATTGACAACAGCCAATGAGGGAGAGAAACATTGAATAAACAAGTGAGAGAAACCTTGAGTAGACAAAATTAAGAGAGAGAGTAATCAATGTGCCAACCCTTCTACACTTCCAAAACAAAGTCGAATAACAAATACAAAATGTGTACCCATGCGTGACACATACTTCTCTCGCACACACAGAAGAGCGTGACAATATTCTTGAAACCGCCCCCATTCCCCAGTTTTGGAATATCAGTCCTGGACCCATGCAGTGTGATTTTCCTTTAAAGATCCAGATACGAAGCTGGATCCCAGAAGTTTTCACATATCTAATGACAATGAAGGTTTGCGTGCACGGAGGGACTATATGCGGTGTACAAACATCACGAAGTCAGTTACATGATTCCACGTCCACCCTTCCAGAGAAAGAGGTTGAAGGGGAGGGAATACAAAGAATGGAGCAAGGGAAATTGAATACAGCAAACAATTCTACCAAAGGTATAGCTGACTTCAACTAATCATGCTTGAGTAAAACTTGCTTGGAAAACATGAAGCCATGTTGGTGACAAATCTCATAAAACACTTGCCATACCTGTCAGGTTGTCTCGAACACGAGCACCGGTTATCCGCTCGCTCCCTTCATCTTTTAGAAAGGATATGACTTCAGCATGGTTAAGCACTGCTGCACCTGCTAATGCAGCCGTGCACGCTAACCCAACATTAACTCTGGAGTCATTCATCTGACCATCGTAATAAACCACGGTGCCCTTCAAGGTTCTATCTTGACCCTTCTTTGCAAGAGTGGGGAAGAGTTCCACAGACTCTTGTGCGGAATAATATCTGGACAGGTGCAGCAGCCGTGCTCCAGCGACCAGATCATATAGTTTCAAGCCCATCCAGAAGTACACAACCTCAAACCAGTCAAAACATGGTGTCATGCACGGCAAAGCATGACATAGGTGTGGAGCATTCTCAATAACCTGTTTACGCTCCTCAAGGGCATGGAATACGAGCTTCAATTGTCCGTAGTCGAAATTAAACACTGCTTTCTCCAAGTACCGAACTCCTAAAACATTGTTTAAATAAGTACAAAAACCAAAAGGAAGATTACTGACAATATTAAAGAATGCAACGAACAACAACAAAACAAACAGAAGAAGATCTTAGACAAAAACTTAGAAGTGGAATAAAAAAGAATCAGCAGAAGATAACTGAGTTCCCAACAATCACTTTGGTAATAGATAAGGTAATCTCTTATAAGCTTGAAAGGGAAAGAACTCAATGTTTACATTGATACCTCAAAGAAATTAGTCCCACGAACCAGTCCAAACTGTCGAGTGTATCCGCATGTACAAAATAAAATATACTGGATACAGGGTTCAAAATATCAGTCATTAAGAATCATATCAGTTATTATGTAGCGGAATTTGGGACGTCTGATACTGTTATCAATTTATCGGCCCATACAGTCTGACATCTACCGACATATAGCCGTATCTCGATATCGATAACTATCCCGAGGTAGAATCCTGTGGACACTAGACGCTATGACAGCATAGAGACATTTCTCCCTTAGTAATTTGACCAGAAAAACCATGAGCCCCTTCATAGAAGCAAGGCTCCAATCTAGAATCTTAGCCTTTGGAGACATGGTCCAAAGCCACATGTTCATGATGTTACTGGTTGGTTTAAATTATTTAGTCGTTGGAATTTTATCAAAAGTCTTACATTAATAAGCCCAGTTTACTTATGTTCATGATGTTACTGGTTGGTTTAAATTATTTAGTCGTTGGAATTTTATCAAAAGTCTTACATTAATAAGCCCAGTTTACTTATGTTCATGATGTTACTGGTTGGTTTAAATTATTTAGTCGTTGGAATTTTATCAAAAGTCTTACATTAGTAAGCCCAGTTTACTTACTTTAAATGCTATTAGATTTTTGGATGAAATCTTCAGCCTCAAGTCAATATCATAGTGGCAAGGTATAGTTTTATAAAGCAATCAAATTGTCAATACAGTTTCAGGAAGCCTATCCTAAAGAATGAAAAAATACAATGGATATAAGGTGCTGCTTCTTATTCTACTTCTCCATCATCATCATTGGGAGAATGACTAGAAATGATTTGAAGGTAAATCCATGTGCTTACTTTCTACCCTCAGTTCAAACTCCCCATACTCTCTTCCCTCCCATCTATTTCTTCTTTATCTACAAATTTGATAAAAAAAAATAATGAGCATTATAAAATATCCCTTTTGATAACCATACATAATATTTTGCCCATCACGTATTTAGTAAAGTACTAACTGATCCAGACTAAATCGGTTCTCTAATTGACGGTTACTATGGCAAGTTTCTAATTTTTCTTTTCCAAACAAATCAGTGAAAATAACCAAATTTGGAGACCACAATCCCACTACGCTGGAGCACGGAATTGACATTTCACCAAATTCTTTAATTCCGCAATGAGCAGCTATCTAACACTACGAACTTTGAGAAATTCATCCAGGTAGAGCTTCTCGAGGTAGAAGTAACTTTGGGCTGCACATATCCTTTAAAGAACAAGGTCTGGTTGCATGCTTTTTCTTCTAGCCATGCATGAACTCCATCCGGCACAAAATAAATCTAATCCACACCGGTACTTGTCGTGTTGCGAGAAACCATTAAAACCAATAACAACTGCATCTACAGAACCCATTCTTAAATGCTTATACGATGGATGTACCAAATGCCACAATAAGTAGGCCCAAGAACCAGATCCCATTCCCACAGTATCTATCAAGTAGGCCTAATTTCTTTTCGTGTAACCATAACAAAACCAGCTGACAACTGTTAGCACTAGTAAAAAGTGCGTAGGGTTTTTGATTACTTTACCCTGACACACATCTGGCAAATATATAGATAGAGGGAGAGTGAGTACAAGGACGTAAAATAACTAAGTACCCTCACACCCTAATACTAAACACATATGTCTAACAAGCAAAAATAAACAACAATAACTAACTATTAACCAGCTGACAACAAATTAACCTGTATCTTTTTTCCGCATACTATTCTTCATGTCAGCAAAAATTGGGAAAAAAAGAGCAATCTACTAGTCATGAAATATATCCATTAGCAAGAGCATATATAATCAGTATTAGCTACTCAAGATTTGAAATGTCCAAAAACCTGGGAGCATTCAACAATAACACGGCCTAGCAGCAATGGCCTAACATTTGGAACTTCACATTAGTATGCCATTAATACGGGTTGTTATACCTGCATTCTAGCATCAAGTTACTAACTTTATTCTCCGACTTACTAACTTTATTCTCCGATGAAGCACCTAAGACATTTTCCTACAGCTATACATTGTACCGAATTGGCACAATATAGTTAATGCTAAATTTAGCAAGCCATTTGTTTCTACCTCTCTCCTAATGGGACTCGCATATAGCAATTCAATCTGGCATTTTGTCAGATGCAGCATTTGTACTATTGGAGCAACCTCCTCATAGCACTTTGATATTATTCATTGCTAAATAAAGCCATAGCTAGTCATCTCCAATGGACTTACAGAACCACTGGACATGCTTTTGAAAGCAAACATCAGCTTCTTCACAACCCGAAGCACTAACTAGAATGAATAGCTATATTGCGATTTCCAGAGTATACATATTCATATGCACGGACAACCAAGCTCAAATGAACTCTCAGGTTGGACACTCCGAATTACCTCCATGAATTAGTTTTGTTGATCTCGAAGACGTCCCGGACGAGAAGTCCTCTCTCTCTACGAGGCCCACACGGAGTCCTCTTGTCGCAGCATCAAGTGCAACGCCGCATCCGGTGGCCCCACCACCAATGACGAGAACGTCGAGTGGATTGGCGGGGCTGGAGCCGATCAAGGCCGATTCCTGAACTGCCCTCGGGGGAACATCAGAGAATGGATCGCCAATTTTACTCCGGAAGGACTCCAGGGCGTGCCCACCACCCCTGTCGTTTGCGGAAACAGAGGGTTCGCGCAGGCAGGCGTAAGTGCCGCCGCCGGCGACGACCGCGGCAGTGGCGCGGAGGCGGTGCAGGCGAATAAAGTGGGCCATGGTTGATGGGGAAATGTGGTGGAGAGATGGGCCTGACACAGTTTGTTAAGAAGGCTTTGGGATCGGAAAGCTTTAGGACAGGTGAATTGACGAGAAAACCATTGCGAACGGAGTAATTATTCAGTGGTGTTGGTCCATGGTACTCCAATACCTTTCCTCCACTCACTTGCATCCCATATGAAATTTGCGGTAGAGAAGGGCTACAAAACCACTGAATAATTTCCCGCGGAAGGCAGCGTTTGGCTTGCCGGTGCAATTATTTAAGTCACCTCCGAAAATTGAAATGCCAATTTGATTTGAAATTGTCATGCATGCTACACGGGACTCACGGCAATCTCGTAAAAGCAAGAGGTTGGAAAAACCTGAAACATTAAATTTTTTTTAATAATTTTTTATCTTTTTTAATTTGAGGGGAATATGGAGTATAACAGTTAACCCCTATAGTTATTTTTTTTTATCACATTTATAAATTAGGAAAAACTTTTTTTAGAGAAGTCTGAATTTTACTTTTAAGATTACGTCAAACTGTGTAGTTTATTTCTATATTAGAATAGATTTATTTTTCATGAAAAATTTCAAATAAATCAAATATCATTAAAGATTTAGTCAAATCATATTTGACGATGAATTGTCTATTAGTTTTTACCAAATATATTACGTACACATAGATACCAATGTTCCACGTACTTAATATTTGAAATGAAAAAGTAAACGTACTGAAACTTACATAAAAAAAATTGAAAAGTATATTAAAATTGTTGTGGGTATTATTTCACATCATAAGAGGAGATGATTTTTTAGTTGGGTACGTATTTAGTGGACCCTTGAATCACTAATATAATGCACATGCACATTAAGCTAGAGACGTGTCACCCCACGCTATTTTTAAATAATAAAAATAAATTATAATAATACTATTCGATTAGGTATTTATTAGTATTCAAATAACTTTATATTTTTATGTAAATAATCTAAAAATTAATATTTATAAATCGAACAAGTTGCATCAAATCCCAATAGATTTTATCTAAAGACTATAAGAGAATTAGACCAGTTTTTTTTTTTTTAACAAACAAAAACCATGACAAAGTTCAATTTTATGAGGTTACATTTAATTTTTCTCTTCGGGATTTTACGCACAATATGCAGCTACCCAAATAGAATTTCATCAAAATTATCACTTCTTAATTTAAATTATGATTATGTCCTTCATTTGTGTATCTATAACGTACACTAAGCATGTGAACTTACCAATATTCTCACATTTTTTTTAAGAAAAATAAATTTTTTTAAACAAAATCACGTGACAACTTTACAAATTCTATTACTCCTCTTTTTCATGGTATCTTAAAAACTCCAATTTGGTAATTACTATGAATTGATTTTAATTTCTAAAGTAAATCAGTACCTAAAAGGCAACGTTTTTAAGTCACTTTATAAATCTCATATTTACGTAAATGATGTGTAGTTTGAGTATCGACTTCAAAGATTCTAGTTAACAAATTCTTTAAATGGAAAGATTTTCCATTAATGCGTGGCCTCGAATTATCCAAAATGGAAAGTCTTTAAGTCACGTTATAATCTTTTTTTTTACCCAAGTGATTTGCAGTTTTAATATTGACTTATGAGATCCCACCAAAAAAATGTCCTTTTAAATATAAAGATTTTATTGAAAAAATAATTACGTTCCCAAAATTTTGACGATTTTGTCCCAAAAATAAAGTGAGACTTAAATGCCAATTGAGTCGGGTCCATGTAGAGTTGTGTACTTCTAAGGTGCAGTTTGATAAAACTAAAACTGAAAACTTAAAATTGAAAATTAATCACTAAAAACTGAATACTGAATTTTTTAACTATAAAAGCTATTTGTTATGTACTAAAATTAAACACTAAATTAATTAAGTTGTTTGGTCCGCACAAGAAGTTGAGATTTAAAGTTTATTTGTTTTTCAATTTATCCCACAATAAGTCTTGCGATACACCAGGCCCCACTTGATATTGTAAGCGTGGTGGTGGTGGTGGTCGGAGGGTGGAGCGATAGTTGGTACAGTGGTGGCGGATAACGATGGTGGTTAGTGGCAGTGGGAGTTAGCGGCGGTGGTCAACAGTGTGGTGGTGACGAGTGGTAGTGATGGTTAGCAGTGTGGTAGTTAATGGCAATAGTTGGCAGTGTGGTGGCGACGGGTGGCAATGGTGGTTAGTGGTGGGTGGGTGGTGGTGGTGGTGGTTGGTATGGTGACGGTAGTGGTTAGTACTAGTGGTCAGCTATGGGGTGGTGGTGGATGGCGATAATGATTAGTGGCAGTGGTCAGCAGTGCATGGTTAGTAGCGGTGGTCAACAGTGTGGTGGTTAGTGGCGATGGTCGGCAGTATGGTGGTGACAGGTGGTGGGTGGCGGGTGACGGTGGTGGTTAATGGAGAGTGGTGGTGGTGGTGGTAGTGGTAGTGGTAGTGGTTAGTAGCAATGGTGGTTAGTGTGGTGGCGATGGTGGTTATTGCCAGTGGTTGATAGTGTGGTGGTGGCAGGTGGCGATGGTTAGCAATGTGGTCCTAGCGGGTGGCGGGGTGATGGTGGTGGTTAGTGGTGGTGGCGGTAGTTAGTGGCAGTTGCGGTTAGTGTAGTGGCGGTGGTGGTTAGTACCAGTGGTCGACAGTGTGGTGGTGGTTGGTGACAGTAGTGGTCAGTAGTGTGATGGTTAATGATGGTGGTCAGCACTATGGTGGTTAGTGGCGGGGGCGGGTGGTGTTGGTGGTTAGTGGTGGGTAGTGTTAATGTGGTGGCGGGTGGTGGTGGCGGTGTCGGTGGTGGTTAATGCCGATGATCAGCAGTGTGGTGGTGGCAGATGACGGTGGTCGGCAGTATGGTGACAGTGGTGGTTAGTGGCAGGTGCTAGTAGTGGTTAGTGGCGATGGTCGGTAACGTGGTAAATAGACTTTTTTTAAAAAAAAAACTCTTTTGAGTGTCTTCAGCTTTTTGATTAAGTTGGGGGTAGCTACTTAATTGTCTGCTCTTTATTTTTGCTGAAAATTTAATATATTAAGTTCCTCAAAATTTCGTTATCAAACTGACTTAATACTTTTTTACTTAACCTATTCAATTTTAAGTACTGAAAATGGGTTATCAAATAGCCCCTTAAGGAATTCAAGTAATAAAAATAATAAATAAAATTTATTAATAATTGAATAAGAAATTGACTCTTAAATTATATTCCATGTGTGGTATGTGAAAGGGTAAAAAGTTAACTATTCTTGCATAGAAAAATCAAGTTGTAAAAAAGGCGAGCACAGATTCCAAGTTTGCCTAAATATTGTGCTCCTTGGGATACCAAAGTTTTTTTAGTGAAGAGGAACTAAGTAATGTGAGTTTTGGTTTAAATTATCACACGTATGCATCATTGTCACTACCCGTCCAGACTGTGACCAAAGTCGGGGTCATGGGCTTCGTGGGCCGAAGCCTGTATATCGGGGCCTGGGTTTGTGCATGGCTTGTGCTAAGGCCTTGGGGTATGATGCCTTACCTTTTTATTGCTCAAAGTGTGGCTTACTTGGGCTTGGGCTTAATGAACTGGATACAAGAGACATATTCAATATGGATGGTCTAAGAGTTGAAGAGTGTAAGATTCTTTCCCTTTAGATGCCCACATTTTTGCTTTTATTATCATATTGTACATAACCTTCAATTTTGCAATTGTAACGTCACTATAACGTCCCAATTTTTCGATACATTTAGTAAATTTAATTTTCAATTAATTTGATAATTTAAGCAATGATTAAAATAAATATTGCATTAAATATAAATGTCAATTGTGAAGTTATAGTCAAAATATTGAAAATTATCTTTTATAGGTTTACAGGTGAATTTGAAAATTTAGAACAAAAGTACTAAAGACAAGGAAGTCGTGTCTCGTTGTAGTCTTCACCTCTAAAGTTTGGCTCTTCTTACTTGAGTAGCACTTTCATCTGCTCTTATTCATCTGTCATGAAATATTAGAGGCAGAAAAATTGCTCTATGAGTTGTAAAACTCATAAAATAACATATTCAAAAAAACAAATCAAAAGATGTGCAAGTACAACAATAGCAGAATAATAAATTGAATAAATGAAATAGTGAAATAAAACACCTAAGTTCATTATGAACCTTACATTTATGTTTTTAGTGTTCTCCACTTCAAGAATCCAAATCTTACTATCGACTCTAACGTAAGGCCCTCACTTGATATTGATTAGTCTTTACATATCTTGGACATGTAGTCCAAGGTGATATACTTGACTTGATTATCGACGATCCTACATAGAAAGGACCTTCTGCCGTCTACTCATATCAATAACTACATTACCTTACCTAGATCGTAATGAACGTGCGTCACCAGATCAGGTACCAACAAATCTTAACTAATTTCGTTTCCTGTTCAATGATGCCAAAACACTAGTTGTCACTTTTTTAGAATTCGGAGTTACCTTCGCAGAAGTCTCCAAAATCATCCTCAATTGTCTCCAACTACTCTTAGGTGGGGTCCTTTCAATAGATAAAATAAACGGGTCGACCTCAACAACTAAATCGCCATGGCGGGACCACCTAAACTGGTTCACAATTATTTATGTTCACCTATGTGTCTCTCTATTCATGAACTTAATTATAATGCACATTCGACATCCTCCACCGCCTTATCAAGTGCTATTCGAACATGTGTCCTTAACGTATAATTTAGGTTTTCCTCAAATTCAAACGATGACAACTTTAAAGAAAACTGAGCAGCATAATGGCTGTAATTGGAGCACATTCACGATAATCAGAATCTCATTAACATCATACAACAATAGCTCAACAACATAACCATACTAATTAACATGATAACATCATAAATAAAGTAACATCATAAAATGACATGAATGAAATGATAGAATACCAACAACAATAGTATACCTTAGCAACTGGTCGACTCATCTTGAAACTAGATTCTCGAACAGAGTCTAACAGGCTAAAAAGTTACTATGCGATTTCACGAGAAACAAAAATCTAAAGGTTGAAGGTACATATTCCTACCTTGCAGTGCGTTTTGGTGTGAATCGATAACAATTTTGGTAGAACTTTAACCCTCACTCGGGCGACATTTCCACTCTTTAACTTTTTCACTCTAGAACCCACTCTTTTTACCCGCTCTCTCGTCTTGAACGTGAAATGGGAAAGAAACACGGATGGGTTTTTATAGTCTTGGAGGATGAGACTCCATTAAAATAGAAGCCAAGGAGGTTATGAAGCCCAAAAGGTGTTCAATGACTGAAGGAAAAAGTGAAGAGCAAAGGTCTGCCAACAAGGAATTGTTTAGATGTGACTTGCTCCTCAAGATCGCACATACACCCGAGATTTTCGCTGTCCAATTGATATATAACTTAAATTTATAAATAATAATAATAATTTCGTTAATTAATCGGAAACCATGTTTTTTTAGCAAAAATTGTGGGTTATTATAGTAACTATTTAGTCAGATTTAAGAATTATCATTAATGCACAAATTCAAGACTGGCTGCAACTAAAATGTCCTATACGACTTAGAATAATATGGTTCGTATTCTCTCTCTAGTTTAATAAAATTCAACCTTTACTTTTCAAGATAGACTTTCCTAACAATCAATATACAACTTAGATAAAAAAATGATAATGAACTAGAAAACTAATTTCTGAACCATAATAAGATGATGCTGTAAAGTTATTTCTAAATACAATAGTTCATTTGAGACCTATGTAAACACACAATGTTCTTAAAATAAATTTGTTGTCTCACAGAGTGCAGAATGATTTGTCCAACATTCATCTCTTATAATACAATAGATGAACAATAACGGTAGCACTCCTCGAACAATCAAAAAAATATACCATGGAATACTCTCTCTTACTGGAACAAAATCACAATAATAGAGGAAAAAAAATAAAATAGAGAGCCTTGGGATATTTTCATGAGAAGAGTATTGAAACTAGATATCAAGGTGTCATTTTATATTTAGTAAGGGACCTTTATTCTATAGTTTTTCTTGAATTCGTGCATCAATGACATGACTTAAATTTGAATAAGTGATGACTTTATAATTGCAAAATTGAAGATTGTTCAATACAACCATAAAAGCAAACACGTGGACATCTGAAAAGAATGAGTCTTAAACGTTTAGTTATTGGACTATCTAAGTGCATATAGATACAACCTAGACCATCAAGTCCAAGCACAAGTAAGCTCACACTTCTGAGCAGTAAAAAAGTAAGACATCAGGACCCAAGGTCTAAACACAAGCCAAGTCTAAACCTAAGTCCACGACCTACAGACCTCATGTGAGGACCCGTAATATTTTTTGTTTTTTATTTCAATGATTTATTAATTGCCTTGAATTCAATTTAACAAGTGATTTTATGCACATATAATGATTTAGAATTTATGTGTGGTGTATGTTAAATAAGGACCTTGTGTAGCATGTAATATAATTAGAAGATGAAAGTGTAATTGAGGCTTTAAAAGCCTTACATCAGACTTTTGAGCAAAAAAAACCCATCTTTCCCACTCTATCTCTCTCTTCTTGCCCGTTTGCCTCTATTGGTGTGTCTATGTGATAGCTCTCTCAAAATTTCATCTCACAAACCTTGCAAGAATTTTGAAATCCCTCAAGATTCTTCATATTTCTCTTGTATTCAGTGAGTATTTGGTGGTTGATTGTGCTCGTTTTATTTGGAGTGAGTTTACTTTAAGTTCATCCACCATTGGAGTTAAGGCTTACTTTTGAAGCTCAAATTTTTCGATCTGACACTCGAGGTAGGGATCTCTTACATCTCTTATGTGTGCATGGCTTATTTTTGGTGTTTTACGAGTTTGGTTGTTGGTTTAGAACTTGAAAATAGAAGTTGAGAAAAATCTGCAAAAATTTTGCATTTTTAGGCAATCCTTGCTATTACCATTAGTAATGTTTGTATTATCGGTAGTTCTGTACTTTATTTTCAGGCAGTGTCCTGTATTACCAGTAATAGTATCTATATTACTGGTAGTAGTGTATGTATTACCGGTAATTCTATGTTCTATACAAATTTGAGATTTTTATCGATAACTGAGTTGTTAACCTCTAAGGTTAATGTTTTACACAAATTCTTTGGGCTTATTTCTAGAATTCATATCGTATAATTACAATGCAATATGTTATAAATTTAAGATAGTGATTACGAGACATGTGCATTACTTGAGAGTTTAAATTGATGAAATGAGATTGCTATGTGACACGTGACATGCGTGAGGCACTAGAATAACATGATGTATGAACTAGACTCCTCGAGAGGAAAGCTAGGATGATTGTACTAGATTTCTTTGGAAATGTTAGGAAAGTCTTGAATTAGATTTCTCGAAGGGAATGCTAAGAGTGATGAACTAATCTCCTACGAGATTACTAGGTATGAGAATAGAAATGCAACGAGGGCATGATTGATTGAATTAATAACCTACGAGGTGTGATAAATGGTTCTATAACAAACTTGTTAATGTTATTGACGTTATTATTTGACATAATTCATCTTTAGTCTTTAACTTAAATTTGTTCATGATCTCGCTATTATTGGATATCTATGTTTACTTGTCATACCATACTATTTCATATCCATGTAAGGTTAGTACAGATTTCTCTATTGGGCTTGTTAGCTCAGTTCCTTTATTATTTTTCAAGTGCAACTCCGGACGTTTAGCATCGTTTGACATGGGTGCTTGGACTGTTGCATGATTTTTGAAGAGTCTCATACATGGAGTTATTTAGCATGTCTTACGTAACAGTTTTTGAGAAGATGTATTGTAACTCTATTTTATTTTGGTGACATACTCAATGTAATATTTTGAAAATTTTTATTCAATGTAAATGGTCATTGGGATGGATGACCCATTATGTACTTATGATCAAGCTGGAACACTTATCCCCTTATGATATTTTGGAAAAATTTCGTTGAGCCTTTAGCGAGGATTCTTTTATGGCTATTTATTTATTTAATTATTTATGTTTTAAAATTTGAGGGCGTGACACCTCATACCATGTGCCCGAATCATAGTTAAGACAAGAAGCAATTGG
This sequence comes from Arctostaphylos glauca, assembly GCA_019985065.2. Taxonomy (NCBI): domain Eukaryota; kingdom Viridiplantae; phylum Streptophyta; class Magnoliopsida; order Ericales; family Ericaceae; genus Arctostaphylos; species Arctostaphylos glauca. The sequence goes on along the minus strand of JAHSPW020000002.1, from coordinate 18,931,110 downwards.
GCGTGCACGTGTGGGAATTTAGGTCAAAGTCTCCATCCCCTTTTTAGAAAACTTTGGTACTCCAAAAAGGCCCAACCTTTAGGCAAACTTGGGATTCATATGCTCATTATTTGCAACTTTGAACATCCTCCGAGCGACAGTCCCTCTCTTTTACTCTAGAACTCACTCTCTGGTCTTGAACGTGAAATGAGAAAAAAACATGGCTGGGTTTTTATAGTCTCAGTGGATGAGACTCCATTAAAAGAGAGGAAAATCAATGGGTAATCCTTCCATCTGCTAACCACAGACGTCATGAAACCCAAAAGGTGTTCAACGACTGATGGGAAAGTGAAGGGCAAATGCCTGCCAACAAGGAATTGTTCTGGTGTGACTTGCTCTTCAAGATCACACATACACCCGAAATCCTTGCCGCCCAATCAATATATAACTTGAAGTTATAAATAATACTAAAATTCTATTAATTAATAAAAAATTATATATTTTTTAAAATCGCGGGTTATTATAATCACCGTTTGATTAGGTTTAAATCTTGTCATTGATGCACAAATATAAGACTGGCTGCAACTGAAATGTCCCATGTGACTCTGAATAATATAGTTCGTATTCTCTCGCTAGTTTAATAAAATCCAAGTTTTATTTTTCGAGACAGACTTTCCTAACAATCAGTATACAAATTAGACCAAACATGATCGTGAACCAGTACAATGAAAATAAACTATGAACCAGAACAATATGATGCTGTAAAATTTCTTATAAATACAATAAATCAAATTGAGGCCTGTGTGAACACACAATATTCTTGAAAATAAATTTATTGCCTAACAGATTGTTGAATGATTTGTCCGACATTCGTCTCCTATTCTCTTAGGATATAATAGATGAACAATAATAGTAGCACTACTCAAACAATCTGAAAAATGTTAGGTATACTCTCTCTCACTGGAACAAAATCTTAGTAATAGAAAGAAAAGAAACAAAATAGAGAGACTCTGGATTTCTTTGGGATTTTTTCAAATCTTGGAAGAGTATTGAAATCAGATATTAAAATGTCATTTTATATTCAACAAGAGACCTTTCTTTTTCAGTTTTTCTTGAATTCGTTCATCAATAACATGACTTAAATCTGATTGAGTGGTGAATTTTAGTTGCAAAACTGAAGGTAGTTCAATACATCAATGAAATAAAAAATGTGGGCATCTGAAGAGGAAGAGTCTCAGACTCTTCAGCTCTTGGACCATTCAAGTGCATATGGATACAACACCTAGTTCATTAAGCCCAAGCACAAGTAAGCTCACACTTATGATAAAAAAAAAGTAAGACACTAGGACCCAAGGGCTAGGCACAACCTAAACCTAGGCTCACGATCTACGGATCTCATACCACAGGCCACTAACCCACAAGCCCCCAGTCCCGATCACAATTTAGACAAAAAGCAATTGCGGCACGCACATGTGGAAATTTAGGTCAAAGCTTAGATCCCCCTTTTAGGAAAATTTGGTACCCCCAAAGGGCGCAACCTTTAGGCAAACTTGGGATTTGTATGCTCATTATTTGCATCTTTATTTTTTCATGTTGGACTATATGACTTTTTACCTTCCTACATACCATACATGAAGCATATTTTTAGAGCCAATTTCTTTTTCAATCCTTAGTGAGTTGTATGTATTCTTTCAATGTTTAAATCCATTACTTAGGAGTAAATAAATCTACTTGGACCCACCTCAATTGGCATTCGAGTTTCACTCAATTTTTGGGACAAAATCACCAGAGTTTTGAACAAAACCATTTTTTCACATATTTTTTTAGTTGCCAGTGCATGATCTGAAATCTAGCTATTTATATTTATAATATTTACTAAGTATGTGTATGATAAATATATATTTTTAAATAAATAGAAGTTGCACATAATATTTTTCTTACTTTCTTATTCAGTTTTTCAACCATAAGAAAAAAAATTCCAAGTTTTTCTTCTAATATAAGTTCCCATTTAATACTGCAGGCTTCTAAAAATTGAGCTATCTTTTATTGGCGATCCATTTACGAACCACACAAGTCCTTGCATGTCATATATTATTGAGTTGTAAATGATTTTATCTTCTTTTAAATTTGGAGAGTCGAAATATGAATTATGAAAATGAATCATTGGTCAAATATGTAACGAGGGATAAGTGATGCCTAGCAAAAAAGAAAGAACAAAGAAATGGGTGGATAAGTGATTAGATTTTGTGTTCTCAAGAGTTGCAAAAAAAATTTAAATAATGATAAATTGAGCGATCAAATTGAATATTGATTGATCAGATTAATTTGATCAATTGCACATCGATCGAACCACACTGGAATTGGAAGTTGATTGATCAGACATTGATCGCATGTCGATAGGATTGCATTGGAATCTCCTATTGATTGATCAAGTGTCGAGCGAATGCCAGTCAGACTACACTGGATAAAACACAAATTGACAAATTGATCGATTGAATTATGAAATGACCGATCAAATTCCAAGCTCGATCGATCCAATATTGTTGGCTACTCGCTTTATAAACATGCGCGAACTTCTCATCTAAACCTACAGAGCCCCCTATACACACTCACACAACCTATTTTGAGAGCTCTTCAATTATAGAATATGTTCTCAAGTAAAACTTGGAGATCTCTGATCTTCATCTTCTTTTCAAAGAGCTTTTCTTCTTCAACACATGTAGTTCTTTCAGTATATTTTTGAAAGGATACAAAAAGTTTGAGGATGAGGATTAAGATGACAATCCTGCACGGGTGTGATGAATGAGGATTCGATAAGTAAGTCGTATCACACCATCACATGATATATTTAATGCACGATTCCTTGTCATAATTTTTACCCGTTTAGGAGTTTTCTACATAATCTATGACTTTCCTTGCTTTGATTTAATTACTATTTTGTGATATAATTAGTTTATAACATGTAAATTGAATCAATGAATTTTTTTAGTAATTTTAAATATTAAAACATAATTCAATAAGGAATCTCGTGCTCCTGTGCATAGTACATGTACCATGTTGGAGTGCACTTGGGACCCCTTTAGATTTCGATAAACCTGGGCTGGCTTCAGGTTGCTTGTGTTGGGCCTGGCCGTGTTGCATTCGTCATAGTCGAGGAAGAAGACCGGGGAAACCCAAGCTTGATTTTTAGCCCAAACAAAGATCACTTACGCGGCGCGTGGTATAATGGCCCACCCAGAAAAAGGACGGTAGAAGCCCACTCACGCAATTGAAGCCCATTCGAAGCTCCGAAGCATTCCATCGTCTTCTTCGTGTCATTGTTCAGAGAGGGAGGGAGAGAGAATGGCTCAAATTCCTAATCTCGACAACGCCCCTATCAATCTTACATCCATAAGGTATAATCCACTAATTATTCACATTTCGGCTTGATTTTTAGTTACCGTCGTTCTATCATTTTAATCTCGTCTTTCTTTTTGTGTTCTGTGTAAAATCAGAGATCAATCTCAGAAGGAGCTCATAACTATCCTAAAAAACGTGAGTTCAATGTCATGCACAGCCAAAAACTGGGTGAATTTACGGATTATGTGTATATATATTCTTTTATCAGACTGAATTCAATTTATGGTTTTGGAATTGGAAGATTCGAGGAAAGAAGTGTTTGGTGATCGATCCAAAGCTTGGAGGGTGTCTCTCATTGATTGTTCAGACCTCAGTCCTTAAGGTTCCAGTTGTTGTCGTTTTTTCAATTTTCGTTGCTTGTCCAAATGTGTGAATCAATATACACTACTAGACATGTACTTATAGTTTGGGTCTCTTTGGTTGCAACTTGTTTCTATTTCAAAATCAAGAAAATTTTCATATCTAATGTTTGTAAGCAGGAGCATGGTGTTGAATTGCGGCATCTTACAGCAGAAGCAGTTCAAACGGAATGCACCAAAGTGGTTTACCTTGTCCGATCGCAAATTGATTTGATGAAGTTTATTAGCTCCCATGTTCATAATGATATTTCAAAAGGACTTCAAAGAGAGTATTTTGTATATTTTGTTCCTCGGCGTGCTGTTGCATGCGAAAAGGTAGGTGTTTCTGGTTTTTGTTGGGTTGTAACCTTATTACAATCTATTTGAGTGAACTCTATGGGACGTGTGTAATTTTTTTTTGTGTGTGTGTGTGTGTGTGTGTGTGTGTGTTGATTCTGCAGATACTCGAGGAGGAAAAAGTTCATCATTTGATGACTATTGGGGAGTACCCATTGTACATGGTTCCTTTGGATGAGGATGTATTATCTTTTGAACTTGACCTTGGCTTTAAAGTAAGCTTTGTTTGCTTTTTCTTTCTCATTTGCCAAAATGATGTCCCCTTAACCTAATGTCAAAGAGTTTTTGATTTATGCTGGACAGGAATGTTTAGTTGATGGCGATATGAGCTCCCTCTGGCATATAGCAAAAGCAATTCACAAGCTCGAGGTTCATAAATCAGTTCACTTAACTTAATTGAACAATGAAATTATATTATGGTCAACTCCGTTTTTGTGTCTGAATGGCACCAAAGGGGAACTTCCAATTGCATCTTTTCGTCTAACAGTTCTTCATTGGTTCATGGACTGTAGTTTTCTTTCGGACTGATACCAAATGTGAGGGCCAAAGGCAGAGCATCAGTTCGTGTAGCTGACATTCTAAATCGAATGCAAGCTGAAGAGCCTGTTAACTCCTCTGATGTAATTATGCATCACTCAGCTCCTTTTCATGCTAGATTCAAGACATTATTCATGGTCATACGATCTAATCCGCTTCTTACTACAGATGGGTGTGCCAGAGATAAATACTCTCATCCTTCTGGACAGAGAGGTAAATGATTGTTTTACATGTAATTCAGTTCAACCGTAATATCGTACTTCATGTGAGTTATGACACTTTATTGCAATTTTTGCTGGTCCATATATGTTTTGTTCTACAAGACATAATTGAAATTGTAAAATGTATAACAGAAAATCATTGTGTCATTGAAACATCATTCACAACCCATCTTTTTTGGTCTACTTTAATTTTATTTCCTTCAGAGAAAAGAGGAATAGGAAACCGATAAGTTTCAATTAGTAGAAGGAAGTTAGGACGAAGAAGAAGAAGAAGATGGCAATGAGAGTTAGACAGTAGAGGGATAGTTGGATAATATTTGATATCCTTCTCATTCAGATTTTAACCAATAAATAGGATTACAAATAACCTCCATGCATGCCATTAAGGGAAACGTGCCTAAAAACTAGGAATAAGTAAACTACAAACTAGGAAACAAGTAAACTACCCATGATGATATTTAGGTAATGCACCTAATGACTCAGAACACTAAACTAACTCATGCAAGTAATTGACCCTTTATGCACATATCATTCCCCCTGCTAGAGATATCTTTGGCCGCAAGGATAAATTCCGGGTAAGATCGAGAGAAACGCCATTGGTTTAACTAATATTCCTATTTTGAGGGTTTTCGAGGCTAGTCATAGCTTGACAAAGGGCTGGTGGGTCAAGGGTGGTGTTGGCTATGGTTGGCTCGGGTTGATCATCCGCAGTCACAAAATCCTTGATCATGACAAGTTGGGGCTTGGTGCAGTGATGTTCGGGCACGTATTTTTCATCGCAACAATAGCATAGGCCTTTTTTTTCTACGAACTCGAGCCTTTGGGCCTGTGATTGGCTTGAACGGGCTCGTTGGGGGGGGGGGGGGGGTGTTTGATTCGGGCTTAGTTTTTGACTGGAGTTCGGGCCAAGGAGGCCAGCTATGGTGGGGCTGGTGGTGTTGCAGTGTTGGGAACGAATGGTCGGTCGTAAAAGATAGTTTTCTTTTGTAAGGTATTGCGTTCCTCGATAAGTCGGGCCATGTCAGTGGCTTCAGATAAAGTCCGAGGCGTCTTGAGTTTAACATCAATATGCGCGTGGTCTTTGAGTCCTACGATAAAACATTCGATCAAATAATTATCAGGTAGGGCGTCAATGAGTTGGGATAGCCTCTCGAATTCTTCCTGGTATGCACCCACGGTGGTGGTTTGCTTAAGTCGGGCGAGGGCTTCGGAGGGGTCGTCAAAGTCGGCGGGGCCAAAATGACGAAGCAGGGCGGTGGTGAATTCATCCCAACTTACGGGCCCTTTGAATTTGGTGAACCATCGGTGCCATTAATGCCCTTCAGGTGGAAAGAGGACAACTGGACTTGTTGCGCTGGGCCAATACGATGGAATTCAAAGTATTGTTCGTCTCGATATATCTAACTGGTGGGATTGTTCCCTGTAAATTTTAGAAAACTAAGCTTGAGGTTGGTGGTTGGACGGTTTGGGTCTTGGGTGAGCATTTGGTGGGAGTTCGAGCTGAAGGTGAAGGGATTGATGTTGGTATTATCAGGATTAGTTTCGGAAGTGTGGCGAAGTTGTAGTGTTTATAACTGGGCAAGAATGGATTGAAGGGAAGCATGTATTTGATTGAAATTTGACTCATGGCGAGCCAAAATTTCGCTAAATTCATTGTGGAATTCGGTGTTGGATTTTCCACAGGTGTCCTTGGAACGTTGTTCTGATACCAATTGATAAGTTCCAATTAGTAGAAGAAATTTAGGAAGAAGAAGAAGACAGCGCGAGTTAGACAGTAGAGGGAAAGAAGATAGTTGGATTATATTTGATATCCTTTTCATTCATATTTTAACCAATAAATAGGATTACAAATAATCTCCATGCATGCCATTAAGGGAAATGTGCCTAAAAACTAGGATCAAGACCCATGAAGATATTTAGCTATTGCACCTACGGACTTGGAAAAACTAACTCATGCAATGAACTAACCCATTATGCTAACACTAAACTAACTCTATCAGAAACAAATTGAGAAAGTAATAAAGAGGGTTAAGCAGATGCACCAAGAACAAACTCTTGTTCTCCTACTCGATAGCCTTCCATGGAGATGCGGAGAATATTGAGTAGAAAGAGACTTGATATAAGGCCTGGGATCCTTGTTTTTGCAGTAGTCCATTTATTTTTCCTCTCTCTTTTAGGCAAGTCTTCTGACGGTTTTGATTTGTTGGCGTGGCTACATTTCAATTCTTGAATGCGGCACACATTGCCATGTCATTACACGAACCATTTGAACAAATACAAGTGGTAGGCGTTATGGCGGCTTTGGTATGGTCATGGCAGTGGAAGTGGCCGTGATGGCGGCGTCGTGGTGGTGGTACAAGATTATAAGATGGCTAGTAAACACAGTTTTGGGTTGTTCCAGAAAGTCCATGTTGGAATGGATGGGACTTTCTCCCTATCAAGACCAAGGGGAGTGCCTATTCTTGCATGTTTGAGAGATTACAATGGATATTCCAATTGAAGGAGCACTCCTGCTTATTTTTGACATACCAAATATAAACATGAGAATAAGAAGCTAGAACAGGCATTCCATTCCAGCCCCTTCATGTTTACTAAACATGGCATTAAAACAGTTGTAGCACTGAGCGATATGCAATAGACTCCTTTTCCTGTCCAATAACAGGAGATTGAAATGGTTTGTTGTTGTGGTCTTCCTTTTCTCTCTTTGACTCTCATCATCCGCCTGTTTCCTGTAAGTGCTTCATTCATTGTTTGACTCCTTGCATGTGTGCAATGTTGCAAGTAATTCTCCTTTAAAAACTTCGACTCCTTGCATGTACAATACCCGATACCCCAAGATATCCTCATTTAAAAACTTCACTAACTGCTGCTGTCCAACCAGAAAAAGGCAACCTAGCTTTACCCGATCTAGAACAAGTCCATATGAGCTCATCTAGTCCATTACCTACAAGCCTACTTCTTCCATGGTGTGTACGAAAACATTTGAAAGTCATTACTGCTTCCAGGGGATCATGTTGTGTCAATGGAGTCACTTGTCCTGCATTCTGCTTACAATTGGCAACCATAACATGCCTGAAGACTGTTGGACCATTGTGTATTTTTGTCCAAAATACTAGCCAAACACTTGCTGCTGTTGACATTTGGTGCTATTCCAGTAAATTAGGCACATTCTACATGCCATATTTGTAAACGAATTAAACTTAAGTTTTAGATACTATTTTGTGTATTGAGGACTTCAGAAATGTTACCCTTTTGTTGCTGATGTTTTACTAGAGCATTTCTGGTCATGTATTTGAAAGACTATAACTAAATTCTTCTAACTTGGATCCAGGTTGACATGGTTACTCCTATGTGTTCCCAGTTAACTTACGAGGGGCTGTTGGATGAGGTAAAAGCTTGCACATTCGGAGGATAAGTCTATAAGCAATATTTGACTGTCAGAAAATATTTGATCGTGTAATTTGTTGCATGCATCACATGAACACTTGAGACTGGAACAGCTGCAACCTCTGAGTTAAATAATCTGTTGTAAAATAGGGTCATTTACATGCAATCAAAGCTTGAAGCTCAAAGCTTAGTCTACATAATTTGTTGATTTTTAAATGTTTGATAGCTCCTTATCATCACTCAGTTTACATTTATTATGCTGTATGGAGAGATGGTGAGGGGCATAATCAGTACGCTATGCAGGAGAAAGTGTTCGACCAAAAGAAGCATAGGGTCTGCTTATGGCCTTCCTCGCTTGGTAACACACAATTTGGTATCCAAACATTGTTGAGTATTGTGTTTGGTCCCTAAATGCACTTTGAGCTCCTAATTGCAGTTCCCAAAGTGGGTTTCATGGTAACTCATGTAAAGCAATATTGTCCCACTATTATTACTTGATGGGATAAGTTATGGCCCTTGTATGTGCCATTAATTTTGATCTGAAGAAGTTATTATTTTTTTATTATATATGTTTTGCATAAGCCATCTCCAATAGCTTACATGCAGGTTCTACGTGTCAATAATGGTGCTGTGGAGCTAGATTCATCTGTCATGGGTGTCCAACAAGAGGGGAAAAAGATAAAAGTGCCACTTAATTCAAGGTAAACTACTTCAGTTTACAAACCTTGCTAGGTAACCCCGAGGACAGATCTGCGTGTTTCCGTTAATATTGGTTGGACTTTTATTTCTTGAACTGTTAGTGCAGGAACATTCAGCTTTACTATATTTAAGGCCCTTCGCCCTAATATTGGTTAAGAGAGATCTGTTCTAACTTCTGATTAATAAACTCCTATTTCTTTTTTCACATGTTTATTGATCATTTTTGTGATTTCCTTCCGTTTTGACTTTTTTCTCTAACGAAAGGTACGAGTCCATGAATCTCATCACATTGGGTGCTTTTATTGAAGTTTGGATGATTTATATCTTACGTTCTGCATTTGTTCATGTATCATTTTTTCCCATTTGTTATAGCGCACTGATTTGCTGGTTCTTTGTCATCTTTCAGTGACAAACTTTTCAAAGAGATAAGGGATCTCAACTTTGAAGTTGTTGTCCAGGTTGATCTATTTTCACAAAAATTCAAAACAATATCTATGAACTAGTTATTCAATCTCTTATTATGGTTATATGAGTTTTTTTTTACTTCTGAAGTGAGATTGTTTCATGTTAGAGTTCTGTTTCTTTAGTTGCCATTTACAGTATGATTGCAGGTTCTACGTCAAAAAGCAACATCCATGAAGCAAGACTACACGGATATGACAACTACGGTATGTCTGTAACTTCCCCAATGTCACACCTTCGCTTTTTGCCTTCAATGCTGATGACTGGAATTAATAGTTGCAAGATATTATTGAAATGACCTCATAAAAGATTCTTAGTACAAATAACTTTTGTTTTAGTACTCGCATTAAGCAATCTTTAATAATCTGTGCTGCAATAAATCAAATAAATTGCGATGTCTATCCTGAAAATGTTTTGTATTTCTACTGTTCTGTTTGAGGAAGGAATATTTGTTAGCCTTGTTTTCTTATTCTAATGGGGTATCATGTAAATGTTCACAGACTCAGTCAGTTTCTGAACTAAAGGATTTTGTCAAAAAGCTGAACTCATTGCCAGAAATGACTGTAAGTTTATTGACGATTAGACTTCGTCTTCACTGTCAAGGAGACATTGTGATTGTTACTTCTTGGTGTTGGTGTTCTAGAGGCATATAAATCTTGCTCAGCATTTGTCAACATTTACATCAAAACCGTCATTTCTTGGGCGACTTGACATGGAACACACAATTGTGGAGGCTCAAAGCTATGACATGTAAGCTATATTGGATTTTTGTTTCCAGTTTTCAAAACTGTGGTTATTTCATACTTTTCACACTACATGCTATGGTCTGTACCCTGAAAATGATCTCAGAGACGCAAAGGCTTCCCTGAATACTTGGCTTCCACCAAAGGTCACAATTGTATATTCTTGCTAGCATCATCTTTTGTTTCACTTGGAGAAATTCAATCTCTTAGTTTCGAAATCACTTTTCTGCTCCAAGTTGTTGTTTTAGTTTTTTCATTTTGCATGGTTGACTTGTATAATCTAGACAAAAGTGTGTTTTTCCCTTGAATTTTGTATCTTATACAAATTTCAATAAAGCAGAATATTATACTTAGGAATTTGCTCTCTTTGTGCACAATTTTCCTGCATCTATCCTCAATACAGAGGACACAATCAAAGTGCCTTCTGTTCTGTTTTTTCATTTATCTATCTTGGGGAAATTAACAGTTAACTTTTTCTTTTCAATTCCTCTCACATAGAAATGGATGCTTCTTGGATTAATTACTTCCGCAGGAGTAGCTTATGGTTAGTCTGTGTTTGGAATTTGAGACACATTGAAATGTAGCCGTGAACTTTTTTGATTGATAACCATATTCTTGCTGTCATTAAAGTTTTGTGATTAGTTTGTGCTTTTGTTCGTCCTGCTTGAGAATTGGGGAAAATTGGAGCGAATTATTAGTGCAACTGCTGCTAAGTAGAACATTAAATAGTATTCTATTACAGTTTAAAAATCACACTCTAAGAAGTTCACATGACACCCATTGTTTTCCTCGCATGTTATTCGATTAGAATGAGTATTACTTCATGTTAGTGACCTTTGTATTGTTCTTCTATTCTACATTATTGATCTTCATAAGATCATGTTTTCAGGTTCTTTTAGGTAGTTTTATTGGTTCTGTCATGATAATTTTTCTAAGGGCATGTGATTCAACCATATAATGTGGTTAGAGAAGAGTCACTCAAGGTCAATTTTATAGAGCAAGGAGCTAATGCAATTTATGACTGCAGATGCTTTGAGTACATTGAAGAAATGATCCAGAAACAAGAGCCTCTTGTCAGTGTCCTACGGCTTCTCATCTTGTTTTCTGTTACTAATGCAGGGTTACCCAAAAGGAACTTTGACTACTTGAGGCAAGTTTTTATGCAGTTTATATCAATTTCTCAAAAAAATTTCACCTGAATTACTGCAGTGAATGCTCTTTGCATTACAATATACTTTGTCACTCTTGGTTTTTAGGCGAGAGCTGCTTCATAGCTATGGTTTTGAGCACATGGCTACTCTGAATAGTCTAGAAAAAGCAGGATTGCTTAGAAAACAGGTTTAAGATCTTCTGGCATTCGTTACATAGCAGCTCTTTGTTTTCCATGCAGAGTCTAGAAGCCAATTTTATCAATTGTTATTTGTTAGTAGATTAGTTTCTCATACTACAAACTGTGTTTTTGCAGGAGGCAAAAAGCAACTGGCTGACAGTCAAACGTGCTCTGCAACTTGTGGTCGATGATACAGACACAGCCAAGTATTCTTCTTGTTAACCACGTGGTGATACTGTATGCTTAAATGTACAAGAGTACTTAATATACTTCTGTTGGTAACAAAACGAAGTCTGAAGGTGTGCTAGATTCAGTATAGTATTCAAAGCCATGGTCCACTGTGCTGCATTTGAAGAAGTATTGTTAGCTTTATTGTTCAAAGTTGTGACACACAACATAAAATAGTCTGCTCCTTACCATATAAAAAGTTGACATTTATTACCACCCTCTATTTAGCATTCTTTTTCATCGCGGCTTTTTTACTTTCTTTGCTTTTCTTTTCTGGACAATCATGATAGTTTAGAAGATACGCCAAGCAGGCATCGCCCAATTACAAAATGAACTGCATGGCATGTACATGGAATTTTAAATACCATCACCATACAGTAGCTCATGTATAGAATTAATCAAAATGACAGTTCACAGTAGAGTTATTTCGTTATTGGGACGGGCAACATATACCCAACCGTTTTAACTTTTTTTAATGTTGCTACTATTTTGATTTTTACCGTTTCTATTGTCTTGCTTCTGACATTTTGATTGATTTCCTTGTGTGGCAGCCCAAACGATATTTCCTATGTTTTCTCTGGATATGCACCTCTCAGTATTCGTCTTGTTCAGCATGCAGTTCGATCTGGATGGTCAGTTTTATGTATTTACTCTGAACTCAACTAAGCATCCAGTAATGTTGTTGACAAGCCAGATTAGTGTATTGATCTTGTTTTAATCCTGTATACCCATGAATCTTGGATGCACTGGATGGGAAGTTTGTCTTGATAACTGTTATCATTTACAAGGAGAACCAGTCCCCCAAAAAGAAAAAAAAGAGGAAGGAAGAAAATTACTGTCATAATGGCTACATTTCTTCAGTGAGGATATGTTATAGTTGGATATCTGTTGCCTGGTGGTCTGGTGGTTGTTAATGGTGATTCTACGGGGAGAAGGCTGGGGGTCATTGGCTAAGTTTGGTCTCCTAAACCCATAATTTCGTTTGAGAGGATAACTTTAAGTTATGATTGTCAGATGATGTAGTAGACCAAAAGATATGAAAGGATTATTGACATAGAACTTCTAGACAAGTTGTCTCTTATTGTCCACGTATGTTAGTTTCTAAACTGTCTTGAGGGGTTGCTTAGGTTTATCATCATGTAACAAATGGTAAAAAAGTACATGTTGTCACCTTTGGTTGTCTTCTATTTTGTGCTTCAAGACCAAAAACTGTACCAAATGGTGACACTAAGAAATGGAATCTAAGCCTTCTCGTATGGCATGAACAAGCCCAAGGTGCTAATCTCTTAAAGGATGGCATATGGATGCCACTATACCAAGGTGAAATTTTCTGGTTAATAGTTTGAAATTAGTACTAATTAGCTGCTTCTTAAGTCAAAATTTATTCACCTTTGTTTGTCTCATACTTTGTGACAACTCACCGATGAGTATCAAGTGATAAAAGATTTCAGACCATATTATACTTCAGCATTAGTCATAAATGTTCAATGTCATCGTATCTTTTCGTCACTTGGCCTGGTAATATAATCAGGCTTAAGACTAAACTTTAAAGTGTGAAGTCAATGTTATCTCTTTCTTTAGTATCTGTACTATTTTCGAGAACTTGCACGGCATTGCTAATCTTCAGCATCTTTTTTGGTTCTGTTATAATAATGTCTTTAAATGACCTTCTATTGTATACCTGCTCAATATGGTAATTTCTTAGTTAATGACCATCTGATCCCTCAGGCGTCCTGTTGAAGAAATACTGAAGTTGTTGCCCGGACCACATTCAGAAGCAAAGCGAGTAGTGTTCCTTTACCTTCGTCTGTTGCATACATTTCTCATCAGTTTCTTCATCTATTTAATTGTTTGTTTCTTTTGAATCTGTTGATATGGCTTGCCGATTATTTCTACAGAGTGGATTTGCAAGTAGTCCATCTTTTGACACGCTGCCTGGGACTCCTAGTTTGGACAAGTATGGTGAATTAACTATCTATAATACATTTCCTAATACCTTATGTGCATTTTCCCTAGCACTTCTATATTTCCTTTCGGTAGCAAGATACAAACACTGCAATGTATGTAAAATTATTCAATTCAATTGAAGATAAAAACATTGCCATAGACTGAAAAGAAGCTTCAATACAGAGAATAAGCTGCAAAATACGTTTGGCAACTCAACTTCCAAAAATTTATTGCCAGCCAAAGTGTTGAAATCCAAACCCAAGTCTTCAGTCATGTGGGCCATATGCAAGCAGTGTTGGCATTGTCATTGTGGTGGTTATGATGGGGTCGTACCGTCAATGAAGGCGGTGCTGATTGGAACCTGTGGTTTATCCTTGTTTAGTTGCAAGGCTTGCGGCTCAATATTAAGGCTGTCTTACCTTCTATTCCCTTCATCCCGCAGATTGTTTGTCCAATTTTCTGTTCTTTGATCTCCCAAAATGATTCTTCATTTGGAAAAGTCAATGTGCCGAAAATCGGTGAAATAAAATTTCTGCCCTTTCCTTTTGGAATGTGGAAGTAACGTAAAAATGTTGAACTGTATTTGGAAACTTGAAAATTTTTAAGGGCAAAGATTGAGATCCCTTCAAAGTGAATCTTCCAAAATAGATGAATTAATTGGGATGGAGGTAGGATTATTTTTTCCAAGGCATGTGTGTTTCAAACATGTGGATTATTTTATGATGTTACTTTTCTTACCAAGTTACAGAACCTTTGTTTTGAAAGGGTGCCTGAATAGGTGCTGCAGTCTAAGCTCACTTATTCTTTTCTCGTTTCCGTGTGTTTTAGTTAAGCTGACACTTTCTATCATGTAGCAGGGTTGGTGATGGAAGGCGATCTCTAGTGTTAGTTGTGTTCATTGGAGGGGTAACATTTGCAGAGATTTCTGCACTTCGTTTTCTCAGTGCTCAGGTATGTTATTTTTGCTGAGTTGTATATTGTAATTCTCTCCACGTGTGTTTTTTACATCTTCCTGTGCCTTGTGTCGTTATATTTTTGGGTACAAATTATCGTCATTGTCATAATTTGCATGTGGAGTTATTTATCTCTCCAATGCCGAGGCACACCGAGGCAAGTGGGTGTGATTGACCTCATTGACTTTCGGAAAATCACACTTTAGTTACTCTTCAAAGTTAGTCCACAAAAGATATAACGGAGTCCCAAGTGAGATTTGTACTTCTACCATACTTTTCTGTACCTCTTCCAAATTGCTGTACCTTCATTCGCTTAGGTTTAGCTTAATTTACATACTTGTATTTAATCGCCTCTCCCTTGGAAAATGGCAAATTTTCAGCATCATTTGCAAATTGAATTTGTACTTATCAAGAGGTATCTTAGACATGATATGATATTTATTGTTGTCCCGAAAATCTTTTGGATTATTAAGTAGAAAAAAAACTCTTTTAAGATTTTACCTCAGTAGAGAAGAATCCTGACTTTGTCCTTGATCTATTCGCCAATAAACGGCGATTTTGCTTTTGCAGGAGGGGATGGCATATGATTTGATTGTTGGCACAACAAAAATCATCAGTGGCCACACATTAACTGAAACATTTATTGAAAACTTGGCATGACTGGTAACTATTTGCTTCTTTGGTGACAAATTACGCGGCTTGTTCCTGTACTGGACGTTCTGGAGATTTTCGACAGTTTTTTGATCGTTCCTCGAGAATGCTTTTTCTTTTTTTGTTTTGTTTCATTGTTATTTTTGTATTGGTATTGTACGTAAGTGAATCCTCGCTCTTTTGTTTTTTGGAAGGCATGTTGTATCTGTACATGCATAAATACTTGTTTTTTTAGTGCGGCGGACTAAATTCCTGCTTCCTGCTTCCATGTTAAGTGTTATTTTCAGGCTTGGTTTGATCTGTAATGAACAGTAGTGTACTCAACTGTCCAGTTTCAAGAAATAGCCAATAGAGTTGAGATGCGTAAGAGACAGCTTGTTAAACAGAAGTTATATTAACAAAACAAGGATTACAAAAGAATTAAAAGTCCAAGAAACTACAAAAAATAAACTGAGTTATAAAATTAAAAGCTGCAAAAAAAATAATTATGGCATTAGATGTGGAGCTCTTCGTGTGATGATTTCATTCACGACTGCGTTTGCTCTAAACTCTATGTATTTGGATTTGTAATCACAATCAAAGGTTAGCGTCCTACCAATTGGAGTTTAGGCGGAAAGCATTCTGATCCCCTAAGTTAGTATTTGGAAAAGATGGAGAAGGGAAGTGTTGAGTTAGGATTTTGAAGGTTGTGCATATTATATTTCTCTAAGTATTGTTTCTTCTATACAATGCCTGACTTGAGCACTAAATTTAGGTTGGTATGTACGGAGCACACTTCATTTCCTGATGACAGTGATCCATAATAGAATTTTATAATAACATCAGTCAATGACTTAATGGAGGGAGAGTAGGGGATGGAGGAGGGAGAGAAGGGGATGGAGTCGCGGGAGGAAAGGGAGAAAAGAAGAGGCGTAGTGACGGCATTCCTGGTAAGGATGTAAAAAGTTGGGTTATTATCTCTATTAGTCGTCAAACCATGTTGATATTACTATTTATTTTGTTTTTTTACGGATCAGTTTATGCACATTTTGATTTTTTTTTAAAACTATTAATTATTTTTATTCCATGTTTGAGTTATTTAATTGCTATTTAAATTGATCTTGGCTAAATACCGCTGCTCCCTAATATTACCACTAGAATTATTTAAGTTTTTCGTATATTATTCTTATTAGTTTTATTAAGGTTATTGACTAATCTTAAACTCAGTGTGTAGAAACTAGATTAATCTACTGAGTATTTAATATATTATGTCAATATTTGTTGACTAATTAAGTACAACTTTTCTTCAAGTATTAATGTTATATTTCAATTATTATTGTTTATATTTATTAATAAATGACTTCCCAAGCTACAAAATAACTAGATTCATAAAGTACGTTGCTTATGCTGATCAATGTCCATCTTTAATCTATAAAATTTTGCATCAAAATTATTTGGTTACAAATTATAAAATAATACATAAAAATTTGGCGATGGACAAAAATTAAAGCTCTTGTTCTATTCTCTGTTGCTAACAAAATTTCAAAAATTTTAAAACTTGTAATTTTTCAACCGAGTATTGAGGGACTAAAAGAAAACTAACAAAGAATCATAATAATTAAACTATTTATTTAGGATTCTGACACCAAAATTTTGAACTTGGAAGGAATGTATAATAACTTGAGGGGTTGAATATAAGACTGAGATTGAGATAAAAGGCATGTAGAAGGTATTTGATAATTACGATAGGGATTTTTTAGACTCAGATTGAATAAATTAAGGCCTATCCAACATAATCAGAAGTTTAAGGACTAAGTAAATATTTTTCTGATATTTTATGGATCAAAGGGAGTATTAACCCTATAAAACCAACGAAAAATTAAATTTAGAGTTAATTAACTCATTAAGTCTCGGCTAACTTGTTTTGATAGGTTAGGTCCATTGCTTGACAAAATTAACCTTATTACAAAGTTACTAAGTTTTAGTAAAAATTGTAGCCCTCATAATCTTTTGCTACATTAATATTTTTATAATTTTTTATTTTGCATCAATTTTTTATTTTATATTGATTCGACTCGATAAGAAATTTTTTAAAAAAATTAAAAATTATGTTTAAAAATTAAAAAAATTAGAAAATATGAAAAATAAGTTAAAGACATAATTTGTCTTCTCACGAACTTTTGGTACACAATTTTTTTTGTTAAATTTTTATTTTGTATCAATTCTTTATTTATTATTAGTTCGTCTCGATAAGAAATTTCAAAAAAAAAATTACATTAAAAAATAAAAAAATAAAAAAATAGGTTAAACCATAGTTTGTGCTCTCATGACCTTTTAGTACACTAATTTTTTTTTGTAACTTTTTATTTTGCATCAAATTTTTATTAATTACTAGTTAGTCTCAATAACAAATTTAAAAAAATTAATTTTTTTTCAAAAATTAAACAAAATCAGAAAATATAACACATAATTTAAAACATAATTTGTACCCTCACGATTTTTTGATATACTAATTTTTTTTGTAAATTTTTATTTTTCATCTTTATTATTTTTTTACCTCGATAAGAGATTTAAAAAATTAAAAAAATATGTTCAAAAACTAAAAAATATAAAAAATAAGTCAAAACATGGTTACTGCTCTTACGACTTTTGGTACACCAATTTTCTTATAAATTTTTATTTTGCATTAATTTTTTAATTTATTATTGGTTCATCTCAATAAAAAAATTTTAAAAAATAAAAAATTAATGTTTAAAAATTAAAAAAATATAAAAATTTAAAAAATAAGTCAAAATAAAATTTGTGCTCTCACTGTCTTTTGGTACACTAATTTTTTTTATAATTTTTTATTTTTCATGTATTTTTATTGATTATTTATTCTTCTCGATAAGAGATTTAAAAAAATAAAAAATTATTTTAAAAAAAAATAAAAAAATAAGCAAAAATATGTTTTGTTTGAATTTATTTTTCATCTTTAATAAAAAAATTAATATCTGTTATGTTTGATTTGAAACGTTATATGCATTTTTATTTTTCATGTCTTTAACATATGACATTATCTATATTTTTGTTTTAATAGATAGCTTTATCTGTGTTTTTGTTCGAACAGATAAAGTTATCTATTAGAATAAAAATACATCTAATAATGTTATCAGATAATATTATGAGATGAATTAATGTTATTTGATAACATTATCAGATAACTTTATCTTTAATTTTGTTCTAATAGGTAAAGTTATCTGTTAGAACAAAAACACGTCTAAATTGCTCCAGGATGAGCATGCTTAACTATGAAGTTTCGATGAATTTTGGCACCTTCATGGCTTTTAAAAGGTCTTGTACAAAGAAAGTTCATAATCTTATAAATACCATCGAACTTATATTTATTCAACAATGTGAGACCCTTGACCACTCATCTGGACGTCCCACTGAGACTCCATCTCTCGGACACCGGCCTCACAGTTGGCACCACAGCATGGCTGGAGTGTCACAAATAAGGGCATTAAAAGTGGTATCAGAGCTTGCTTCACCGGGGCAGGAAAATATTTTTCGAAAAATAAGCTCTTAAACTGGGCCCACATCATAGTCTCGACATTGTCGGTGATCTAAATTACGTCCCACTAGTAGTCAGCTTCTCCCTGCATTTGGGACGCGGCCATAGCAGTCTGATCGCTATCATCGATGATCTTCATTGTGTGAAACAACTTCTCGATCTGTTTGATAGATCTTAGCAATAGTGGGGTTGGGTTTTCCGAGAAAAATCGGTGGTTGGTGCTTGCAAAACTAGGACAGTAACATGCTCCGAGTCATTAAGGCTCGGTAGGGTTGCCGCTACATGGGTGTGGAGCATTGCTGATATTTGTGGTGTTGTTGGTTCCCGGATTTGCATTGTTGACAAGTGTCTCGTTAATGATGTATCTCTCATTATGGTTAGTACCATTGTCAATGTTTGCATCGATAGGTTCCATTTTGCAGTGTACGGAGTTCTGCATCAAGGGGTTGTTAGTTTTCTCATTTTCAAAATATGATTTTTTTTTTTCATTTAAAAATAGATGCATATGACCACATAATAGATGTCACCATCTTTGCATAGCTATAAAAGTTGAAGGCTACAAACATGTGAAAGAGCACATAGTGGTACATATTGTGTCCTCTAGCTATTAGTAGTTATCTTATCTTTGTGTTTCGAGAAATCGGAGCGTTATAATTGAATTATTGTTTGATTATGTTTTTTGACCTTATTTAAATTTTTTTATAATTTTTTATTTTGCGTCAATATTTTTAATGATTGATGATTCGTTTCAACAAAAGATTTCAAAACAATATAAAATTACATCCAAAAACTAGGAAAAAAACATAAAAGACAAAAAAAATCAAAACAACGCTTGTTTGAGTTTATTTTTCGTCTTTAGTGATTTTTTAAAAAGATTTGGACATAATTTTATATTTTTTAAATTTCTGTTGTTGAGATGAACTAATATCCAATAAAAAATACAAAAAAAATGAATAAAAACAAAAAAATTACTGTGGTGTAACTTGACAGGCTTCATTCATGAAGGTCTGCTACAGTGACAATTCTCCACGGGAAAGAGAGAGTGAGGGTGGATAGATGGAATCTTCTAGGGCTTTTGACTGAGTGCTCTGTTTGTGGGGAGGGAGGGGTGGGTTAGAGTATACATTGCTAAGTTGGGATCTCACCAACCATGATGAGTAGTGAGACATTTATTTGTAATTCCTGTCGTTTATTTATAATATTTGTTTGTTTTTCAAAAAAATAAAAAGGGGTATTTGTGTCCAATTTGATATAATCGACTTTAAAAGTTAAGACTTATTTTGATGAATTAATATTATTAAAACTTTTTCACTGAGAACTTACAGCATAAAGACCCTAAACCCAAATGTACCCTTCAAACTAAACCGATCCAATTCATTTTGGTCACTTTTTAAATTAGATTTGGTCTCATCAATTTTGAAACACTAAATAAATTAATTTTCGGTTCCAACTATTCTACATCGAATAAAATCAATTCTTTTACACTATTAAAATTACAAAGATTTCTATATCAAAAATTGTCTGAACATTATTCTAACACTGCTCGACTGTTTGGATAATTTTCTATGTACTAAAATGATATTATTTTGACGCACAATACGACTTATTATTCGCAACGTACTGTGTACAACGTACCAGACCCAAGTAGATATAGGTTTAAGTGACAACTGATCAGCTAACTAATAATCAATTCCTAGTGGCTGTCACCTTTTCAATCTAGACACTAACAATCAGTTCCATTAACTGGCTGATGGCACAACTCATGCGGCATGAATGAATGAATGACACCTGTTCTTAAAATTGGATGGTTAGTATGATTTGGAGAATGAACCAGTAAAAATATCTCCATGGATTATGAGTTTATTTAACTGTCAGATTAATCTTATATTTTATATAAATAAGATTCCCGATGAACTTTATAAATGACCGATTCTAATAGAAATAATGATTTATCAAAGAACGTTACGAAAATACACAACAATCTCGTAATGCGTTCGTTGCATTACAGTGACCCCAAGTCTTCTCATGGTAATTGTGTTAGTTTTAATTTTGTTAATTAGCATCAATTCTTGTCTTTTATAATCTCTTATTTCTGATAAAGACTTAGACCCAAAAAAAAAAAAAAAAATGCCACTCTTTATTGTTAATTAACAAAATTGTTTTTTTTTTTTCCTTTTTCTACCAAACTTCATACATAACATGACCAACCAAGTACTTTCTCCATGATTTTTTAACCTAACAGACCAAATGTATCCAAATCAGACCATACAGGAAGAGGAAGTTTAGTAAAAAGGAAAGAATATCCCTATTCATACAACAAAAAATTTCTCAAGTAATTAGATTAATGCCTTTATCTATATACATATATAGCTATATAGAAGTCTATTAAAATTTTCTCAAAAATTTTCTAAGCCTTTTTCCCCTTAAATGCCTTAAAAATACAAAAATGGGGTTTGAAACAACACATAAGTGATTGTGAAATGTGAAAATAATTGTGGTCATGTGCCTGACACGATATATATCTAGAGTACTTGTAATTGACAGAAATAGTTAGGTGAAACCGTGACAGATATAGATATATTACGACAATATGGTTCATTAGCTTTAAATAGAAGTCACCTAACTATTTCTGTCAATTACAAGTACTCTAATGCTCATGAACAAAAAAGGGACTCGTGAAACATGGTACTCCATCCGTTTGTGTTTATTTGTCCACTTTCGTTATTTCAGACCTCTCAAAAATTAATTTATATTTAATATGAATATTATTTGATAGATCGTGATTAGTTCTATTAATCAATATTTTTAATAATTATATAAACTATTATAAATCATTCAATTTAAATAAAATTTCAAGAAGTGCGAACGTCAAAATTAGACAAATAAATGGAGACAGAGAGATTAACTGATTGGGTTAGAAACTGAAATGGGATGTGGATTGAGTGTTGACATGTTTGGCCATTTGGGTGATGTATATGGTAAATTTTGATGGGACTAAGGAACTTCTCAGGGGACAGTCCCACCTGAAGTTTAGAGATGAATGGGTCCTTCATTATTTGGCAATACCTGCACTCAGTCTTTACACATTTCATACTTCTTTCCAATTGGAACCCTAATTATAATATCCCAATCTTTTCAAAACCTAATCTTTAAACTGTAGTTGGTCACATCCCCTCACACCCTTTGAACCACAAAACAAAAATCTTGCAACTTTAATCATGACAACTCTGATTCATGTCTTGCACTACACATTAATACATACACACAGTTTTAGTATGTGCGTATACCTATACAAACACGTTTTTAGGCGAATTTAAAATTTATAGATACTGAGATCAAGTATTTATAACATGTATAACTTTTGTAGGGCAAAACATACCATCTGTGGAACAATGCATAATTTTTTGTGAGACAAATTTATCTAAATACTCAAAAATATACATATCATATATAGGACTCAATTGACCACTTGTCACTACATAAATTTGTCCCTGAATGTGTGTGTGTTAGTTGATGTTACGCATTAGTGAAAAGATCATGCTAACTAGCTAGAGTACTTCACGCTATTAGAGAATTTACCTTACTCTTAAGGTAAGAAAAATTGCAAAATAGGGGTAAAAATTGCAAAATAGGGTTCTTTCGCTACGCTTTTTTATACACTTTTATGTATTTTTTGCACTTGCTCGCATTAGTATTTTTCTTAATATGGCTATTTCTGCAGCATAAGAGATTTAAGGAAAAAACAAAAAATCGCTTGAGAGGAAGCAACTCTCTAAAAGACCCAATTTTACAAATGAAAAAGGGATATATTTTGCCAGGAAAGGGATATATCAATATATCTCTAATTCATATTTATAAGATGATAAAACATGACAACGTATTAGTTCACATAAGAATACACGTAGAATACGAAAGGGAGTCTTAAAGCCATCTTATGTGGACTAGGAGAGGGAGCCAATCTTTTCACATACATAAATATGTGTTATTGCTTAAGCCACATATATCCATCACCCCCCATAGCATTATTCCTGCTTTAACAAAGATTCTTGTTGCCTGGTTATGTAATTACCCCCACCTCACCAACTCTCCGAATTCTTTTTATTTATCTTTTCCTAATTCACCTATTTTTTGGTTTTTTAGTCAAAATCTTAATTTTACTTTATAATAAATAACTGTTTAGTTTTTTAAACAAACAAAACTCATTTATGTTCATGATTTTTTAAAATTATTTTGAGATTAAAAAAATATGACAACTTTCCGGACCAAGCTAAAATAAGGGGATTGTTTTTATTCGTCTTGATGATAAAAATAAAAAAGTAAAAAAATGAATAGTTAAGAAGTAAACAAAAAAAATGTTTTTTCACCTTTAAGAAAATAAATATTTGGTATGTTTTCCTTTTTTAATTTACTTTCGTAGAATCAAACTGAATTAAAAAATAAAATTTCGATCCAAAACAGATTTTTTTTAGGAATGACAATTAAATCGTTTCGCATTAAACGTGCCAAACTCGGCCTATGATAGGATTTTCCAAACACACATTGCAAGAATTTTATGTTCCACAAACAATTTCCTTCACAAGTGAGCCGTTTAATGAGTGAACTTTTGATTTATGCTAATTATGCTTTAATTTGATCTAGTCCTAATGGAAAAGATTGACCCAGAAATCATTCAACTATACTTAAGGATATAAAAATATTTTGAACACAGAGATTTGAATGTGTCTGGAGTTGTCCAATGTATATGGGCTTCCAGAGTCCTTAGCCAGTGAATTCTTCTTTGAGTTGCTTGAATTGAGAATTACTTGCTATGGACAACAAGACGAATATCTAGTTAATGTCGTCCGATCGTAGTTAGCTCGAGAACACTTCGATGCTTGACTTTATTTACGAAGGAAATAGTTCTAACTGAAAGTACTTGAGAGTAGCTTTTATAGCGTACATTACCTTATAACAGATTGTACGCATGTGATGTGTCCACATTCTAGGCACACATCCAATGACATCAGAAATAATCATCTCCCCCTTTGACTTCACGTATGACACATCAAATGTTAGGTTGTACTCCCCCATCGTTGTGTCCAACCATTTGGTTGTTCAGACCGACCTACACACACTAGGCATGCGTCTGAAGGCGGAATGGTTCCACGGTGTGTGGGCCTCTTGGAGCCTTTGGTTCGGCTCAATGTCAAGGCGAACTAGGTCAAAAAGACTCACCATGATATGCGAATGATGTGAGCCTTCAGTTTGGCCCATGTCAAATCTAACCTAGACCTGTTTGTACTCTAACCCAATATCACATCTGCTTATTCCACTAGAAATCTAGAATAGCCCCTCAACTCCTCAACTCAGTCTTCAAGGGACGATAAGAGGGGTTGAATGTTCCATTTGGTAGGATCCTTTGACTTTCGTACCTTAGAGCTGGTTGAGCGTCATGGCAATCGGTGAATGGTCAACATTGACTCACGAAAGGATGCGCGCATTGTATGAAATATCCTAGAGGTAAAAAATGACACGTCTCTAGGTTGAGCCATGTGGCAAATGCTCATTGGTTGATGAGATGCTTCTTCATTTTTTGCGTGCGACCTTTGGAATGCCTACCTCTTCTATAAATAGAAAAACACTCTAGAGAGAGAAACACCTCTTCCTCTCTCTCTCTCTCTCTCTCTCCCTCTCTTACACTTTCTTACTCTTAGACCCTCTCGAAGCCTCTCATCAATCTCAGTAGAATTTGAAGGAGTTTTAGCCCCAATCTTCATCGCATATTTAGCCATGGCTTTGACTCCATCTTTAGCACTTTGTCTTTCCTTATTGCAATAAATATAGGAACTCAACCACTCGTCAATACTATTTTGATTAGTGAAGATATCTCAATTTGAACCCCCGAAGAACCTCTAAGTAACGACTGGATGGCCTTTCAATGATGAAAAGGGACATTAATATTCTAGAAATGTCTTAGATCAATTGGATATGTAAAAATTAATATTAAAAAATTGTAAAATGAATGCCATAATTTGTTAACCCATACAATATAATAGCATATGCCAACCTCTGTAGCATGCGCCACTGAGTAATGGCATACGCCAGTGTTGAACAGTCCCAACTGAGCAGTCACAGTCAACTGATAAAAAGTATAGGGCACCATACCGGCCTACTAACCCGTTCAGAAGTAACATGCACTACTCAGGAGTGGTGTGCTCCATTTGGAAAGTGGCTCACACTTGTTTCAACATGGCATACGCTGCTTTATTGTTCGTAAACAGTTTTGTTTTAGCACAGTTCACATTTTGTTTAGTTTTCGTGTTCTGTAATTACTGTTTTGCATTCATACGTTGAGTATCGAAGTGTTTGATTGTTTATTGCTTCATTCCCCTTTGTATGTCACCATTCCCGAGTTGTAATATTAACATAAAATGATTTTAAAATTCTGTAAATGACAAGTAGAGATTAACCTAAGGGTCAGGCGAGATGGGAGCCTAAACACCTTCCCATCTCGTTACTTAGCTCTCGAGCCGAGTAATCTCTGGTTAAGACAAACTAATAGCCTCAATTTTTCTTTGTTCGCACGTACTTAACTTGTTTCCTCGGGAAACCTCAAACTCAGATAGCGACTCCAAAAAGCATGTCAATTGAGAAAGATCGAGCATGATGCATTTTGTGAGCGCGCCGTTAGACGGTTGGGTGGGTTTCAGACGGGAGCTTATAGTGACAACTTTATTGGGGATTGTGGTGAGCTAGACTCAAAGTCATTTATGGGATTTTGTTTCTATCTTTTGTTAATGTTTGCATTCCACATGCATGCATCGATGTATGGATATTCTCACTAGCCCTATTTGGATGATTTTGGGTAGTTTATTGCCTCTAGGCGACTCCATATACAAGTATGCACCCTTTCAATCGAGAAGAGTCATATCGCATTGCTTGATTGTTGTCTTGACATTATTTGGTTGCGAGAGGTATGTCATGACTCTAGTCCGAAGGTAACTTTTGCTACTAACACCGTTAATATTGGAATAAGCTCTAGTATCTTCCAAACTAGGACATGAACTAGATATGATTACTTGTTATTATTGATGTTATACCCTGTCTTATGTGGCAATGTGTTATTGGTATTATTTTGTGTACATGTATTCTGTTTGTGTCCATTTATTTTAAGATAGTTACTTTTGTTTTGTCAAGGATTCATCCTAAAGATGGTTAAGGTAGTCCTAATCTTGGACTGACTCGACCTTCCAATAAGATATTAAAAAATAAAAATAAATGAGAACGAAAGTATAAAGCACAAATAGAAAAAAAACTTAAAGGAATGAGGAATCCACCTTAGGTTCAAGAGATTAGACGTTGATTTGAAAGGATGAGAATTGCTCTGTTCTAGGGTCATGCTAGCCAAGATTCTGGGAAATTGAGGCAATCTTAATATTTGGTTAGCTTGGTCCACCAAAAAGAAGTCATTACAATTTTTGCTGAAAGAAAGAATTTTGAAAAAAAGAAAAAATATGGGTTCAAATAGATTGAGTCTAGTACATGATTAAGAATCTGCTACAATTTTGGAAAACATTGGGGACTCTATTTCCCGAACAGCTATGGTACTGATCGCGCGACGATAAAGATGAGATCAACTGTAGAAGACCTAGAACATATGAAGTCATTTTTTAACAGACGAGTGGTGTATCCCATTTTGGGGGTGCAATCAAGCTTGACCCCCGCCGGGGGGGGGGGGGGGGGGGGGTAGGGTGTCAATATAGACAGCTGTCAGACTCTTCACAAGTGGGGTGTGAGATCACCTGATAGAATGAGCCTCTAGTGTGAGTAGAGTATTATTGAGTTGTTTGAAACACAAGATAGATGTAACACTAGAGTGGTAGATCTACATCGATATGAAGTGACAAGTACCACTTGTACTCCACACAGGGTGAAAGAGGTGATTGTTGACATTCCATGTGAAAGATGGGCTTGGTGGGTGATGGATGAAAGTGGAGCAACCTCCTTTCTTGACTTAGGAACTCATGCTTGATTTGTGTTAATCTCTTGAGGATCCCCACTGATGATGAGCATTTATTGCTCTTTGTTTTTTTTCCTCCTTCGTCGCCTATAAAAGGGATGATTTGGCTAAAAGCAAAAATCATTCAATCAGAGCAAAGAGAGAAGAGAGTGAGTTGAGCAGTGGGAACTCCTCATTCAGAAAGGAGCAGAGCTCCTCTGTTGGTGAGGCTCTAGCGAGATAGAGAGACGGACGTGTGAAGTTAGGAACAAATTAGAGAATGTCACACACACACACACACACACACACACAGACACACAGAGAGAGAGAGAGAGAGAGAGAGAGAGAGAGAGAGAGAGAGAGAGAGAGAGAGAGAGAGAGAGAGAGAATTGAGTTTTCTTGTGTAAAATTCCTCCTTGATTTTGTATAACTATTGTGATGCTCTCCGTAGACGTACTGAATGGAAAAATTATGTAAATTGTTTGTGTTTATGTGTTTGTATGTGTATGTATGTATAATTAATCCTGGGCACAACAATAATTCCAAGCTCATGTTAGTTTGTAACAGGGTTATAGGGGATTGGGATTGGAAAACGCATTTCTCTCTTTTGCCCTTGTGTTAGGGGTGAACTACCACAATTTGCAAATTAAAGGGCTCTAGCCACAAAACCTAATCAAAACCTTGACCTTTTTTTTTGGCGAGATTATGGATGTTGATTGTCTAATGAGATTTTAAATTTAAAACTGAAGTGCATTTTCCATGAAGAGTGCATATAAATAGCTTGTTTAGAAAGACCAGAGCATGGAGGGTTTTATTATTGTTATCGTTGGATTTTATCCTAGTTTTTTTTCTTACTTTTAAAGAGTTAATTAATTTAGGTAGGGATATTTTAGGCATTTCATCAATCATGGCATGTCGGTAATTTTGGCACGGGGAGGTTTCGACTGGATTCATACTACCTGGATTGGGTATCTTTGGGTTTCATAGTCCGACAACAAAATGGCAAATCAAACGCCGAATTGACGATCCCACGGGATTGGATGGGCCCACGAGATTGCTAATTCCGGGCGCAAAGGCTTATCAAACGGGGATTATTAAAATTATGTTACACTTCAAAGTGTAGTTGTTGACTACATTGATTTTTTTTTAACAATTCAGAGTATCAATTAATTTTTTAGAGACCAATCTCACAGTTCACTTGCGAAAATTTTAATTAAAACCAAAGCAAAATTCTGTATGAACTGTCCCATTAGAGTTGATAGCAAATGAGAGATTTCAAAATTGAAAATTTAGAATAAAATAAACTCTCGAGTCTCAAGCCTTTATCAACTCTATTGCACTGATCGGAATATGTTTTTTTTTTTTTTTTCACAATTTTTAAAAAATTGACTTGAGTTTCTTGGCTAACTCACTCAATATTTTAAGTGTAACTGCTGAGAAGTTATGTTTGGAACTTGAATTTATGAAGAGATTTGAAGAGGAAGCATCAGAAGATGTGAAAAGAAGGGAAAATTCAATTCTTTTTGTCTAGCTTTGCTCCTTTTATACTTCTAGCTTTCAATTAATTCCCTTGATGAAAGCATTAAAAGAATGGTATATCTATATATATGTGAGTGTGTTTGTTCATAAGTATGAATATATATAGGGATTCATCATTTTGTTAAAATGAGGACCTCTTATTTTCTTGATTAAAAATTAATGATCCGAACTGTTCAATGTGTTTAAAACACGTTTTTAAAGGTACTCCCGAAAAATCAACTCAAAATATTATTGGGTAGAGCTTGATCCAAACATTTTTTTATAAAATTGTTCCTGTTAGCATTTATGAAAAACTGCCTGGATCAATCTCTTTCGGTATTGTTTTGAGCTGATTTTTCGTAGGTAGCTTTAAAAACATGTTTTAAACATATTGAATGGTTCGGATCATTAGTATTTGATCTAGAAAATAGAAAATCCTCATTTTAGCAAAAAATGAAAAATCCATTAACAGAAACTTGCTCTCTCTCTCTCTCTCTCTCTCTCTATACATCTGAAGCCCCCCAACGCATTTGTTTGCAGTAAAAGAAGAAGACAGCAATAATATTCCAAATGATTAACGAAATAAAACCCATGTCAAATTAGCCCAGATATCCATATACAGCAACATATAGATCGATTTTGTCTCAGAATGTGGAGCTACATATAGATTTCATGGCCAAAATTTTCTTACTGATCAGGTGAGTACATACACAGATACACTATACATCTATGATATATCCACAAGTTGGATAATTAAGTATACAATATAGGGGTGTAAGGCTAAACCGGAAAACCGGACCAAACCGGTAAACCGGACCAAACCGCCGGTCCGGTCCGGTTTTGGGAGCAGATCGGTCCGGTTCGGTCCGGTTTGATTTTTCTTTAATTGTTTCGGTTTGGTTTTCGGTTTTTGAGTTTTTGAGGCCGGACCGGACCGGACCAGACCGGTTTTAACCCTAAGTCATTTTATACTTTATAGTTTTAAGTATTTAGGTTCTTTATGTCTCACTCCCTCTGATTTTGTATTTTTTTTATTGAGTTCGTATACTTATTTTAGTGATTTCTGAGTTTTCGTCTTCATATACTAAGTTATGGTTTTAAGTTATTTGTTTACTAATTTCGCATTTGATTTGTGCGTTCATATACTAAGTTATTTTTCTGATTTCAGAGTTATTTTTTACATTTTTTTGATGATTTTGGCCCAAGACCACCCAAACCGGAAACCGGACCAAACCGGAGCCAAAACCGGCCGAGCCAAACCGGACCAAACCGAACACCATCGGTCCGGTTTTCGGTTTACGTTTTTCTCAAACCGGTCAACCGGTTTGGTCCGAGTTTATAGGGCAAACCGGACCAAACCGGACCGGTTACACCCCTAATACAATATACGAGAGATAAATAAGAGAGATTTTCTTTGACGATTACAGGATGAGTTATTTCCAAATTGTTGGAAACATTTTGTAGTACTCAAAAGTGGTTGAAATATGGAATCATTTTTAGAAAACAATTCCCGAAAAGTATTCTAAAAACAACAACAGCCCAATTAAGTGAGTCCATTGGAGTCATTCCAGCAAACTAGCATGACGATACATCGGCGGAGTATGTAGAATCTTGCCCTCTGCTCCTTCACCAGCCGATTGCATCTCCGGCCAAATGATCTGCAGGGCTCCCGCACGTGCCGCTTGCAGAAGCTGCTTCGTCTAGTCATCACCTTCTTTACTTCTAATCAATCACTCACTCACTCACTCACAATAGAGAGAGAGAGAGAGAGAGAGGAGAGAGAGAGTGTGTGTGTGTGTGTGAATATTAGAGTTAAAGAAGAAAGAGTTTCTGGTTCTTATAAACTAGGATTAGGAGAGTGATTGAGGAGGATTTGGGAGATTTGTACTGCAGTTCCGTGTAGGGCAGGCAAAACATCGTAGTTTTGATCGCTTTATTCTAGAAACTGCACCATTTTGAATATTTATTATGCGAATTGTTATCAAAACAATATAGTTTCGAGGATAAAACGGGTAAAACAACGACGTTTTGCACGCACTACACATATATTATAAAAAACTACATTTACAGCTTCCCTGAATCCAATTGGGAAGGGCAAAGATGGTGTATCGAGAACGAATTTGAACATCTATACTTGTGTATTCTTAAACTTGATATTGGCTTTCATTTCCGTTTTGTTTCCCAAATGAAAAATTACCTCCATCCGTCATTCTTGTCCCTAGCGAGGATAGAAGATTCTAGTCCTGTTTTATTTTAGAAAATGTTAATTACAAAAAATTAAATTATGAAATTAAACTTTGTTTTTGGAATATTTTCTTCGTGTCTTAATAAATGGGGCAAAGATCAAATTGAAGATACGTGAATCTGTCTCTAACTTGATTTCTATTTTTTAGTTTTTCATCCAAATTTGATCTGGTCTAAAAAGAGTTCCAAAAATTAATTTAACTCGAACAAAATAGATAACGGAGCATATATAACTGACAAATATATTTTGCACCCTTATATATTTTAAAATTTGAATTCAAAGGTAGGGCTGAAGAGCAAGGTGGGTCAAGTGTCAAATCTATCCCTCCAGTCATTTGTCGTGCAACTAAGGATTATGTTGTATAATGTTCGTCCTCCTTTGTCAAAACACATTCAGTATTAACATCACTATCACTGTCTTTTAGTAAATTTATTTCCTCAATTTTATAGAGTATTTGTAAAATCTTAAGAATTAATTATTTATCGTGACAAATTAAATCTACTTTTTTAAAAAATATGAGGAAAAATTCCAAAATATTTAATAAAGACGATACAAGTTTGAAAAAGACTGTTTACTATTTTTAGTGTTTTTCACGTTGTCTGATCTGAAGTTTTTTTAAAATTTAGCCTATATTTATTTACTTTTTTTAATTCTTCTCATCGAAAAAAATGAAAAAATACAAAAAAATAGATTAAAAAGTATGCAGAAATTATAAAATATTAAATAATAGTGTTTTGTTTTTGTAAAAAATTAATCCAAACTCAACTTTTAATTGAAAACATATGGACGGAAGAGGCATTTGACAAGTGAGTATAAAGTTAGTATTTATAGAAGTACAAAGTATAATTTACCCAGAGGTCGGAGAACTAAGGACTACCTAGGTGCTCTCTCTCTCTCTCAATAATATTTTACTTCCGTTGATAAATGGGCTTTTTTTTTGCTTCTGTTCATCATAAATGGGTTTTTTTTTTCTAAGATATTTTTCATTCTCTCTAAATAATATTTGCTTCTGTTGATAAATTGGTCATGATTGCTAACTTACATCTCATCACGCTATTACGAATTTGTAGGCCATACCCGAGATTTTAGACCCACGAGACCCGAACCCAGAGAAATGTAGGCCGGGAGGCCTATGATAGGCCGTGTCAAGTCCGTGGACTGAGGCAAGGCCCCTGAGATTCTATGAGCCAACTCCAGGGCCAAATTCAAGGCCATGGAAGTTCATAGGCCGAGACTTCGAGAGCCAAAGCCCAATTACATGAAAAGGTTGAGGGGGCACATGGAGATGCTCTAGCGGCCCAACCGTGATACAAAGGAGGGGGGCAGGGGCATTGACCCTAACGCCCCAATCGTGGGGTAGCAGGGCATGGACCCTCTAGCGGCCTAACCGCAGAGGGGAGGGTTTGAGCCCAGTGGCCCAGCCAACGGCAATGCCGCAGAAGAAGACCCCCGCGGGGGGGAGGGCTGAGACCAGCGGCTCAGCCAAGCGGTAGTGCTGCAGAGGAGAGAAAAGAGAGGAGGGAGAGAAGAAAAAAGAGAGAAAAGGAGAGGGAGGAGAAAGAGAGAGAGAAGAAGGAACCACAGGGAAGGGGGGGTGTCATTGCCGCTGAGCCCCCCAGTCGCGGGGAAGCCACCCTCAGCGGCCAGCATCGGGGGTTGGGGGCCGCGGGGCAAAGTTCGAGCCGCAGTGGTCGGGGGCCGCGGGGTTGAACTTGAGCCCGAGCCGCAGAGGTCGGGGGCCACGGGACTGAGCCAGAGCTAGAGCCAAAGCCAGAGCCGCGAGAGGCCAGGGGGCTATAGGGTCGAGCCCGAGCTGCGGGGGTCGGGGGTCGTGGGTCGTGGGGTCGAGCCTGATCTGTGGAGGTTAGCGGCCACGGGGCTGAGCCCGAGCTAGAGCCAGAGCTGCGAAGGTAAAGGGCTGCGGGGTCGGGGGCTATGGGGCCAAGCCCGAGCCTAAGCTGAGCTGCAGGGGTCAGGAGCCGTAAGGCCTAGCCCAAGCCGCGGAGGTTGGGGGCCACGAGGCTGCAGGCCCTAGCCAGAGCCGCGGAGGTCGAGGGCCACGATGTCGAGTTTGAGCCGTGGGGGTTGGGAGCAGCGGGGCCTAGCTCGAGTCTGAGCCGCAGAGGTCAGGGGCTACGGGGGAAACACTCATGCGATACCTATATTAGCTTTCTAAGCAAAGGTCAAAAGGAGCCCGTGAGGGAAACACTCTTGCGATGATCGTCAGTCCCCAAGAATAAAGAGAATGCACGATTTAAGCGCCATTGTGGTGCAAGGTAATGCACCGAGGGGCTGGCACCGATCAGGTGCAACACAACCAAAGAATGAAGCAAGGGGAAGTCAAAGACAAGATCTAGATAAAACCCCAGAACCAAGGCTTCAAGAGAGGGGCGCGCGATCTAAGCGCTACCAGAGTCCAACGTGACGTGTACCGAATGGCTAGCACCAATTAGGTATAACACAGCCATAAGACAGATAAAGGGGAGGCCAGAGACAAGACCGAGGAAGAACCCCAACTTCAGAGTTTGGATCCTAGTGCATGCCTATCCGAGCCGCGATAGCAGGGCTCAGGTGAGGGTGCTTGCGAAGGCTAGAAGGCAATAGTCAGGGTGAGGCTGAGCATGTGATTTCTCGACCCTTCTCATAGGAAAGAAAGAGGATGAGTGAATCAGTGGCTTCAAATGAGGAGGGGTCGCTGCGGGACCTACTGTCACCGCGAGTCACAACGAGAGCCGAGCCACTGTGGTTAGACACTTTGAAAAAGAGACGCGTGTCAAGTATACACTAGCACACTTAGCACCAAAATATGGGCCTGATGTGCCTATATATACTTGATCCTCTCATGTCATTTCAGGGTTGAAAAACTGATTGACATAGGACATTTTAGAGAGAGAGGCTCCGCTTAGACTTCAGATAGATTTTGTCCTAGCCTTCTCATAGTCCAATCTGTAGAAGTTTGTTCCCCACCTACCTTCCTACGCCCACTTCAAGGTTAAAGAGAGATGACAGCCTTTTTCTCCTAGTGTTTGACTTGTCCTTCACCCTTTCTACTTCTTCTTCTCTCTTTTTGGCTAACCAGATTTCACTGTTCTTAATCTCTCCAGCATATTCTACTCGAATATTCTCACACAGCAGAATCTATCCGCTATAGTATTTTTTCCTAATAAATAAAAAATATCATAAATTTTCTCCTCTATTAAGTGTTGAAATTCAAAGATGTAAAACCACAGCCGGTGAAACGTAGTTTGATTTGCGTTTATTGAATATCTATTCGATTAATTTAAGATATACTCTACGTGTGCATGCAAGATAAGTAAGAAAAGTAAGCAATAAAGCAAGACACGCAGATATACGTGGAAAACCCCAAGGAGGGGAAAAAACCACGGGAGGGAAGAATGCACTATAAACTATCGCAGAACAAAAAGTTTCTCACAATCAAACCTAGATTCTTCTATGTTGATTCAGAATCTTTTTGTCGACTCCTCGTGAACTGCTCACTTCAATAGATGCCTTCTTCAAGATTCGACTCCACGAATCCTAAGAACTGTCACAGGACGCTTCCTTAGATCTTCCTCCAAACTTGCTTCTGAACGCCTTCAGAAGACTTCGCAAGATATATCAAATCAAAGGACTTTGAGGAAAGTTTAAGTCTCCAATCTTGATCAACGGATCACTGATTTCCTCAAATAATCATTCATTCACAATATAGTAAACCCTCTCTGCCGTTTTTCTCTCTTAATGAAGCTCTGGATCATTAGGTTCAAGGCTGGACGCATAAGGACGTATTTATAGAAGACTTCTATATTTCAGTACCTCGCTCGAGCGGCCCCCCAGCTCGCTCGAGCGGTCTTTTGAAGGCTACTGGAATTTTTAGACGCATTAGCTCGCTCGAGCGGGCTGTAGGTCGCTCGAGCGGCCTTCAAATCTTCAGATCCGCGCAATATTCTCTTCTGATTTCTTCTGATCCTTCAAATCTTCAGATTCGCAATATTCTCAATATTGCTCTTCTGATTTCTTCTGATCCTTCAAATCTTCAGATCCGCAATATTCTGTTCTGATTTCTTCTAATCTGATTCAACTACTCTCAATAATTCTAATTCTACCGGAAAATGCCAATCTTATAAAATATGGAATTTACAATCTCCCCCTTTGGCATTTCCGGGACCAAAATCACATCTAATTTTGATGAAGCATCAAAGGCAAACATGGCTGAGAAGATGGCATGAAATCTGTAAACACATTAAGACTAACAAAAACTTGTGGAACCAGATTAGCATTGTAATGAAATCAAAAAACTCAACCAATAACCATATAGCCAGTATTTAGAGAACAAAATAACAATTAATAGTAACTGTCACAGAGATAGCATATTTCCAGAGTTTCATAATGTCATGTACAAAAAGTGAACTCAAAAGTGACCTCCCCCTAAATACTAGATCATATCAAAACAAGTCAGAATCATAAAAAATTCTCCCCCTTTTTGGTCATGGAAAGCAAAAGAACAGTCAGAGAGGACGGCGTCGCAACTCAGCAAGTATACTCTCAACAGTATGCTGAACGGAAGACAGAACTTGAGACTGTTGAGCCGAAACCTCTGCTTGAGCGGTGAAAGCCTGGCGAGACTCAGCAACAAAGGAGTGAAAGGACTGAGACAGCTCTGCTAACGTCTGAGGACGCGAAACACTAGGCTCAGCCGGCGCACTCGGCTCCCCCTGAGGTGGAGCCACACCTCCTAAACCAGCTGCTAACTCAGCCTCCTCGATGTCGGGGGCGGGGGGTGGATCATCCTGTCGCCGTCGAGATTTAGGGGCACTTTGGGACAAGGTACGAGAAGTCAAAGGTGGGGCAAGGGGCAAGGGTGTGGAAGTCAGGGAAACAGAACGTGCCTCAAAGAGACGACACAAGAATCGGCCATAGGGAAGGCCATCCGTCTTCCGAGCAGAAGTGGTGGCAACCATCGCATTGAACAACACTTTCCCAATGTGCAAACGCAGGTTATTAGCAATGCAAAACATCAAATAGCCTCTATCTTGTGGAATTTCGGAATGATGACCATTCGGGTCGATATTGGCACAAATTATCCAATTTAACAATCTACAAGGCTCAGTTAAATCACCATGTTTAATATGGCCCGGGCCCCATGGTCTCTGTGTCCCAGTCAGAAAAGACACAACAGCATCAAAATCAATGGGGGTAAGATCAGGGCGGTCGGCAATGGGGTAGTCAGCTAAGCGCCCGGACATAGGGCGAGCACCAATCGTGGTGGCTAAAAAGTCGGGAGTGATGGTAAACTCCACAAGACGCACATGGGTCCGAAAACTTTCATTGTCTAAGGCCGTGACCACATGAGAGATGTTTGAATAAAATTCTTGTACCTCGGTGGTGAAGATAAACCCAGTGTAGGGTAGAAAACCGGACAACTGTTGGCGTTCAAGCCATTGAAAGCCCACATGAGGACCAATTTTTTCATCCTCAACATTTCGCTCTCGAATTATGGGTCGCCCACTGTAGCTCTCTAAATAACGCTCATGTTCCCTTTTTGTTTTGAACCGGGTAGGATCAAACGGAACTTGCCTTCCGATGGACTTACGTTTTCGTGTGGACGAAGCCATACCTGAAACGCAAGAAAATGCCAACAAACAAACACAAAGAAATAGAGACATTTGGTGAGACATGCAGTAATGCAGAACAGGAAATGGCAGCTCGAGCAAGCAAGCGTAAACACCATAGCCCAATAATGAGTAATGTAACAAGTTTAGCCAAAGTATAGCGCATGAAGATGAATACGTATCCCATCAATATATGGATTTTTATGATATGTTGCAGAAATCGAACCACATTTGCAGCTGTGAATCGACACACAAGGGCAATAGATATGTGACTATGGCAACGAAGAACAAACACTGTGGACAAGCATACGAGAAACGCAAAAAAAAAAACGCAACAGCCGGTTCAAGACCAGTCAACATAAGTCAAAACGCAATTTTAGGGATGATTAACCAGTGAACAACGAACTGGACTCTCAGATTTTTGCCAACACATTGCATACCCAGGAGTCAAACAGGGAGAAGATGATCATCCATGCCTAAAACAACGAAGTGAACATCTAACAGGGGCCCAAATCAAAAAGCAAACGCATAAAATGTACCATGTGAAACCCTAAAGCACGATTCAAGACCTTAAAACCAAATCAGTAACCAAAATCGACAGGAAGAAGGCGAATCTGAGAGACAAAGTTCGAAACCCTAGGTTATGCTAAGCGACCATGGCAGTGGATAAAACGCAAACCAGAGAGAGGAGAGACTACCTGAGGTCGATTGATCAAGGGTGAGAGAGAAAATGGCCGAAGTCGCCCACGAAATCGCCGGAGAGAGAGAGAGAGAAGACCAGAGGTTGAAGAAACTGAGGAAGAACAGACCGCGATCTGGGTTTTCTGGGTTTTAAACTCTCGCTCGAGCGAGGGACACACCGCTCGAGCGGTCTCGGCCAATTTGGAAAAAATATATATTTTAAAACACTCGCTCGAGCGAGTTACCAACCGCTCGAGCGGTCTAAAAAACTTTATTTTTCATTTGATTTTAAAATTTCGCTCAAAGGTATTAGATAGACACACAGCAGGGCCAGATTGATAGAACAATATTTCCGTCATGTCCTGTCATAAAAGATATCACCAACGCAACACATAATCTATTCAGGCAGAACGTGTTCAAACATATAAGGACATTAGAACACCAATACATGATGTGATGAAGGAATATCAATGGGTGTGTGTGTGCAGTAGGTCACTTAAGGCACAGAAGTCAATTTCGAACGAAGATCTTTGAAAACACATAGACTCGAAATACTCAAGGAGGCATCACACATGAAGTCAAACCAAACCAAGTCCTGCAAGATGTATGGTGAACAATTAAACTCCCCCTTAGTACTTAAACCACCTTATATCAAATAAATGCCAAAGATCCGAAATTTTCTTTTGAGGATCGGCTTTTCCGAGACTATGAATTTTGCACTTTCATTGGTGGCTTTCACACTTTTGAGAGCGGTAGCCATCTCCAAAGAGATCAACAAAGGAGTTACTTTAGAGTAACTAACACATGGAAGCTTTCACGCGCTTCTCAAAGGTAGCCCTTTCCTCGAGTCAATATGATTTTATCAAAATCAAACAAGGGGATTAATTGTTCAATCAGCACAATAGGAATTCTGGTATTAGGTCAATCATTATGTAACTATCTCAAGAATAAAACAAAATCCCATGTGATTCAAGACCTAATGCCAAAAGATTCTGTGACAAGAAATACTGTTCGTGTACACAATTCCTTTACTCAACAAGCATGTAAAAATGTTCTGAGCCCAAATACTTGTGACAGTTAAGTCATGAAACAGATAAGCATGTCAACAATGATGAACAATTTTAGGAAAGAGCATGAAAGAGTATTATCTCGTCAAAAATAGCCTGAGATGAACACTATCCAAAGAGAAGAGCTAAAAAAAATTTAAGAAGAATGAACAAAAAACCTCTTTTTTTTTTTGTTTTTTTGTTTTTTTTTGTTTTTTTAAAAAAATTTAAATAACACAATCAATCAATGGAGCAGATCCCTACAGAATTCCTAAGGTACTCAAAACGAAGAGGATCTAAGGGTTTTGTGAACAAATCAGCTTTCTGGTGTTCTGTTTTGATGTATTCCATAGTGATGGAACCATCCTCGACAAGTTCTCGAATAAAGTGATGACGAATGTCGATGTGTTTAGTGCGAGAGTGTTGGACAGGATTTTTCGAGATATTAATTGCACTAGTGTTATCACAGAACAAGGTAATGTTACCCTGTGGTATCCCATAATCCTGGAGCATCTGTTTCATCCATAGCAATTGAGTACATGCACTTCCGGCAGCAATGATTTCAGCCTCAGCAGTTGACAATGATATAGAATTTTGTTTTTTACTGAGCCAAGCAACCAAATTATTCCCTATGTAAAAACATCCTCCAGAAGTGCTCTTCCTGTCATCGGTACATCCTGCCCAATCTGCATCAGAAAATCCTGCTAGATTTCCATTAGTATCTCTTGTGAACCAGATTCCGTATTCAGCTGTACCGGAGATATATTTGACAATGCGTTTGACAGCAAACAGATGAGATTCTTTAGGACACGACTGATAGCGAGCACAAACACCTACACTAAAAGCTATGTCCGGACGACTCGCTGTTAAGTATAGCAGACTGCCTATTATACTGCGATATAGGGTAGGGTCAACCTCTATACCATCAACATCTTTAGATAATTTTACAGTGGTACTCATTGGAGTTCTAGCATGTTTGGATGATTCAAGACCAAATTTCTTTACAATACCATGAGCATATTTGGTTTGGGAGATAAATAAGCCATTATCTAATTGCTTAACTTGAAGCCCTAAAAAATATGTAAGTTCACCCATCATGCTCATCTCAAACTCACTTTGCATGGATTTTGAAAATTCTTTGACAAGAGCGTGAGATGTAGACCCAAAGATAATATCATCAACGTAGATTTGAGCCACAAGCACATGTTTTTCTGTCTTTTTAACAAAAAGAGTTTTATCTACACTGCCTCTAGAGAATTTATTTGCCAAAAGAAAGGTCGTAAGTCTATCATACCAAGCACGAGGAGCTTGTTTCAAGCCGTACAAAGCTTTCTTAAGGTGAAAACATGATGTGGAAGATGAGGATCTTCAAAACCTTTGGGTTGAGCAACATAAACTTCTTCTTTTAATAATCCATTTAAAAATGCACTCTTAACATCCATTTGGAATAGTTTAAAGTTTAAATGATATGCAATAGCCAACATGAGACGTATGGATTCGAGACGTGCCACAGGAGCAAAAGTTTCATCAAAATCTATCCCTTCGACTTGAGTGTACCCCTGTGCCACCAATCTAGCCTTATTCCTTACTACAACACCTTCCTCATTTGTTTTGTTTTTAAAAATCCATTTAGTGCCAATGATGTTAGTGTCTTGTGGTCTCGGAACTAATTCCCACACATCATTTCGTTCAAATTGGTGTAACTCATCATGCATAGTTTTTACCCAATACTCGTCTAGCAAAGCATCTTTAATATTTTTAGGTTCATCCAATGAAACATAGCAGATAAAATTTACCTCATCTCGAATTTGCCTTCGAGTTTTCATTGGGGCAATAATATCACCAATTACCTGGCTTGTGGGATGATGCAATTTCACACGGGCTGATGGTTGGAGAGATTGTTCTCCTTGATGTGAAATTTGATCATAAGTCGCAGATGGGGACTGAGAGTTAGTGGTGTCATCAACTTCATCATCTTGTTGTTCTTCCACTTCTTGCTCCTCTTGCATGAATGATTCCAATAGCTCCAAATCACCATCCTGACCTGTGGATTCACTTGGATAGCAATCATCAATAACCACATTTATAGATTCCATCACAGTAAGTGTTCTAGAATTGAAAACCCGAAATGCTCTACTATTAGTCGCATAGCTTAGGAAAATACCTTCATCACTTCGAGAGTCAAACTTGCTAAGATTTTCTCTATCTCTCATGATATAACACTTGCTCCCAAAAGTTTTAAAGTATTTTACTGTAGGTTTTCGACCTTTCCAAATTTCATAAGGTGTAACCATAGTTCCAGGTCGGATATAAACACGATTTATCACATAACAAGCAGTATTCACAGCCTCAGTCCAAAACTTTAAAGGTATTTTCTTAGCATGGAGCATTACACGAGCCATCTCTTGAATCACACGATTTTTCCTTTCAACCACTCCATTTTGTTGTGGTGTTTTGGGAGCTGAGAATTCATGTTGAATACCAAGATCATCACAAAAATCCGAATATTCATTATTTTCAAATTCTCTACCATGATCGGATCGGATTCTAGTAATTAGCCCAATTTTTAAAGATTTCTCATTCTGCACGGTTTTCACCAAACTTTTAAACACTTCCAAGGTTTCAGATTTTTCTCTCAAAAAACGCACCCAAGAGAAGCGAGAGAAATCATCCACAGCAACAAAGATATATCGTTTTCCTCCTATGCTTTCAATCCGAGAGGGACCCATTAAATCCATGTGAACTAGTTCTAGAGGTCTCTTAGTCATCATGCCATTAGACTTTTTGTGTTGAGCTTTTGTTTGTTTTCCTAGTTGACATGGTCCACACACATGATTCGTGGGTTTTTTCAATTTTGGAACACCTCTAACCACATCTTTCATGGAAATTTTCGAGAGATCTTTAAAATTCATGTGTCCTAACCTTTGATGCCATAACTCAACATTATCAAGTTTTGTCAAGTGACATGTAAGATCATGAGCAATACCATAGCAGTTATCCGAAGTACGAGTACCATGCATAACATTCTTACCATCTTTATCCAAAATATAGCAATCATTTTTTGAAAAATAGACCTCATGATTAGTGTCACACATTTGACTAATGCTAAGTAGATTAGCCTGCAAGCCATCTACAAAGAGAACATCCTCAAGGCATGGAATACCAGGAGCTTGAATAGTGCCTTTACCTACAACTTTTGAGGTATTCCCATCACCAAACTTAACAAGACCTCCATCATATTTTTCAAGTTTTATGAAAACGGATTTATCACCAGACATGTGTCGTGAGCAACCACTATCCAAATACCACATATGAGCATTTTTAGCTTTTAATGCAGTATGAGCAACTAGACATCTCAAATCAGTTTTTCTCACCCAAATCTTTCTCATGTGGACTTGTTTTTGGTTAGGCACAACTGAAACTTGTTTTCTCTTTTGGTATGTAAAATTAGTATTATGAGAATACCCTCTACCTTGTGTTCTTCTAGGGAATGAGGTGGGATAACCATAGAGTCTAAAACAGTTTGGTCGAATGTGACCTTTCACCCCACAATAATGGCAGATAATTTTTGTAGGATTCAAAATTTTAGCAGGTAGTTGAGCAACAAAAGATTTTATCTCTTTACCTTTACCTATGTCGACGGTGTTTTTTGAAGCATTGTGAAATCCAAGTCCTGCTCGATTTCCCACCATCCGTTGAACATCAAGAATGCTATCTAAAGCTTTTGACCCTGTATTCAGATGCTCAAAAGTAGTGTTAGCACTTTTCAAATCATCCAATAATTTATTAACTTGTATCTCTAATGCTACATTATTTTCAGAAAGGCTACCAATTTTCATGAGATGAATAGAAATTTTCTCTTTTAATTCATTATTTTCTATAGTGAGAGAATTTAAAGAAATTTCTAATTCACTTACCTTAGCTTGAGACTTACATAATTCTTGAGTAATCAAAACATTTTCTTTCTCACCAGATTTGATTTTTGTCACCAGTTTGACATTGATTTTGGAGATTTTCAGGCTTTCCTTGAAGAGTTTGTCATATGACTCTTTGAGAGTCTCCAATTCTAACATCTCCTCTTCTTCATCTTCTCCACTATCACTCAATTCATCTTCAGATTTTGAAGACATACTTTGTAGAGAAGCAGCCAGCGCTACCACATCTTCGTCACTACTATCATCACTATCTTGTGAACTTTCTGAATCACTATCATCCCAAGTTTTAACATTCAAGACTTTTTGATTTTTAGGAAGCTTATTACCACAATCTTGTGCAATATGCCCAAATCCTTGACATTCATAACATCTAGGTCCTGAAGGAGTATTTTTACCAGATCTCTTTTCTTTAAAAAATTCTATTCCTTTTCCTTTTGTGGATTCAGATTTTGACTTTTCGTTGCCCTTTTTATCTTTAGAAAATTTTTCAGAAGGTTTTTTAAAAAATTTTCCCTTTTTGAAAGATTTTTGAAATTTTTTGGTGAACAAAGCCATGGCTTCAGTATCATACTCAATATTTTCACTTTCCGACTCTGATTCAACAATTTTAGAACTTTTGTCAATTTTAGAACTTTTCAAAGCAATAGATTTTTTGGATTATTTTGACCTTGATGAGTCAGATTCAAACTGAAGTAGTTCAGCCTCATAAGTCTGAAGGATTCCAACAAGTTCTTCCACAGACATGAGTGGTAACTTTTTCTTTCCCAAAAGTATAGTAGCCTTTGTTCGAAAACGCTTGGGCATAGAACGCAAAATCTTTTTAATAACTTTAAAATCAGAAATAGGCTCACCCAAGTTAAAACTAGTATTGACAATATGATTCAGTCTAGCATAAAATTGATTAAATGTCTCTTTCTCATCCATCCTTATAATTTCAAACACAGTAGCAA
Source organism: Arctostaphylos glauca (assembly GCA_019985065.2). Lineage (NCBI taxonomy): Eukaryota > Viridiplantae > Streptophyta > Magnoliopsida > Ericales > Ericaceae > Arctostaphylos > Arctostaphylos glauca. The sequence goes on along the minus strand of JAHSPW020000002.1, from coordinate 18,888,385 downwards.
CAAATTGAAGTTTAGATTGTTTAACAGTATCGGTTCCTTCATGAGTCTTAACTAGAATGTCCCATGCTTCTTTAGCTATTTCACAATTTGATATTCTTCTAAATTCTCCCCTATCAACACACGAGAAAATAGCATTAAGAGCACAATTATTGCAAGTACGAGCTGCTCTTTCGACAACAGTCAAACTAGCTGAAGGCTTAGAAATTTGCTCACCTTCTTCTAGAATAGTGGGCATACTATATCCTGTAACAACAGAGGTCCAGACATCATCGTCTATACTTTTTAGATAAGCCTTCATCCTAGACTTCCAATAATCAAAATTAAGACCATCTAAAAGAGGTGGTCTAGCAGTAGAGGAGGTTGAGTCCATAACAGCAAATCAAAGGATCAATAAAATATATCACAAATATTTATGACCCGCTCTGATACCAATTGTAAAACCACAGCCGGTGAAACGTAGTTTGATTTGCGTTTATTGAATATCTATTCGATTAATTTAAGATATACTCTACGTGTGCATGCAAGATAAGTAAGAAAAGTAAGCAATAAAGCAAGACACGCAGATATACGTGGAAAACCCCAAGGAGGGGAAAAAACCACGGGAGGGAAGAATGCACTATAAACTATCGCAGAACAAAAAGTTTCTCACAATCAAACCTAGATTCTTCTATGTTGATTCAGAATCTTTTTGTCGACTCCTCGTGAACTGCTCACTTCAATAGATGCCTTCTTCAAGATTCGACTCCACGAATCCTAAGAACTGTCACAGGACGCTTCCTTAGATCTTCCTCCAAACTTGCTTCTGAACGCCTTCAGAAGACTTCGCAAGATATATCAAATCAAAGGACTTTGAGGAAAGTTTAAGTCTCCAATCTTGATCAACGGATCACTGATTTCCTCAAATAATCATTCATTCACAATATAGTAAACCCTCTCTGCCGTTTTTCTCTCTTAATGAAGCTCTGGATCATTAGGTTCAAGGCTGGACGCATAAGGACGTATTTATAGAAGACTTCTATATTTCAGTACCTCGCTCGAGCGGCCCCCCAGCTCGCTCGAGCGGTCTTTTGAAGGCTACTGGAATTTTTAGACGCATTAGCTCGCTCGAGCGGGATGTAGGTCGCTCGAGCGGCCTTCAAATCTTCAGATCCGCGCAATATTCTCTTCTGATTTCTTCTGATCCTTCAAATCTTCAGATTCGCAATATTCTCAATATTGCTCTTCTGATTTCTTCTGATCCTTCAAATCTTCAAATCCGCAATATTCTGTTCTGATTTCTTCTAATCTGATTCAACTACTCTCAATAATTCTAATTCTACCAGAAAATGCAATCTTATAAAATATGGAATTTACAAAAGAAAATTAAAAGCCCAAAATTATACCAGTGACACTATGACTGTTAGGAATTTATTTTTCATGGTATTCGCCCCCATATATATACAACTTGAAGTGATGAAGCACACTTCTTTAAATAAACCGCAATGACGATTCATTCTCCGACGCAAAATAGAACTCACCACCATCCCACTTGACAATTCAAAAAGTTTATTATCATGTAAGTTTGGTCTATTTATCGTCCATGCAAAAAGATTAGGCTTAATTTTGCTATTGGTTTTCATAGCATTAGTGAAGTATCGTTTTGGTTCCCAACATAAAAATTATGTATATTTAGTCCCAACATTCAGAATATGCATGTTCTCATAATTAACTGATCTATCCAAATTTTCTGCGAAACGTGGATATTTTTTGAATTTATGATACAGTTACTTTATTGGGAACTTAAATGAAACTTCGATAATAATTTGGAGACTAACGATAAAATAGTACTTCACATAAGAAAAAAAATTCGGAAAACTATTTTATGTTAGACAATCTAAAGTTGTCTCAAAATTTAATTTTCACCATCAAATATACACTCAGTCCCACTATTTTTCTCCTCTTCCCCTCTCATTCAACATCAACCAACATTCGCCAATAGTCTAATTGGGCTATTAAACGAAAGAATTTTCCCTCTGATTAATATTTTCACCTTCTTAAACTTATTTTGATAGTATTTAAAATGACTTAAAGTAAATTTTATTTCATTGCTCGATCATTTTGATGTTAATTTGCAGCTACGAATTACCTTTTAATTCAGTTAATTTTTTTTTGAGATAATGAATGCAATGATCTAGATAGGGAGAAGTGACAAATAAGCTTTATTAAAGTACTTTGGAGAAGTAAAAAAATTAGGTCCAAAAATTAAGTTAATCAAATATTGATATCCATACAAATTAATAAAGCTTATTTGTCACTTCTCCCTTCTTCCTATTTCTTTCTCTTTTGTCAAATATGATTCGACAAATTCTTTATTAATATCTGATCAACTTAGGTTTTCTCATAAACAATATACACATTGAGTCTTACAAAAAAATGATTTTAATCGTCAAACATGACTCATGATAATTGTCGACATTTTGCGTCACATGATCATCGTATGAAAAATCTTTAATCTTCTAGAATTTATAACTCCATACCCATTTCTAATATAACTCACCTAATTACTAATTATCCTAGCATATTTTAACATGTCTATTTCCATATTTCCCCATTACCTTTAATCTTTTGTGTAAGTTCGTACCTAATACTGTCATGTCACCGAAAAAAGAATTGAGTACTGAAAGGCCATATTTGCTGAAGAAGGTCCTTGATGCTGGTCTTTATTGCTGAAATGGGAATCATTCGGATTTACGTCAATTCAAGTGACAATGCCATGTTCATATGTTGGAGCTTGGCTTCACAAATTATAACCGTTAAAATAGCTAGAATGTAACGACTCATATATACTATTGGTTCAATAACTTATTGGGGCCTAATTACATGACCAAAAATGCCTAAGTCCAACTTATTAGTAGTAGTATGTATAGACACGGTCATTTGGATTGAAGTTGCAAAGAATAATAAGAGTTCAGTTGTGGGATCATCTCGAGATCTCATTTTAATGATTAAAATCGTCTATTTTGTTTTGATTGATTTTGTTAGTTATCTCAAAAAAATTCAGCCCAATTGGATATCGGTAGGTGTTTGATCTAAAAATTAAGTTTTTTATTTCAAAACTTCTAATTTTTAAAACTTAAAAACTACATTTTTAGGTAAAATATTTTCCGATATCTGATTGAGTTAAATTTTTTCGTTCCAACTAAAAAAATAATTAGAATAAAATAGATGATTTTAATCATTGAAATGAAATCTAAATGATCCAAAGTTTGTTTACCTTAGAGTGAACAAAACTGAACTTGAATAATAAGTGATTTTTATAAGTTAAATATATATTTTGAGTCTGTATTTTAGAGACATGGGTTGGAGATGCTCTACGAATATTTCTAAATATTGTGTGGTGTTTTAGTAACAAACAATTGATAAAGGCCCACCCCCGAAAAATATAATTAAATTAATTCAGGTTTCCAATCTGATCTAGTGGGCCTAAAGATGGGCTATATCACTGTTGCTAACAGAGACTCAGCAGGCTCTTTGATCATTTTAAGGAACCCTACTATTCAAATCTTTCACTGTCTTTGAATCATGAATATACGACAAAGGAACTTACTAATACATAAAAAACATGAATTTAGTTTTGTAGGAAAAATTTGCAATTGATCGGAAATATACAAATTCGGAAAACAAAACGGAACTGAGTCACGTGTTGGAGGATCGCGCTGGCTCCTATGCGCTGTCGCCTGTTTTCCAGAATAAAGCGATTCTCTTAGTTAAATGAACACCTACCTATTGACCACTACCGAACTAATTTTGTTTCTCTCTCTGTCTCTATCTATAAAAAATACGAAAACCAAAAGGATGAAAATCGTGTAGACGAAATTCCCATATCTCTAAAATAAAAAATAGAATACACGATTTATAGAGCCTTTAAGCTTATGAAACTGTCGAAAATATAATTGGAGGGATTAATAGAAAAATTAATAGATATCAACTGAGCAATTGATGGATATCAATGCAACCGTGAATGAGTTGTAACTGCTGAGACATTTTAGTTGTCTCATGAGATCCTCCGGTATTTCAATTTTAACTCTCAAATTTTTTCTAAAACAATTATACCAAATACCATTTCAGAGTTTTTTTTTCAAAAATTATTTCAAAAACACTCAACCGAACACACATTGAATATTGATCTTGGGATCTTTAATCAATAAGGTTGGATTTTCACCATAGTAATTTTTAACGTCATAGTCTTTAGGTTATTGCCGTTAATATTTTAATAATTGGCTATAAAATTAACCTTTTGGTTAACGTATTCGTAATATTGTCCTTTGACTGCACATAGTCAATAGAGACAACTCCAATTGAGAACAATTGTGAATAGAGACAATCCCATTTGACAGCAGTTATTTAATGGTATTATGTCTACGACGAATATGTCTAGACTTTTCATATGCATATTACTCTGTGCCTTTCGAATTGTCCATTGGCTATCACAATGTGCACATATTGCCGGCACAGGTTTTGACTATCTAGGAACATCTTTTCAAAGCTGGCATATCCATTCTGACTCTTTATGTTTCTTGTCTAGAGCAATAAACTCTTAATTTTATCATAGACCGTGCTATACACGTTTATTTAGAAGATTTCCAACATGCAACTGCATTTGTTAGTAGAAAAATATATTTATTATGAATTTTGAATTCTTTATATCAGATATCTAGTTTGCATCATCGTACCCTTCTAGTATCGTAGAATATCTAGCAGCCCATGGTCACAAGTGTACCTCGACTATCACACCACCTTAACTATCGCTTTTGAGTGGTTCTTTCCTAGATCTACACAAATTCACGTGTCCAAAAAATAAAGCATTTCTCAAATTTTTTGGTCATGTTCTTGTGAATATCGAGTAGCTTAGATTATGCATAAGAATCCGACATGCATCACAAAAATTGTGCAATTAACGATTTTCAGATAATTTTCTGACCCTCTTGGATGTAGGTACTATCACATTTGTAAGATACCCCTACATTCCAAAGAATTTATAGGTAGGGTCGCCCCCCACATTCTTGAATTTTTATTACTTTTCTCTAACGACACCACATTTACGATATGATTCACAAAGTGAAATGTTTTAATCTACACGTTTAGTAAAGAATCAGAACTTATTAACATAACATTCATCTTTGTCTATAAGGCATGGTTTTGTAATTCAATAACTCTATTTAGTTGAAGCGAATAAAGTGTAAACAACTTCATGTTAGGCACAAAAGTCACCAATGGTGATTTCTGAACACCTTAATCTTACTGCTATGTTGAGTTTCAAACTTTATTCTGAAAAAGAATGAGTTCTCCAAAATCTCGCCTTTGCTCTCAAGTAGGAACACATAGCACTATTTTGCACAATTAAAAGTATAAAATACTTTGTCTCCATGCATTTGTATGAACTTCAAGTCGCACGTATCATTGGATCAAACCCAGTGATTCATTACTTCTTTCAACATATTGAAAAGAAGTCTATGTTATTTTGACTTTCATACCGACAACAATTTGTCAAATTTGATCATTCTCGTTAACTAGTTGAGCATATTCTTACAGGATCACTATTAACACATCAACACTTGTGGTCACATCTCTTGAAATAATACCACAATTAATATTCTCATCATCAGAACTATTTTTTCTTTTTCTTTTTTCCGAAAGTTTTCAGCCCCAATAAATTTACATAATCGATGTAAATTTATAAGTTGCAGAACAACATAGTTGAACAGAGAATCTTTTATTTTGCATCAAGGCAAAAAACAACATTTTTTTGAAATAATATTACTCAAAGTTAGACCATTAAATAATATACCTGTTAAATAAACTCCAGTAATTTGTGTAGAGTTGGTCTCTGGAGAAAGTTTGTTCGCAATTTTTTTTTACAATTTTAAAATAAATTTGTCGTCTTACTGTGAGTGTTGGAGGATCGCACCAACGCTTATTTTTTAGGGTAAAGTAGTTCTCTCAGTCGAAGGAACACATACCTATAGACCGTCTGTCGAACTAATTGTGTTTGCCTCTCTCTCCACAAAACATACGGAAACCAAAAGGATGAAAATCATGTAGATGAAATTCCCATGTCTCTAAAATCAAAAATAGAACAAACCATTTATAGAGCTTTTAAGCTTATGAAACCCTCAAAAATTTGAATAAAGGAATTAATAGGAATATCAATGGAGCAACTGATATACCTTAATGCAACCAAGAATGAGTTGTAACTGCTGAAACTTTTCAGTTGCCTTGTGAGATCCTCCAGTATTTCAATTTCATTCATAACGCTTTGAAACTTCCAACATTTTTTTCTTTCATTATCGTTGATCATCTATTCAATTTTTTTTATATAAAATTTCTTTACAAATTCACGATCCAAACACTGTGTAGAAAAACATCTACATGCACTACATTATTACCTCTCAACTAGCAGATTTTCAGGTTTAATTACTCTAGGGTGCATGGTCCATAGCTTAGGCTCTCACCATACTTCATTCCTAGGGTTAGCCTCTTAAACAATGTGGTCACTAGTACTCTCCCTCTAAGGGAGGGCATTTTAAACAAGAGGCACCAAACATTAACCATTTCTCTAGACTTTGCCCACTTGTTGGTTAGGGAACCTATTCCCTCCTTGCTGGCATTTATAAGTTTGTTTATTTACAACCACATTCTATTTTTGTCTCTTCTAAAAAAACGAATCAAAGATCGTGAGATAAAGCGACGTTAAGTGCTCTCATTTTGACTTCAAAATTTCTTCATTTATAGTAATGTTCCACTCCCTCCCCCTTCCAATCGATGGATCGGAGGTCGTGACACATAACAATATCAAGTGCTATATGAGCTCAATATTGTGAGTTGTGATAAAAGTAGCTTCTTCTTCCCTAAGGGCATGCAGGTCAAGTTTATCAGCCTCTTAGAAGCACAAGAGTTAGAATAGGCTATTTAACTAACTAGCTAGCTAAGTCTTGTAGTTGTTTAGGTGCATTGATCCCCTTTTTTTAGTGTGCTTTGTTATGTTAGATGGTGTGTAGATTTGGAACCCAATTTGAAAGCTAGCTCTAACCTTTAATCCCTCAATTTTATCCCTAGTTTTATATTGTTATTTGGTCTCTAAATACGATTAGCGACATGATATTACTTTTTTTTAACCCCAAAAGCGATATGAAGAGATATATTGATAGAAGGGAAGAGGATTAGAAGTTAGAACAATCCCACCTTGTAGCATTACAATATTACTGATATTTAAGCACACAACAAAAATAATATATATATATATATATATAAACATACCCAAACACCATGTTCAATGACTTGAAATATCACCATATATATAATTAAAAGTAATTCTCATTATAGTCGATTAAGTAACATATGCGATATTGTATCTTTTTGAAGTGTTTATTACATTTGATGAGTATTCTTGTTATCTCACACACATATATCATCAACTCATAAAATAAAAAGATGACAAAAAAATAAAGAAAATAATATGAAGACTCATGTCTTCATTTACACACATAACAAATATATAAATCGATAATTACCCCCAAAACAATTTCTCATGGTCTTGGTTCATCTTGATTGCCAGAGGAGCACATGGTTGAACCAGAAGTGTGATAATTGGTGTACCGGCTAGGTGCAGAAGAATGTCGGAGCCCTTTAGGCAAGCAACTCTTGACCTCTGATCCACTTCCAAAGTACTCGTGTTGTCCACGGCCTCCAATGGGCTTGAATGCCGCATAATCCTGTGGCTTCGACACAAGCGGCCTCGTGGCGGTAGCAACCCTAGAAATGGTGGTTGGTGATGGGGTTAGGAGGAGGAGAAGGTGGAGAATGGCCATGAATAGGAGAGTGGTAATAGACATTTGAAAAAGGCTTTTTATTTAGCTTTTGGTTTGTTTGTGGAGGATATTGGTATTAAAAGGGTGTTTGTGCATGAAGGGCTTAAATAGGCTCGTGAGGGCCATAAGTTGTTCTTGTCATGTCCAGCTCATACATAGTTAGCAAGAAGGATTCTTAGTATTTTTGACTTGTAGATTTGTAGCGGTTGTGTGGTTGAGTGGGTTTTGAACTTTTGACATTGCAAGGTGAGGATGCCCGTGCACTTCATTACTATTTTGTTTTGGTCAAGGGTCAAATTCCTTTACAACTCTTCATGACAAATTTCCCAAACATTATTATTATTATTATTATTTTTTTTTTTTGCAATGTTTATGATTATAACAATCATGACTCGATCCCATGACAAGTGTTATTATTGGGATGCAGACTACCTTCAGCAGGTAGTTTGGGGGTGTGGGGAGTATGCCTCTCTATATTATCGAATTACACAAAATGAGATTTTTGACTACTACTAAACACTAAAATTTGTCTTACAAATATAACGTTTTGTATTTTAGAGTAAAGACAATTGAGAGAGATTGTTGTTTTCTCGAGAGAGATAGAGAAGGAGCGCGTATACGCTCAAATTTTATTCCGCATAGCGAACTGATGTGGTTCTCAAAAAGTAAACACGTTGTCGAATTTCATATATCTGTATGTTTTGTCTTTTCGTAAATGTTATTTTGTTTTTGTTCTATGATTTTTGTCATTCAAAATTACGAGATAATCAATTATGTTACGTCTTACAACTTTTGTAAGTCCGGGCATTTTGTAAGAGCATGTACAACAAACTAAATAAATTACTATTTTAGCTAGTTTAGCTAGCCAAAATCAAGAAATCTACCTTTCTCAACCGGTATTATGCTATTTTAGCTAGTTTGCAAGAGCATGTATGTAAGCTCGCTCAAAGACTCGTCGGATATCGTTGATCGGATGGCTGTATCCTGAAAATGTGAATTGCACCCACAGCGTACTCAAGTGAAGACAAATGGAACGACACAATTGGGCCACGTGGGTGTAGCAGCTTACCCGTTTGGCCAACCCATCTTTACATGTACATGTACGGATTGTGCCACGTGTCACTGTTTATCACGTAGGTGAAGAACACCTCCGTGGTAATTGCCACCATCCAAGATGTCAACCCATATCACACTTCCATTGATATGCTCACAAGCCTACAGTACAAGGATAACCCAATTCAAGATATTATCATCCCCATTTAAATTATTTATTTTTCAAAATTAGTTGAGAATTTTGTTTGTGTAAATTTTATGTTGATTAAGTATCGATAGTCACATGAACGGATGTATATTTTTAGAAAAAAATGAATATTTGGTATGTTTTATTGAATAAATTATGAGAGAAATCTCTTTCAAGAATGATGTTATAAATGTTAGATTAACATAAAGTTTTTAATGAATAAAGTTTTGGAAAAAGTAATTTGAATCAAAATGATAATATCTCAAAGGGTATCAAGGATGTTCGTGATAAATTTGGTGCGTTTCAGAACCAAATTATATGTGTGTGTATATATATGGGAAAGGTTATATGGACTAACACTTTTTTACACTAATATTAGACTAATATCTAAACTCTTCATTCATGATTAAATTTTAATGATTCGAACCGTTCAATGTGTGTAAACCATGTTTTTAAAGGTATCCGTGAGAAATCAATTCAAAATATTACCGAAAATGGCTTGATCCAAACAGTGGTTCATAAAATAGTACTTGTCAGCATTTTGAACTACTGATTGGATCAAGTCATTTCTAGTAATATTTTGAGTTGATTTCTCGTGAGTACCCTTAAAAACATGTTTTAAACACATTGAATGGTTCGGATCGTTAAAATTTAATCATGAATGAAGAGTTTAAATATTAAACTAATATTGGTCTAAAAAAGTGTTGGTTCCTTGAGCCTTTTCCCATATATATATGTATATGTATATGTATATGTATGTATCTAAATTTCAAGGGGTTGTCCGAGTGGTAGAGCGGATGAGCCGTAAATCTGGACATCTCTGTGGTCAAAACTTGACAACTTAATACTTGAGATTACTAAAGAATTTGCCAGGGTCATTTCCGTTCAGGCCCTAAGGACTAGTCGGTAATTAGGTGGGGATACTCTCGCAAACTTTATCCCGTCTCAAGCCGATTGGATATCTGGGTTTTAAAAAAAAAAAGTGCATGAAGTGTATCCAAATGGAAGAAACAATTGGGCAACTTGGGATTATTTTTTCTTACGTGTTTATGTAGAGAGAGTGCCGCGTGTTATCCTTAATCACATAAATGTAAAACCACTTTTAAGGTCATCGACACCATGCAAGATCTCAACAACCATTACAAATCCTACTTGCATTGAAGAAGCAGCTGGTATATATACATACTCACATGTATGTATATATATATGTACACGTAACTATATATTGATTAGGTCAACAACAATGCTCGAAATTTTAATTGGCCTACTATGTACTATGCTTCAAAATAGTCTTTTTTTTTTTCCTTAAAAAATAACGAAACTGATACTGGAATCTCTTACGTATTTAAGTTGGCTGTTTCCAACATTTTCGAAGCTCAAAGCGAACATCAACACGGGAGTCTTTTACGTATTTTTACGAGTAAAATCTCTAATGAACAATAATTATTGCAAGAACTTGAAAGTTATTTTAATCAATCTTACATATCGAACTCATTTAATCGTTCTTGTAACACGATCGTTCAAGTATTTGGGCCGAAAAATGATAGGGCTCGATCCTAACCCATATTTATGACCTTCAGTCGTCGAAAGCCCAGTCTCGTAGTTAATTATAAGCCCGGCCAGCCTTATCTCCCTGCTTCAAGGCCCAACTTCAGAAAAATCTGTTTGATAAGTAATTCTCCTAGTATCTGCGGAAGCCTGGGTCACAATATGATCTAAATTTCATTTTTATTTTTTTTTGGTGGGTTTAAAAGCTGAAGGGAAAATAAATAAAAATATAAAACAATAAAAATTACACAAAATTGGTTTGGTTTCACTTTTATTTTATTTTCATTTCTATTGACGAACCTGAAATTCAAAGATAATGTATACAATAGCAATAATACAAGCGAATAAGCATTTGAACATTTGTCCTCGCACATATTATGTCTTTCCCTGTAAAATTGTATATATATTATGAATACTTAATCCTATCAGTGCTTATAAATCTAAATCTGTTCCTAAATCTTTAGTTGGTAATTCTGTCTTATATAAACATTTGAACCCGAGCTCCATAAATTAACATCACTTTCTCTCTCAACAAGTCGAACACAATCAGATGATTAATCTATATTACGATACATAGTGGTGCGGAGCCTTTCAAATATATTTTTACAATAATGGCTGAGATTGTTTTGATCTAAAGGTGAAGATTCACTAAAAAATTACACAACAATCTTTAGGAATATTGATGGATTGTTTCATTTTTTTCTTTTTTTTTGAAGTTAATCAAACCCATTAGTTTTTTTTTTTTTTTTGTTGGTTTTTTTTTTCTCTTTAAAAAACTATGAATACAGCTGGACTACTTTGGAGATATTATAGGAAGGTAGCTTCATTCTCTTTAAAAAAAATTTACTAATTCAATTATTTTTGCAAATGTTTTTAAATTGTTGCTCATGTTTCTAATTATACTCTATGAACAAAGTACGTACATATATATTGATACGAACACTTTACGAAGGATGATGAAGAAAAAATTTCAAGATAGACAAAAAATTCTGTACTGATAAAAGAAAACTTCGATCATTTTGCAAAATAAAACACTTTACGGAGCGCCATTTATTTTGTTATATTTTTGTATGTGTATAACTCTATTATTAAGTATTTTACATGTTATGATTGAACTAGAATCCTGTCATTCTTAAAAGCAACATGATATTTGTTTGAATAATAGTTGAATTTTGATTCTATAAGAATCAAAATACTAATAGTTTAAATAATAACTAAATTAAAAATTGAACATGAATTTTATTTTATTAGTAGTGCTCTAGTTATGAATACTACGTTAATTTTTAATAGACCTACTTTTATCATTCGTGATTTTACATACTGGAGATTATAACATCAAGGGACCCCCACGTCCCCAGTGGGCTCACAGGCCCAACTTGCGCAGTTTTAAGTGGTTTGCATAGGGATAAACCATGATGTCCTTCGTTCTAATCATTAAAGGCCTCTTTGTTAGAGGTCAATGGAAGGAGTTGATAATATTATCTAGCATATAGTATTATATTCGGAGTTTGTTTATTTTTTTTGTATTTTAAATATGTATATGGGGAAATTATTATATCACTTCGGGAGATAAAATTATCAAAAGATTTAATTCGTATTTTGTATTACTTTCTATTTACATCTCATTATTCATGACTATATATGAATGTCATTATTAGGAAATTACTATTATTTAATTATCTACTCATATCTTTCGTATCCCCCTATTTGTTAGCTGTAGATGAAATGTGATATGAAATCATATCATATATAGATATCCCGATTGTTTATATCTAGAATTTATTTATTTTTCTTGCATCCATGATATATATCATAACCAAAGAAATTATTATATTATCTTAGATAGGGATAAAATCATTCTATCTCTTTTTTGTTCACATTTTATCTTTTTCTATATCTCCTCTTTATTTAAAGACGTGCTATTTTTAATTACAACCTTGTTTCTAAGAACTCACCCTCTCGACAGAATTGATAGAGAAGAAACCAGTGACAATAGCAAATTAAAGTGTTGGAATGTGAATTATTAATAATGTAGATGGACGGTTTAACACCGTGTTTCAGGACGTCTTCAGATACAAAGTGAGAGAACAAGAACGAAGCAAGACTAACAAAATTACTTTATTATTAACCTTTAAAGGATAGTAATATTGACTGGTAAACAATCCAAAGGGGTTGTCCGAGTGGAGATTGGGGCGAGCTGTAAATCCAGACGTCCCAAGGTCGAATCTCGGCAACAACAACTTTGGGGCCACTGACGGTTTATGCCCAGTCGCCACCGTCAGGGCCTCGAGGACTAGTCGGCATTAGGTGGGGGACTCCCCCAAGCAATCCCAGCTTGGTCCCCAAGCCGTCCGGATACCTCGGTTATCAAAAAAAGAAAAATATTGACTGGTAAACAACTGTTGATACAATAAAACATCTACGCTATAAATTACTCCTAATATTATTTTATCTAGTCTAAGTTTCAAATGTGAAGATTTTTGAAGAGGTCTTTTTCTATCTCCAGTATTGATATTTGTAGACAAATTATTTCTCGAAAATATTTGAATCCCAACTTTCTCTTAACTTCTTTTATCTTTATTATCCTTTACCTTTGAATTTAGGCATACCAACAATGTTCTTATTTTATTTTTATTATGTTATCACATGTATAAAAATATATATGGTGTAAACAGACTATTCATATTCTCATATATCACTTTATAAATATACTCAAACAAATCATTTATTACTTTTCATCTCTTACTATGTTTTTGTATCCCCTCCAAAGGGAAAACAAGACCCTCCAAAGAGAAAACAAGGGCATCAAAATTGTGAAAGGTCAAGAAAAATGCATTTTCAATACATCAATTAATCAAGAGTACCATAAATTATTTATCCTAAAAAAAGTATAGTATAGATCATCGTTCTTCACAAAAAATAGAATAAAATAAAATAAAATATATATATACATGACTCCCAATTTGTAGTACATAATCTTTGGCAAATCCAATGTGAAACCGACATTACTTTAGCAATTACTGACAATAACGTTGTACATGTGTACCTATTGAGAACTAAGGAGCATAGTGGTCAGTGACTCAGAAGTTAGTACAAACTAAAGTTATTAAACAACACTTAAACACAAAGGTAATGTGGCAATTTGTCTTCCATTTACAAAAAAAAAAAAAAAAAAAGCTTTAGCCTATTCAAACAACCTACAAATTGCTCACCAACCACCTTCTTACCAAGTGTTTTGTATCACTACCTCAAATATATTTTACTTCCTAGTTAGTTTTCTTCGTTTTTATTAAGAGTCGGTGACCGTCTAGCCAACTGTCTCTGTCTACAAACTGAGACGGACCGCCCACCACTGTACTATCTTCTTATCTTTCTCTCTTGACTCTTTCAAAATTACTTTTCATCACCATTATCTTGTTCATTATCTTGCATTAGTAATATAATCAAATTCTTAATATTTATATACGCTTTTATTTAAATTGAAAATGACAATAAAAGTTAGCAATTAATTATTTCACGTCAATATGATAGCAACTCACTAAAATATGTAGTAGCCTCTAATCACTTAAACCTTTAAGACAGGTTCGCTGCAATATAATCATGTTTATTTGATAAATTATTGACAGTTAAATTTTGTTGTTGGACTACATAAAATAAAATACTAGCCCCTAATCGCTTAACTTAAACCTTTAAGATAGGATCACTACAATATAATCATGTCTGTGTGATAAATTATTGACAAATAAATTTTGTTATTGGACTACATAAAATAAAATATCTATAAAAATATAATATAAGCCCATAGGCCCCTTAAAAATTGCAACTTTAAGCTCAGCCCCCTAAGATTTTACATTCTAAGAATTTAGTACATCTTTTGTTTACTAAATTAACGTTAAACAGTCCACCAAAGCAAAACCACATTGATAATCGCAAAACCGGTCCAACAAGTACTGTACTTAATTAAACTAGGGAAAAGTACATACACTACAATTCAAATGCTTTAAAAAGTTTTTGAAGATTATATAGAGTAAGATTCCAAGAGTTTGGTGCACTTCGCCAATTGACAGATTAAAACCACGAATAGTCGGTGCTGGATAAGATCACAGGTGACCGTAAATTGAGGATCTGAAAATCATAACGGTCAACATGGACATGTGCATTATGACTAAAAGAACTCGCGATTTTTGAGGTGATAACTTAGGATAAAAGATAGGGGATAATAATAATAATAATATATGACAAAATTGGCCTTAATTATTTTTCAAACTTTTTAGACAAACCTAATTACTTATCTAATTAGTTTCGAATTTTTAGTTATTTAGCTAGACAATCAACTATATAAGAAAGTTCATATGGTTAGAGGTGGATGTGAAAAAACTTCTATTGAGACCTCATTTTACTAATCAAATCGTAGTATTTCCATGTTTAAGTTTTTATTTTGTATCAATTTTCTACCGACGTATTCATTTGAACATCTATTTATATCTGTTACTCGCGGTTCTAAACCCTAAATCCTTATGAATCCTAAATTTTAAATCATAATCCCCAAACCTTAAATTTTTAGCCCTAAATCCTAACACAAAGTGCTCCATGCTGGAGTGTTGGTGAACCCATTAGAGATTTGTAAGATAGATGTATAAATAGATGTATACACATAGATAAATAAATAAATATATATATTTTTGTAGTTTTTCTTTTTACTTTTGTCACCGTCTTATTAAAAAAAATAACCGATACTGCTCATTTGAATTCCTTTAAATTGTGTTTTTCAAATTTTATTTTCAAAAAAATTTAAAAAATTCACCGTCGACTTAAGCGAATATTTTAAAATTAACCGTGAACTCGAAATTTTAAAATAAAATTTTGTTAATAGGTTTCATGCACAAAACACATAAAAGAGAGTCTGATTGAGGCACAAAATTATACCGTTTCAATGCACAACACAGCTGCTGTGCACCCGGTCCTCCCATTCCGTTTGTTTTGTGAAATCCAAAGCAGATGTATCCAAGTGGTACTAGGTTGTCGGCCATGAGCTGCAATGTGGAGCCACTGTTTGATTATAACAAAGAAAAAGAAAAAAATTAGACCATGAACATCCACTCTTGAAAATATTAGACACGTGGGACATATTTTCTAGTGTGAGGACTAAGGACCACCACAAATTAAATTAAAGCCTCCAATAAATAGATTACAAGTGTCATATGTTGATTAGTGGTCAAATGTGCTTGCATCTCTTCACCGTTCAACTAAAGAAATTAACTTCCCATTAAAGCTACTACATTTTTTTTTATAGGCCCGTCCTAGGATAAGCCTAGGTTCGTTGCCTCGAAGTTATGATTGTACCCTATAGCAATGGCTCGGAATCTTATTATAATATCATAAAAGGAGATTGAGCATATATCGAGATCACCCATGTCGTAAGTTTTACTCTTACTTATCTCTTACTCTTAGTTGACGCTGTCTAAGCTTTAGTTATATTTCTATTTATTAATTATTTTAGGAAACCATAAAAGTTATTTTTATTGAAACTTAAATAACCATAAAAAATTTAAAAGAAATACAACATTTTTGTCACTTGTGGTTTTGGCGGTACGTTTTCTTACTTCTTTCTGAGTTCAATTTTGTCACCCTCTCAAAAATGAGGATGAACATTAATCACAATAGTACTGGTTGCCTTTAGATTATAGGACCCACTAACATTAATCATAGTTACACAACAAATAAGAAATCACGTGAGCAGTTAATGGCTTTGGAAAATTATCCCATACACTGCACATGGTAAAAAGTGAAAAGTCACTCCAAATCAAATTTGGGTTTTCCTTCCTTGTTTTTTTTTTTCCCAAATTAGCCGTGCTAGTGTGTTGACATGTCACATTGTCTTATCGGGTAACGTGGGCAATGGTAACGGCAAGGTCCAGTGGAATGGAGTGATGACCACTTAAGGTCTCACTCGCTTGACAAGAGAGTTGGGTTTGCCCATTCTCATATCGATGTCACTTGCTTTTGTCACTATCCCTCAAGTTCCCCCGTTCGGTTGTAACCAATACCCATTTCTTATTTAAAAACTTATTATTTTTACTCTCTATTCAATTTTTTTTGTATTTATTATTTTTCATCAATTTTCTGAGATTTGTTGGATCGTCTCGATAAAACAAATTATAAAATTATAAAATTATATTCAAAAGATAAAATAAATTCACTAAAAATAAAAACGAGTCAAAACATACCATGTTTTGGCTTGTTTTTGTCTTTTTTTATTTTTTTTATTTTTGAACTCAATTTTATACTTTTCTAAAATCTTTTGTCAAAACTTACCGATAATTAAAAAATTAATGCAAAACAAAAAATTATAAAAAAATCAAACAAGGACAAAAAATAATAATTCAATAATTACATTCGGAACAAAAATAAGGCAAAATCAACATTAAAATAAGGCATTTTTTTCTCTAACTAATTAACTAACAACCACTTCTAAATAGGCAAAAATAACAATAAAAATTAATTCAAAAACAACATTAAAAAGAACGCACTGTAATATTATCTTATTCTTTTTTCATTCTTTTTTTTTTGTTTTACATCAATTTGTTTTTGATTGCCAGTTGGTCTTGACAAGAGATTTAAAAAAAAATTATTTAATTACATCTAAAAAAAATAGAAAAAAAAACCAAAACGTGGTCTATTGATTATGACTTATTTTTTATTTTTAGTGAACTTTCTTTTAGATTTTCAATATAATTCTATAATTTTTCGATTTTTTTCATCGAGACAATCTAACAAACTCCAAAAATTGATGAAAAAATAACTAATGCAAAAAAAAAAGACTAAATTAATTTAGATAATTTAGGCAAACTAGAGAGAAATGGGTGTTGGTTTCTTGAATTTGGGAGAGCTGTAGTGCGAGTGTAATGCAAGCAAAATATTATAATTTTATTCGTTTTGTCCTTAAAACTACACCGTTCTGACTTATCATACGAATTGTTATTAAAATATTTGGTATCAAAATTGTGTAGTTTCAAGAACAAAACAGGTAAAACTATAACGTTTTGCCCGCACTACACGTGCACTATATGAAAATGCACTGTAACTTATCCGAATCCGATTTCTTGGAAGAAAACAGGGAAGGAAAATTCTAGTTTGATTTAGAAAGGAGTGACCTATCACTTTTTACCATGTGTAATGTATGGGATAACTTTCCAAAGCCATTCTATTTGCTATGTAACTATGATTAAAGTTGGTGGGTCAACAACCATTAGCATTGTGGGTAATGTCCACCCTCATTTTGAGAGGATCATGAACAAAATTGCACTCCTTCTATCTTTTAAGGCTAGATGTAAAATTATTTCTTCATGAGAAAATGATTTTGTTTACTCATTTAAAAAGTGAGTGTAGTTATTGAAATATTTAAAGTAAAAATTGGCCCAACCAAATGCCAACGTGTGCTTAATCCGAATATTTAATTTTCAGATTACATTCTGAAGTAAAATTTTAAGTCAGACCGAGTGTTATTTGACCAAATATTCTTTTTCTAATCAAATACTTAGTATTTTTTTTCATATTGATTTTTAGATATTCCTTTGAAAAATCAATTAAAATAGATACCTACAACTCGTTTCATCAGAATATTTTAATTCTGTGCTTACATTATGGATTAAACAATTGTAGATTTCTAAATAGGAGATATAATTTGTCAATATTCATTGCACTTATAATATATTGTAAATAGCTATAGTCAAACAGTCTCGAATAAGCACTGTTTTAATCTCCAGTATTTTAAAAAAAATAAGAATTAGCTTCTTTTTTTTTTTTTTTTTTCGATTTTTCTCTTCAAAGATGAACCAAAAAATCAACAAAATACGATCATGAGTGGAGAAAGTTCATTAAAAGAAGTCCAATAGAATGGATAAATTACACTGGCATCTCTTAAAGTTTGGAAAATTCCTTTAACTTAAACAAAAAAATTATTATGCAGTTACATCACCTATTTTTAAATATCAATCTAACGTCGTTAGTTAAACTATTACAACATTGAGCTTGAGATTTTCTAGTAAAATGAACTATAATATAATTCTTATCACTCCCGAAATAGATTATGTTAACTTTTTGAGATTTTTGTAAAGTCAAAATACGGACAAATTTCAAAAATTATTTTCAAACTCACATACGGCCAAGGTTATGAATGTCGTACCGTATCGGTCGTATCAAGTACCATATCGAATTTACCGAAGCATCAAAATATATATAAACCAGAGAGATAGAGCCGAAAAAAAACTATGAATATATGTATACCGGTACCTGACTGGTATGTTCTGATATTTAGAACGATACGGTATTAGAGTTATTTGGTATTATTTTTATATCAAAATTGTACATTCCGGCTAGTACGGTACGGTATTGATAACCTTATCTCACTCAGATATCCACTCTCCAATAGATTTCTTTATCTTACATTTTATTTTAATTTATATACCGTTACAATAACATTTTATCATTTAGGCATTATTTAAAGGGATTGGTTCATACTTAACCGTAATTTCTTTTGCATTTGCCTACTGAAAAGAGTGCCATTTCTTTATACCATAATGCGTTCACACTGATTAGCTTTATTTTTAATTACTTAATTTATTGACGAATTTTCAGATTAGATAGCTTTAGCTTATTATAATTAGGAAAATCCTCAGCAAGAAGACGGACGCATATGCTTGTCTCTAGTTTAGAGGTCTTATCTGGGTTCATGAGTACTAGAAAGGTTCTAACTTTGAGGATTTGAGTCGGTTCGTTTTTCAAATCTTTTATGCGTAAATCACGTATGTAAGAACAAATTTGTTTAATAATTTTAAAATTACCGGTATTTGGAGAATGCGTAGCGGCCAATTTCATGCCAGCAAATGCGATAAGACAGAAGATGCACTCTTAATGAAAAGTAGACTACAAGCAAAGAGTTTTGAAGTAATTAATGTCTGTTTCATAATACACCCATGATCATAATCTAAATTTTCTATGAATGATTTTAGATGCATGAAAAGTAAAAACTTGGGTTATGGTCTTGTAGGGTCCAACAATATGTTAGGGGGCCGGCCTCTTTATGCTATTTATTTTTGGTTTCATCGGTTGGTGTCTTGTCAACCTTGTTTATTATTTGGAGAATCTGATCAGGTTACATATGAATTCGGGAACTTGTATGCTAACCTAGTCAAGATTCTTATTTTATTATTTAAGAGAACTTAGGATACAACTGTATGATCTTATAATAAAAGTTATTATGGGAAGAAAGTTGAGATATCTATTAATTACTCTAAATTATTAAAATTTTCTATAGATACAATTAACAATAAAATTGTTACGAGTGACGGCATTGACCCCCACATGCATCTCGCTATGCCTACTCTGGAATATAGCTACCCAAGATAACTTTAAATGTATGGTGCGAGACATACAAAGTTATTAAAATCCTCTGTAGGTACAACTAACAATTGAAACATTATGAATGAGGGCATTGATCCCACTTGCCTTTCGTTATGTCCGCTCCTAAATATAGCTCCCCCGAGTAATTTTAAATGTTGGGTGCTACACATACACAGTTATTAAAATTTTCTATAGATACAAATAACAATAAACTTATTATGAGTGCGGTACTGACTCCACATGCCCATCGCTACGTCCGCTCTTGAATATAAGGTACCCTCGATAACTTCAAATGTAATAGCTAGATGTGTGTCACCAGTATGTTTCCTTGTCTTCATATATATTGATTAGAAGTAAGTTATTGCAGCGAATCACATATGTACATTTTAAAATCATCCAACAAAGAGTTAAAATGACGCAAATACACTCACAAGTTATGGTGACTCCTTTTGAAATTATGATTTTTTCAAGCAATGATGCCTTTTGAATTGACATTAATCGCTTTCTCCCTTCAAAAGAAAACAAAAGAAATTGAGTCTTTTGGAGAAAATAATATGTGTTTTTAATTATATGGCGGTGACTTCCTTCACCGACATGGTAATTTCTGTATGTATCTAGGATTCAAATTATGAGTTCATTTCTCTTGTTTTAAAAAGAAAAGAATAAATTTGTGCTTAGCCCTAAAGGATTTTCCTAAATTGATCTTTATTTGAGATTAATTATTGGAAACAATAAATAAATAATAAAAAATTAACCCGAACCTAACAAAAATTAAAAAATAAAGAAGTACAAGAATTTAAGCCAAACGCAGCCTAAGAATGGAGGAGGAGGAGAAAAATTATTGGGTGCTCGTGAAGTTGGGCCCATATGACAGTGCCAACACCACTAAATAAATAATTACTCGAGAGAGGGGGTCCACGTCAGAATTGTACGGATTGTGGCCCATTTCAGGTGGGTGCTTGACCGCTTGTTGACGGAAGGAATCTGTGAACTAGGGGCCCGTTTGTTAGCGGTTAAAATTTTGGAAGGTATAAGGGAGATATAATAAGAGGGGAGATATAATAAGAGGGGAAATTAATTTAGAAGGGGAGATTAATATTTACTTGGTTTGTTTACTTTTCATATAAGGGGAGATAAAGATATGATTGGTTTGTTTTGTAATTGATGAGAGTAGATATGAAAGGTGGATAATATAAACTTATGATAATTTCCTATTTTGCCCTTATACAACTCTTTTGTTGTTACTAGTGGTTTTCTTAACTTTTTTTTAACTTTCATTTGATTTTTTTGAATGAATCTAATATAATTCTCTCTAACAAAATTTTATTTTAAAATTTCGAGTTTGCGGTTTATTTTGAAATATTCTCTCTAGTATTCTTTAACAAAAAAATGACGACATAGTTGAGAGCGCAATGCACACCTTCTAGTAATTTTCTTTATCCCTTCTTTTTTAGGGGTATATTAGTAATATGTACACCCTTCATAAATTTGGACACCAAAATACCAGTCCAAATTTAGTCCACCATTAGGCTGATAATTTTGTCCCTGGATAAACTATCTAGGGTCCAAAAAACCTAAACAAACACTGGATTTGTTTTCACATGGATAATTTTATCCGGGGCTTTCTATATCCGGGGGATTTTACCCCTAACAAACAGGCCCTAGGAGTAATACCGCATGCTTTCGTAGGTGGTTTCTGTGGGCCAATTACATAATAACAGTAAATATGAAAAATTATTTGAATAATTTTGTAATCAGGGGCGGACTCAATAATAAGAGGAGATGTCACGTGACACCCCATGGTTTATATTTTTTTTGCTTTTTTAGGTTTAACAGTAAGCTAAAGCTTACCGCGCAAGTAATATCACTGTGACACAATTATATATATATATTTTTTCTGTCAAACTTTTTTACATTTGTCAATTTAATTATTAAATTTGCTCGACACCCGATGAACCTACGGGTTCGATTCGATCAATGACTGGCAAGGTGGCAACGCCTTTGTCTTCGTCTTCGTGCCTTCGTCTGGGATTCGACCAGCAAGGCGGCACTCTCGTACCCCTTTGGGTATTGAATACAAATTTTATTTTTAATTATTTATTTATTTTAATGGTGAAACTTTTTTACCATCACATATTTATAAGGGTCAGTAAATATATGAAATCCATATATGATGTAATGACCTGCTCCCACCTTGTACAATACTGTTTGTTTTTGTCGCCCAAACCCCATGGACTTCCCAGTAGGTTACCCATCCCTGGATTGCTCCAGGGTGAGCACGCTTAACTGTGAAGTTGCATTTGGTGTTGGCGCCATCACGGCTTTAAAAGGCCTTGTACAAGGAAGATTCATAATCTTATAAATATCATCGAACTTACATCCATCAAGCGATGTGGGAACTTTGACCATCCATCCAGGCGTTCCACTGAGACACCATTTTCCGGACGCTGACCTCACAGTTGGCACCACGGTCTGACTGGGGTGTCACATATGAATATTATTAAGTACAAAAATTTTACATTAATATTCTACAATAAAAGTTATTGAGACATTACGTGATTATATCATAAGACCATTGAGTAATTATCCATTAAATATGCACATTTGCTTTGCTGCAACCAATGAATGTTAGTTTCAGCAACGATGGCAAGGAATCCGCCCACTCCGGCACAGGCGAGAACAGCCCCGGAGGGATCGTACGGACTCACATCCGTAAGTCAACAACGCTTACGCTGTACAAATAAAAATGGTAGAATGGACTGACCTTCCCTGATAATTTTAGGGACCTCTCAATGCAATTATCTCTTCTACTTTAAAAACTATTGATCATCGTTAGTTTTCATTCATTTCTGTTAATTTTGTCCTTATATTTGCCCATTTTGTATTTTCTTCACACTCAGTCTTTTAATTTTTTTTTCAATAATTGTTTTTAAAAAGACTCATACTATTTTTTTCAAATCAAAAGATTAAAAGATTTTTGTGCATATTTTTAAAATTTTATTTTTACCAATTCAATTACAAGTACGCAAAAAAATAAAATGGTCCCAAATTAAAAAAAATAAAATTCTTTCGTACATAACTTTTTAAAATTTTGACACTAATTTAAAAAACTTGCTTATTTTTCGTACTGGGGCAATTTGTATATCTTAGATAAAATGCTTGCTGTAATATCATAATTTTAATGGGGTCAAATTCACTAATTAATTTTTAAATCTCTAACAATAATACAAATTTTAGAAAATTGAGTGGGGTCAAGTGACCCCACTTGACCATGGTGGATCCGCCACCGGTGTGAAGGAAGGAAAAAATGACCAAATTTAAGAACAAAACTAATAGAAGTTAATAAAAACTAATTACAACTGAGAGATAATGATCTAATAGTTTCAAAAACAATGGATGAAATTATACTTTTCAAAATCTCGGAGAATATCTTTGCAATTGTAGGAAACCTCAGGAGAGGTGAGTGTATTTTACCCATAAAAATATTCACGCACGATGACTTGCAATTTCTCTTTTTCAAACAGGTGGAATCAGGTAGATGAGTCCACATTGCATGGCCCACATCATGCACATGACATGACATGCATGCATCCATCCATCCATCCATCCATCCAATAAGTCTAGAATGCTTTTTCGCTGGAAGAACAGGCCACATTTTCTTTCCAAACTTCTAGCAATCTATGGACCGAAAAATGTTAACGTGGCGATGTGGAGCTACGTCACCACTAAAACATTCAACCAAATAATGATAGATGAGGCTCAGAAAGAACAACGGACGAACTCCATGAAGACACGCTATAAATTTCAATGACTAGCACTAGATGACAATCCGCCTTGAGTTGGAGATGAGGACGAGTAGGACCGGGCACACGATATATGAAAGATCCAACAAAAATTTGACCACCTGAAAAAGAAGTGCAGGATTTTTTAAGTCCCCGAAAGAACAATTCCTAAACCAGTTTAGTAGGCTTACGTGCAGGTATACATCCATAGGATGTGCCGTTTAAAAGTATTTTTCCCACCTCGTGTCTTACATTTATGATTTCACCGACTATACCATTATTTGTGGCGCGTGTCAGCTTAGAATCAGAGTAATGCTTGAGTTACGACTTATACGTATTGAAGTGCATATAATAGAACAGTAAGACAATGGGGTCGGTGCATTCTAACAAGGTATATGCATCAATCCCGAGAGTGGGGTGTGTCTACATCAGAGTGCGTACACGCCGTACTCTGGCTCAAATCGAAGTGTCGACTCCTATCAGGATTTAAAAATGGATGTTGAGAAACTCGTGAATAGTATGAAATACTATAAGGTTTTCTGATGTTCTCTCAAGAACAAGTGCAAGTTAGCACGGGGTAACGTATCTTGATGGAAGCTTTGAGTACTTTGTAGACTTTAGTGCAAGTATTCAAGGATAATGTTGGAAGTGAATAAGTAAATGGACAGATTACTTATTCAGTGTCAGCCCAAACTCTTCTACTTTTTCTTCACTTGGATTCTCATACTTTTCTTTGAACTATTCAGTGTCAACCCATACTATACACGAGATATACAAATGAACAAGTCAATGCAATATGAGCCAACTATGTCTATTTCAGCGTCACAAGTCCATAAACCTTAACAACCCAATTAAACAAACATGTCTAAACAATGCCCGATTGCATATTAAGGACCATAACTCAACAAGTCCCGTAATTAAATGACATATATCCACAAGTTCATGTATCAACAATGCCAATTTGCCAAGTAAAGGGCATGACTTAATAAGCCTATTCGAATCAAATTCAAACCGGAAAAAATAATACCAACAAGCATATTACAATCTTCAATCAAATCCCAAACAAACTCGGGTATTTCTCCTGTACTTTATCTTCTCGTTTCCATGTCGATTCCTCTCGGCCTTGGTTACTCCACAACATTCTCCTGTACTTTATCTTCTTGTTTCCATGTAGATTCCTCTCGGCCTTGGTTACTCCACAACACTCGCACTAACGAAATAGTCTTACCTCGTAGCACTTGCTCGCAAGTATCAAGAATACGTATTGGTTCTTCTACATATGAGGCATCGGCTTCTAAATCAAGTTCGGACCACTCTAGTATATGGGACAGGTCTGGTTCATATTTTCTCAACATTGACACATGAAAAACGTCATGCACACCCGATAATTTTGGTGGTAGAGCCAAACGGCATGCCACTTCTCCAATCCTTTCAATAATGTCAAATTAGCCAATATACCGTGGCGAAACGTCCAAAATGCAACAAACCCCTCCGTGGTGACACTTTCAAGAACACATGGTCCCCAACTTCAGATGACAAAGGGTGACGACGATGGTCAACATAATTCTTCTGTCGACTTTGCACGATAAGCAGTCTTTGGCGAATCAACTTGACTTTCTCAGTAGTTCTATATTGTGTGGCCACAAGACGTTGACGAATCGTTTTCATGCTTTCGACGGTCTCTCTAATCAAGTTCGAGCCCACAATAGTGGTATCTCCCAATTTCGTCCAACATATGGGTGATCTACATGGCCTACCGTACACGACTTTGAACGGTGCCATCTCGGTGCTAGATTGGTGACTGTTGTTATATGCAAACTCAACAAGTGGTAAATGATCCTCCAAACTTCTCCAAAATTTCATGACACAAGCCCGAAACATGTCTTCCAAAATTTGGATTGTTCGTTCCGATTGTCCATCAATTTGTGGATGATAAACGGTACTAAACAAAAAATTTGTACCAAATTCTACTTGCAAGCTCTGTCAAAATCGTGCAAAAAATCTCAGATCTCGATCGGAGACAATGGACACAAGAATTCCATGGAGACGGATAATCTCGCGAATATATAAACGGCTAAGTTTTTCCACAAAATCGGTCACCTGAATAAGTAAAAAGTGAGCGGTCTTTGTTAAACGATCAACAATCACCCATATTGCATCATGCCCTTTCTGCAATCTCGGCATACCAGTAACAAAATCTATGGTCACATTCTCCCACTTCCATTCAGCCACAGGCAGTGGTTGCAATTCTCCAGTAGGTCGTTGATATTCGGCTTTTACTTGCTGGCACGTAAGACACTGTGATACAAATTTCACCACATATTGTTTCATTACAGACCATCAAAATTGTCGACACAAATCATGGTACATCTTCGTGCCTCCCGGATGAATGGCTAAAGGTGAATGGTGAAACTCCCTCAAAATATCCTCCCAGCACGAAACAGACACAAATAACTTGCCTTGAAAACATAGACCTCAATTGGCATGCATCATCCATCCCTCTCTAGCTCTGCCACTGAAGAACTTCTTTCTTAACTCATCCATTTTCTAATCGTGTTGTTGGGAGTCAACCACTAGAGTTGATAACGTTGGTTTCACTATCAAATTACACAACGTTACCCCTTCATGGACTTTCTCAAAGTGGGTTGCATAAAATCCAAGTCCTGCATCGTCTTTCACTCATGAATCGCTAGGCTCGCTAGATGAGTCGGTTTCCTACTCAAGGCGTCTACTACCAGATTGGTTTTTCCCGGGTGATATTGCAAATCGAAGTCATAATCTTCCATATGTTTCATCCATTGACGCTATCGCAAATTCAACTCCTTTTGAGAAAATAAATACTTCAAACTTTTGTGGTCGGAGAAAACCTCAAATTTCTGACCGTACAAATAGTGTCGTCAAATCTTCAATGCAAATACAACAGCTACAAGCTCTAAATCATATATGGGATAATTTCGCTCATTCATTTTTAACTGTAGCGATCCATAGGCTACTACCTTGTCCGATTGCATCAAAATATACCCAAGTCCGTCTCTCAAAGCATCACAATATACTGAGTAACCCACTCCTCGCTCCGGAATAATCAAGATCGGAGTGTTGGTCAAACGTCTCTTCAACTCCTTAAAAGCCTCCTCACAAGCCTCATTCCACACAAAATGAATTCCCTTGCGTATCAAACATATCATTGGAGCTGCTAGACGGGAAAAGTCACGGTTGACAAAGCGGTGGTAATACCCAGCTAACCTCAAAAAATTTCAAATTTCAAAAATATTCTTCGGTTGGGGCCAATTTATCACCGCTTCCACCTTCCCTGAGTCAACGGACACACCACTTTTTGAAACCACGTGCCCCAAAAATTTGACTTCAGACAACCAGAATTCACACTTGCTAAGTTTAGCATACAAACTATGCTCTCTCAAAATTTTTAAAACAACTACGAGATGAGACTAGCGCTCCTTCTTTGTAGGCGAATAGATCAATATGTCATCAACAAAAACCATTAAAAATCTATCAAGGTACAGGCAGAAAATACGATTCATAAGATCTATGAATGTCGCCGGTGCATTCGTCAGGCTGAAAGGCATAACCATAAACTCATAGTGACCATAGCGTGTTCGAAAGGCCGTTTTCGAAATGTCTTCATTTCGGACCCTCAACTTGTGATAACCCTATCTCAAGTCGATCTTAGAAAAGCACGTTGCTCCCCGAAGTTGATCAAATAGGTCATCAGTTCTCGGCATCGGGTATTTGTTCTTTATGGTAACGCAGTTTAGTTTCTGATAATCGATACATAGTTGCAAAGATCCATCAATTTTCTGCACAAATGAGATTGGTGCTCCCCATGGATATGTACTAGGGCGAATAAATTTTAAATCTTGTAACTCTTGTAATTTACCTTTAAATCTTTCAATTCAGCCGGCACGAAACTATAATGAGACATAGAGATAGGTGTGGTTTTGGGAAGCAAATTAATAGTAAATTCGATCTCTCGCTCTGGAGGCAAGCTAGACAAGTCAATAAGAAACACATCTAAAAATCTCAAACCACTAAAGGTAGCTCTCCACGGTTTGGTGTATCTTCATCTAACGTCAAACTAGCTAGAAGTGCATAGATGGACTCCCGCTCTTGAGATCCCCACAAGTAAGGTTCCAATGGCTCTCGTTGTTTCCAAAAGAAATCAAAACAACCCCCTTCAGGTGAACAAATGCGGACTCTATGCTTGAAACAGTCGATGGTGACATGATACGTAGACAACCAATTCATGCCCAAAATAAGATCAAATGACGGTCGAGGATAGCAAACTCACAAGCTTTACAAACACGACTAAGCGGCGATCTACCTCCAAGAGGATCTTAACAAATAAAGGTGGATCAAGGTGATCAGTTTCTAGTTCCAATGTACGCACAAACGATGTAGCAATGAATGAATACAATGTCCCAGAATCAAATAAAACTCTAACAAAGAAGTTAAATAACAAAAATGTACTCCTCACGAGCGATGTCTCAGGACCCTAAGTAGTGGGTTGTGAAACTGCTGAGGTAATATTGAAGACTCTACCATGCGCATGATGGCCCTGGCCATACCCACCTTGTTGTCTGGAACCTTGAGGAGGGGCTGAAGAACTTGCTCCCCTCACCTTGGTGTCTGGAACCTTGAGGAGGGGCTGAAGAACTTGCTCCCCTATCACCCTGTGAGCTTGCGCTGAAGTAGTTTGACGATAATGAGGCTGTTGCTGCTTTTGACCGCCCCTAAACTGTCGCTGCTGCTTGCGATCCTGTCCTTGCCCAGGCTACTATACCGACCCCACCTCGTTGCATATCCATGTCCCCTGAGGACAACTTCTAGCCATATGCACAGTCTGACTCTATCGAAAATCCACGAAATCAACCGCTGCACTGAGGTTTGATTATCATAACTCTGTATAGAAAAATCAAAATCATACATTAAACACAGTATATAAAAAATTTCAGTGTATTATTAATAATAAATAATAGAATAATTAAATACTTTAAATATAATGTATATATATAAAAAGAAATAGTATAGTATTACCAATAATAATAGAATAGGTAAATATCAACTAATAATATAACATAAGAAAAAGAAAAAGAAAAAGAAAATAAAAATAGAGAAGGAGGGGTTATGGGAAGAGAGAGAAAGATAGTGGACAGAGAGAATGAGAGAAAAATAAAATAAAATAAAATTAAAAATTAAAAATAGAGAGGGAGAGATTTCTGCTGAGCACCAAAAGAAAGAAAACTACAAAAGTGATAAAAGAGAAAAGAGGAGAAAGAAAGGGAGAGGGGTGCGCGCGCTGGAGGTGCTCGAGAATAAAAAATATATAAATCAACATGAGATTTTTAGGAGAATACCTCACAAATATTTGAGAAGCACACAAAAACTCTGAAATAGTGAAAAGTGAATATTAGATGAATCAAAGGCTGTATAAATAGACAAATGGGGATGAATCTGAGTCCAATAATACAAATTAAAAAAATAGAGTTTGAGTAGAATTCAAATACAAGAGGGAGAGTTCGACATGGAATCGAACACCCGAATAGTAATCGCATGAGATAATTATTAGTAAAATAATTAATAAACTAAAAATATATAATATCTATAAACAAAACGATCGAATAACTTCCAAAGGGTTCAATGAATCTAGACAGAATATAAAATCAAAGGATAATTATAAATCAAAATAATTAAATTCAATAATAAAAAATTCGTCAACTTATATTAAATTAAAATTATTTAAAATATCAAAAAATTAAAAAATACTCTAAAAATACCGATTGTTACAAAATATCATTCACTTAAGTTAAATATCTTAAGTGAATGAGATGGGGCATTGTTTATACCATATTGTGACACCTGTTGAAAAAGGTGATGAGCTGGCAATACCAAGAGAATACACAGTTAAGGAGTTTGTCCAAATATGCTAAATACACACGTGCTGATTGAAACCAAAGTAAAGTTAGATTAGAGGAAGAAATTAGAAACGTTTAAAGGTTAAACAAGACACATGAAAAAGGAAAAATGATATTTTTCTTTGGTTGTAAGACTGAAGGAAGAAATCGAAAATAGTTGAAGGCCAACAAAATCCCACTAAAAGGAAATAAGTAGCATTTTTTGTTTTTTGCAGTTTTGCTTGGTTTAAATTCAAACCTCAATGATGTAAATGAGAGCAGTTTTCTTTCACAAAATTAATTAAAGAGGAGGTTTAACGATTATCGGTATAAATAAAAGAAGATGCAAGTAGAAGAAAGAATGTAATCGACACACAGATCAACATGTAACTTAGAATTTTTGTTGTTGAAAGTCATTTTAAGAAATTAATTAAATTTTTGGTATTACTATTCTCACTTGGTTTCTAAACATTCGTGCTTCCAGAAAAATCTTGAAACACGACGGTAAATCATATATTCACCTTATTAATAATTCACATTTCATGCACTTAATTTGTAATTATTGTCATTATTGTGTCTTCCTCTGTCGACAGAGCGAATCTTTGGATAACAGTCGTAGGAAGAAATCTTTTATGTAAGTTAAAATTTCAAATTTTTTTGCTAGTGACAAATAAATTCTAAAAAATAAAAATGACCAAAAGAACCTGTTAATTAATTTTAAAAAAAAGTCGAAAAAAGATTTTCAATCATTTATTCGTCGAACATTTCTACCCTCACCTGTGGAAAAAATTGAATAACCAAAAAGTTCATAAAGTTAAGAATAAAATTTCTT
Source organism: Arctostaphylos glauca (assembly GCA_019985065.2). NCBI lineage: Eukaryota > Viridiplantae > Streptophyta > Magnoliopsida > Ericales > Ericaceae > Arctostaphylos > Arctostaphylos glauca. The sequence goes on along the minus strand of JAHSPW020000002.1, from coordinate 18,857,825 downwards.
ACCAAAAAAAAAAAGAATAAAATTTTCAGCTGACAAACTATAAATTGCTTTTCCATAATAAACTGAAGATTCATATTTGAGATTATGCCATATTATCATATCTTTGACTCCTAATAATTTAATGTCCTACTTTGCTTCCTTCTAAAGGAAAGTACTTTCCTCTTTTTATATTTGCTGGGTTTTGTCTAACTTTATTATTTGGTTGTGTGAATTACTGATTCATTTCGACGAAAATTTTGAAAAAAAAATATGAATAATAAATTAAATTTATAAAATTTTAAAGAGGACAAAAATAATCTAAAAATAAGATTTTTTAAATTTTTATCCGTCATCTTTAATGATTTTTTTTTAAATTTTTGAACATAATTTTATATTTTCTAAATTCTTCTCATCATGATAGACTAATAATCCATAAAAATTTAAAATCAAAATAACAAATGTAAAAAAAATTTAAACAAAAATAAAATGCACTTAAAAATAATCGAATTAGGTCAATATTGTTAGTAACGGTAAATGCGTGAATCTAATTTCACAAAAATTCAAAGCCCCGCCAAATTATTCCACAGCACAAAACTGTGATGCACCCATAAGTCACAGAAGCATTCCTCCAACAATAGTCGTCTCTGTATAAATTGAAGAATCCTCCCACAGTCCTCCATCGTCTACTCTTCGCAGTCTCCCCATGCCCCAAACCTACCCCCCTCTCTCTTTCTCTCTCTCTCTCTCTCTCTCTCTCTCTCTCTCTCTCTGGATCTTCGCCGGAGAAGTTAGTCGGTACCCAAGCCCTTTCTCTTCTTTATGTCAACACATCCCAAAGCGCTCTCTCTCTCTCTCTCTCAAAGTACCCTTCTTTGCCGTGATTTCGTTTATAATCTTCTGCTTCAATTTGTATCTACCCAGATTTACATTTTTTGCTTTCGTTCTTAAACACCTACACCTTGATTTATTTTTTTCACTCTCCCTCTGGGGATGGAGATTTTATTGGGTTCAGTTTCAAAACTGTTTTACTGTTCTAGGGTTCCATGGGGTCATTGTGTACCCTTAAACCACTTATCAGTTGCCACGTCAGCGCATATTTAGTGGTCTTGAATTTGGAAAGTACATATTATTTTCTTTTTCCTCCTTTACTTTCTAATCCTCTTTCTTCCTATTATGATATTCTAATCTCCAATGGACTGAAACTGATCAAAAGTCATTGTTTGCGGGTGCGGCATCATCAAGATTCACATGAAAAATTCAAGGTGAGAATCTTGGTTTTTAAGAAAATGAGAATCTTGATGATGCTGCATCAGCAAATCGATAACTATACTCTCCGTACCGAAGAAATAACTTTCCCGTCTCAACATCCAAACAAGGTATGTTGTTGATTCGATTTGATGAACATTTTATGCACATAGTTCTATATAAGTGCCAGTGCTCTCTCTCTCTCTCTCTCTCTCTCTGTGATTTTTTAATGCTCATCTTGCAGTGAAATAATTCCAATCATAGAGAAGATTGGAGTGGTAACAGAGGTATTTGGACTTTGCCCCTTTGGTTTCCAAGATTTTGAGTATCTGTGTATACCCATAGAGATACATTAGTGCATATAGATATTATATATAAGTAGATGTATATATACATATAAACATATGGATATTATGGTATGTTATTTGATCTCCATAGAGTAATAACTTCAAGCCCAAGATTTTAGTGAAGAATACAGAATATTAGTGAATGCCAAAAAGGTTTTGATTGTTTTGATATACACAAACCAACATATTTACATGTCTCCACAAGGGCGTGGATAGTATTGGTAGATGTACACAGTACATATATATTACGTATATATATTACACAGTACATATATAATTGTTTTGATTTTGTGAAGGTTTCCTATTGTGAAGCCAAGCCCAACCTTTGACTGGAGTAAGGGCCTTTTTTGGTTGCTTCGATGGATTGAAGTTTTCCAAAGCCTCAACAAACTATAAAATATCAGTCATGAAGTTTCTGGCAATTTAAATCCCAAATGCTTCCATGAGATGTAAAACAAGTTAAGAGCTTTTGTGAAAGGTTAACGCGAAAAATTTCATTATCGGCTAATTCATGGCGAATGGGCCTTCTTGTTGCGAGAATTTTTAAAAGTTTTAGGTAGTGATTTATATCACCACAGAGAGTAGACTAAAAATCCTGATCTGTATGGAAGATAATGAATAATATTGTGTTTAATGAAGTGAGTGAAATGATTGAGCTAAGTAACACCCAAAAGGGCTTTAAATACCGGCTGATATGTTAACGATATCCGAGTTTCAAAATTTTGTTATGCAATGACTATTTGGTATCGACTTATATATGACTGCATTATCACGAATACCGTAAGATATCTTGATATTGTGTTATAGAATCTTGGATTACAGTATTACTTTGATTTTGAATATCATACTCATGAACATGTTTGGAGTACGAAGATATATTTTCAGTCTGTTTGCTGTTTGGATGGGGGATGCTGGTTGTACTTGTGCTTGCTGATTTCTTTTAGGTTTTGTTGACAGTAGATTCTTTTAGCAGTGTCTCTTTGTACGTTTTTTTAGGGGCATGTCCCAATTTTTCTGAATTTGTTTGGTGTTCTGCCAACCTTCTTTTATTTTGGAGTCTGAAATGACATATGTTTGTCCGGGAGTATTTGGATGCTAACTTAGTGTTAAAATTCTTGTTTTTTTCTGTTGTAAGACTGTCATGCTCATGATTTATTTAATTTTTATAATTTTTGTTTCAAAGATTAATAGATTACTTTCTTCTTCAATGAAGAAAGATTTTCTAGTTTTTTTTTATTTTGTCGGATTACTTTAGTTATGCTGATAGATGTTTTTACTCTGTAAATGAAGTTACAAAGTTTTATTTTCTGAATTTTTTTTTTTTAAATTCAGAGTTGAGTAATGGGAATGATTGTGGGTTGTCATAGCACTTGCACCCTATTTTCACAGGTTGATGGAACAACTACACTTAAGAGATTTCTCACCCCACAAAATTTGTACTTGACAAAACCCCACCCCCACCCCCACCCCCACCCCCACCCACTCCCTCTATCTCTATGAGTTTTTTCTTTTCTCTATTTGTTTGGTTGTTGTTTCAAAATCATTCTTCAAAACACTTTTGAAGCTACTATGTTTGAAAATACAAACCATCATCTTCTTCGATATATTTACAATTGAGCGAATAATGATTTTCGAGAATACGCGAACATTTGTTTCCTTCTTTCTGGGAAAATGGGATCTTTTCTTAAAACATCCTTGAAAATGTCCAAAAGAGTTTTTGAAAACAATTGGAAAAACAACCAAACAATGTCGAATTCAGGCCATTACTTGTTGTACTTTTTTTTTTACTCGGCAAAAAAGACCTCATTATATTGAAATTGAATAAGAGAGGCCTATGTTAGCAAGAAACTAACCTTAGGACCCAAACCCCCTCAAACGAAAATAACCCAAAATCACGATCGAAGAATGAAATTGATTAGAGCCTTATTCTAGATGAACAATCTCCATATTGACACCCTCAACCTAAAAGCCTCACAAAATTGGGGACCTGATTGCTTGGATGTTCCATACGAAATCTTCAATTGCTACCCCTGGGATGTTGGATTTCCCTTTTATTCATATAGCTGCTCTGGCTATGACTTGACCCGCTACTTCATTACTTCTTGTACTTAATAAAAGTTAATCTGAAATTTAACAGATTGGATAAATATATGCATATGTTAGTTTCATTATTCTTCCTCTGTCATTGTAAATTTGTTGAAAGAAACAAGTAACAAGAGAAATGAAATTGGATTTAATTAGAGGAAGAAGAATACAACAAGTAGAATGCCGTCATGCTGGATTGAAGGTTGCTCAGGTGTTAACCAAGTTCAAATCCGTGTTTCAAGCCTTAGATATGACGTTGTGCTTTGGTTGGTAGCTTATCATCCATCCCATTGTAGATTCTAAAGTTCTTCTAATATATAACCTTTGCTTTTCAAAAAAATAAAAGTGATGGCGTCGTCCTGGATACCTTGATAATCTTTATTCTCTTTTGTCAAAGATTAATAAATTTTGAGGAAAAAAAATATAGAACAAACAAGTAGAATGCTTTCATTCCAAAGGGGAAGGATCTGGTATGGAAAATCAGACCTGTATTTATACATTAATTAGTATATGTAAACCTTATACTATTGCCTCATATTTTGCTGCTATTTTCTTCAGAATTATATTTCAGAAAACCTTATATTGCCTCATATTTGGTTGTACGTACCTGACCACAATCTCTTACGACACAAAGCTTAGTTTGATTTGTAAAGAATCCTAAGAGACTTTGAGCAATAATTTTTTTCCAATTCGCCTAGTTAAAAACTAACTACGGTTAGCTAACTTTTTTTTTTTTACTCAGCAAAAGGAAATATATTAATCACGGTAAAAAGATTACAATGATTAAAAGAACCTCAACTACTAAGGCTATGAGATTGCATCCCGAAACTTTATCTGTTAAAGTATATGCCAATCATGTGTATGACACATGACATTTCTGTTTTTCTTGAAAAACAATTCAAAACAAAAAATCCACATCAACTTTAATATTTATCTTCCCACTTTATTTGTTCCAAACGCACAAAAAAATCTTCAAACTTTCGTTTACGTTTAAATTTTCTCTCTTAATATAATTTTTATATTTAATGCTAAAACATAATTTGATAAGATATTTGTATGCTCCTGTGGATAGAACGATCCCTCGGTTGTACTTTCAATTGAGAGGTCAAGTTTTAAATCTTGCTAAAGGGAAGAAATAATTATTTGTTTTCCTGTATAGAAGTCTTTTGTTGGTGTTTAATTTATTTCCTGTGGAGCTTTTTCTTGAATTAATTGGTATCGGACTTGATTTAGTTATTTCCTGTGAAAAAGATGTGCTTAAATAGTACTATCCAAAATTAGGGCTATGTTTTTCAAGGGGCAATTTCTATCTGATCTTTGTTTTTTTCTTTTTCTTTTTGGGGTGGCAAGGTTATCAAGTCCCCCTCTTATTGTGTTATATTTTTCCACGTTTTTAATCAAGTAAAAAGTGAAGACGTGTGTTTTTTTCATGTGTACATTTAATAAAGAAGGAAAAATTAAAAGAAACAGTTTAGTTATGCAAGAAACTAATGTAAAAATAAGATTCTTGCATAATTTTGTATTTTTTGCTGGAAAAATTTTGAGGGAAAAAAACCATTGTAAAAAAGTTGAAGATGCAAGTTTTATGATTTTTTTCAAATTGAACACATAAAATATATATACTGTAAGGACCCGTATTTTTATAATTATTTTAAAATAAATTTCAAGTATTTAACTCATATTTTGTATCATCAATTTAAAATTTTCCATAACGAAATTTAATTTTGCTATTAAATTTGAAAATGTATCTTTCGTAATTCGTTCAGATATTATACATACATGCCTATGTGAATAGTTTAAATTTGAGAGTTCTATACATATATATGGTACCCTTATATGTATATATACATATGTATATAGTTTTTTTTCAGACCAATTTTGTTCCGCACGTTTCCGTCCATAACCTCACCTTACCTCTATTTTCTTCTCCTTTATAGCCCACCATGAGAGTCACTTTAGCCTACCATGGCCATCACTTCCATGGCAAGAGAAGACTTCTCCTTAATTCATTCCATTTTTCTTCCTCTTTCCATTTCCCTTGATTCCCTATGAACGTTGGAAGAGTTTTCATTCCATTGTTTACAAATAGCAAGTCATTCCTTGTTTCTCCTTCGCGCATAGATTGAAATCTTGAGATTGAGAGAGCAAGAGAGTGAGAAGAAGAAGAAGAAGAAAAAGAAGAAGAAGGAGGAGGAACCCAGTTGACGTTGTGCAAGATTGGAGCTTATTTCGATTCTCCAATCAATTCAACTATTTTTTGTTTTTCATTTAAATATAAGTCTTCCTATCATTGAAATCCAATTTTAATGTTTAGAGAATGTTCATAAGCTTAGAATACTTCAATAGAGGAAACAACCCTTTTATTGAAGAAGATGACCATCTCAACCGATTGGTCTAAAAATGGCCAGATCGAATGGATCTCATCTCTGTATTTCATCTTTGGAAGTCATCCTACCTTGGAAATATGAATTTCAACTGGATGAACTTAAACATCCAACCAAATGAACTTACCCTTAGTCTTAGAAATTATACTTCAAACAACTAAAAAACCTTCACAAATCTCGAACACCTATGGAATAAGATTACGATCATATGCCTCTTAGTCACATTAGTTTGTTTAAAGCATACTAAGATTACTATTTATACTTTACGCTTCGAAATGATTAAATAACATTATACCATGCCATTTTATTGTGTTAGAAGTGAATTCACGTGACTCCACATAATTCTAGATGCACTACTAGCTGTAAGATCAATGCCTTAAGGGTAGGTTTTTAAAACTATTCTCCATAGCAAATGATAGTAGAGCACTGATTGGGGATGGAGGACAGGGAATCAATGGACTAAACTTCAGGAGAAGATTGTACACATGGGATGTGACATCGCGTCTCTCATTGAAAGTCTATATGGGTGATCTTGGATATATGAATTAGCCATGTATACTACTACTAATAACTTAGGCTTAAAGATTTTGGGCCATATGGTTAGGTTTTAATAAGTTATTGGACTGGTGTTATATATGGATCATTATAGATGGTATCAGAGTGATCCATGTACTCAATTGAGTGGGGTTGAAAATTTGTATGGTTACTAGGGAACAAACCCAGGGTAAGGCCACGGTGACTCTGTTCAACCCCTTATGAGGGCATGAGATCTTAAGGATAGAGAGATTGTGACATCCCGTCTCAAGTCAAAAATCTACATGGGTAATCTTGAGTATATAAGTCAGTTATGTATAATATTACTAATAACTTGGGTTTAAGTATTTGAGGAATTATTGCTACCTGGGTTGGATTTTTGCCAAACACATGATTCTCTGTAAATTTTTCTACCAATATATTTACTTCTTTGCCTATAAAAAAATACAATGTCAAAATATGGCATTTTGGTACCGACTCTAAAAGATTATTGGACATGCTTCAACTTTCCCTTGTTTTCTGATTGAATAGAATCTTCTGATTGTGATCATCAAATATAGTATTTTCTTCTTACCCTCTATGTTTTTATTCCACTGCCTTAAGAAAGTCCTTGTAGAGCAATAAGCGTCTCAATCTTGCTCGAGCAACCTAGTGACCTTCTTTGGATTAAACAACATATGCAGATCAAAAAATCATTTGTAGCTCGATCAAGTGCCTGCCCAAAAAGTCATATGCAGATTAGGCTGCTACTAGCAGACTCATTTGGACCTAGTAAACGCTCGAAGTGAAAATTGTGTATTTCGAACAAAGTTGTAGCCATTTTAGTTAGGTTTCCATCCCAACTTGAGTTACCTCGGTCGTGTAACTGAGCTAAAAGTTATGATCAAAATACTCAGACTTGTGTAACTGTGACTATTTTTCTTATTGTAATTAACTGTATAAAACGATGATGCGACATATTGAACTTCAAGGCGTCAAATAATTGTTTTATATCAAAATGAAACATATCTAAATAATGATAATATTGATTCCAATTAAAAAACCGTCATAGAATTACCCATTAAAAATCATGAAACTAACAGAAAGGGATAACTTCAACAAAAATTTCATGCAAAAATATAGAGAAGAATAATGATGATCTACAAACTAGTTCACAAACATATAAAACAGGAATGGTGAGATTATAAATTTTAATTAGTTGGGTCAAAATCTCTACTAAAAAATCACAAGACATTTTTTCTATTCGTTAAAAAAATTAATTTTTTTAATTATAGACAAGTAAAGTATTATTTATCAGTTAATTTTTATTCATATGCGATACAATTTTTGCTCAATCTTCATAGTAAAAATATTTGTTTTTTATTTGGATAAAATATTCAGTACAATTTTATATATTTGGTGAAATATTTGGTGCAATTTTTACGCTTTAGGTGAAATCTTGGGACAATCTTTATACCTTAGGCAAATTATTTGGAGCAATATTCTAATTTTAATAGAACCAAATTGATAAATTAATTTCAAACCTCTAATAATAATACAAATTTTAAAAATTTGAATGGAATCAAGTGATCTTCGTTGACCCAATGCTCCTGCTTAGAACTTACTCTAGTGACAATTTTAGCTATGACTATAGTTTCTCTGTCCTAATAGATAACAGTTGGGTTTAACCTAACTTTATTATTTGATTATTTTTTGTTCTTATGTGAATATTTTTTATTTTTCGTCAATTTTTTGTGAATTATTGGTTCGTCATGATGAGAGATTTCAAAAAAATTATAAATAATAAATAAAACTGAATAGAGATAAAACTTACTTAATAATAAACAAGTTAGGCCAAATTAAGCCAATATTGACACATAGTATCACCGTTATATCCAGAATTTTGATGACTCATAAACACACTACCACATACTTTATATCGGTTGCCAAAATCTTCTTCTTTTTTTTTTTTTCTCTTTTCCTGGGAAACTTCATTTTCTTACCTATTTCCTAATTAAATCAAGCCTTTTGGATTCCTCAAACCAAAACATGGGAAAAAAACAGAAAGGGGACTTTGAATTGCGTGCTAGTGGCTAGTGCTTTTGAGTAAAACTTGCGCATCTCTCTCTCTCTTTCTCTCTCTCCCCCCCATAATCGGATTCAGGGAGGCTGTAGTGCATTTTCCTGTAGTGCATGTGTAGTGCGGGCAAAACTACACGTTTTGTCTTATTATGTGAATTTTATCAACATACATGGAAATTAAAATGATGTAGTTTTGAGGACAAAATGGATAAAACTATGTCGTTTTACCTTCAGGGAGGCTGTAGTGCACTTTCCTGTAGTGCATGTGTAGTGCGGGCAAAACTACATCGTTTTGTCTTATTACATGAATTTTATCAAAATACATGGAAATTAAAATGATGTAGTTTTAAGGACAAAATAGATAAAACTATGTCGTTTTACCCGCACTACAGGAAAGTGAATTACAGCTCCCCCAAATCCCCCATAATCAACACAGAAAATTGTAGAAAATGTCTGATTTGGGCAAATTATTAGAGAGCGGAGTAAATTATTAAAGAGGGAGGCAAAATACCAAAAAAATAAAAACAAAAAAAAACAACTACATCATTTTTCAGACCGGTGGGGTGAACTGAACCCACGTGCCCCCACACACCTCCGCCCCTCCAGTCAACTCTTCCCCATTAGACCCAGCACTAACCTAATTATTTACTGATATATATTATATATCCAACAAATTAATTGACGGTGATATAGAAATCTGGTTTTTTGTATCCTTTGTATTTCCCCTTTTATCAACATTAAGGAAGGAAGGAAAACACTAACCAATATTAGGTCTGTAAAATTCATGACTACATTACCAAAAAAATGTACCAGTTTCAGATGTGGTAGGGCCCAAAATGGTCCATATAGTTGTTGCCATTGCACGATTTTTGCACAAATAATACGTTAGTCGCAAATTAATTAATGCTCAGAATAGTACTAATGGGGTCGTTTAAATAATTATATTTTATGGTCCCCTAGTCTATTAATTGCTATGTGTGCTTTATTTCACGACTAGAACACCGGGCCAATTACTTGAGTCTTTTTTCTTGTAGTTAGAGTCACAATTGCGTTATTTAAAGCTTGTACGGTCTCTATCTAACTTACAACGTCCTATCCCATTGAACTTAGATATTTTGGAGAATCATATTATTAGGCTTAGACAAATATTATTGCTTGAGAGATCTTTATGGGAATAATAACTTACCATTGACATTTTCTTTTTACACACACAAATATATATATATATACTCTATTTTGTGGGTCTTGTGGTTTGGAATGGTAAGACTAAAATATGCTTCAGGAGGAGACTCTTTGAGTGGGAGAAAGAGCTACTACACAAGGTATCAATGATTCGTCTCTAGTTAGTTCAACCCAGATGGTATGAATTGGACATGGAGAACCGAAAGAGTTTATTCAGTGGGTCAGAGTACAACACTTGAAAAATCAAATAGAGTGAGAAAAATGAAAGTTTGGCATGCTTATGGAAAGGAATTGGTCCCCCTAAGGTTGAACTTTTTGTTTGGTTGGTAGTTCAAGATGCTATAGGAGTTAAATCAGTTCTCAGTAATAGAGGAATCATTTTCAATGGGGAGGACAATCTCACCTACAAACTGTGTGGTTCTGAGGAAGAAACCACAAGACATCTGTTGCTGCACTATAACTTTCACATGGCGAGTCTGGTCTTTCATCTTCAAATGGTGGAAAATGTCCAAAGTAGTGCCCTCGGAAATTGCCCAAATCATTGTCGGATTCCTAGGGCTCAAATCCAACAATACCAAACAAACATTATGGTATGCTACAGTCTACTCAACACTTTGGCCCATCTGGTTAGCTCGCAACCTTTTGATTTTTCAAAACCGAAAGATGCAAGTCGAAGAGGTAGCTAAATTGATAAAGATTAGAACGGCAACCTGGGCAAAAGCTAAAACTTCACATCAAGATCTACACGATTCAAATATATATAGTTAAATGTTTGGAGGAGGTGCGCAATTGTAAGACTTGATAGTCTAATTAGTTTTTTGGTATAGGTGTTTTCCTGAATTCCATGGTTATTCCATAGAATCCCTATTAATCATTATATTCTCTACTTTGATTATCAATACAACACTTTTATTTACTTAGCCAAAAAAAAAAAAATTGCTTCACCAGAGACTAGTAAAAATAGTGGAAACTTTTTTGTGAATTTTTTGTTGTCTATTAAATCTTTTTTTGAATTTCAGTTGTAATTTTTTACTTTCTGAATTTCTTAAATCAAGAGGGATAATTAGTCCAAAAAAATTCACACAAATTTAATAATTAAATAAATAGTAAAAAAGAAAAATACCTAAAAAGTTGTGACAAATGCGGACACAGTTGATGTAAGCAGGTACATCAAAATAGTACAACATTATTTGGGACCATAATGACAGCAATCAGCTTTTGAATAGGTTGATTTTGATGCGAGAAATGCTATTCGCAAGGAACCACGTAGGGAATTGCGCAAGGATTATATAGCGGGAGTCTTTCTTTGCTTGAAAAATGTTCTTCTTTTCTCACTCTCGCCATGTAATCCTTGTGTGATTCCCTGCGGGGTTCCTTGCGAATAGCATGACTCTTTTGATGCAGTATCTGGTACGTACCCTATATTTTGAGCCACGAGATGCCATTTTCACCTACAATATATAGGTACCACTCTCCTTTGAATTTTGGATTAATTTGCAACTACTTTGGGCATAGGCTTAGGCATAATCTTAACTTTAATTTGCAACTTATTTAGTTTCTTAAATAAGCATTTAAAGGGTAAAATGCACTTACCTCTCCTGAGATTACTAACACATGCAGAGTTCTTTTTTGAGATTTCAAAAAATACACTGACCTCTTCTTCTTGAATTGATTGTTTATCCTTTTACATTAACTTCCATAAAAAAGTGAATGATTTCTGATAATGTGGCAAGCGTAAATTTTTAAATACCTTAAATGCCCCTTTGAAATGTCTAAAAAGTTATAAAATCCTATCTAATTTCTCTCCTCACCTCACCTTAAGGCATGTAATTAAACTCTTCTACTCAATTATTTTTTTCTCTACGAATGCATTGATAGGTTGATTTTTTTATTTATTCTTTAAAAGTTACTATTCATCTTAAAAAGAAAGATTTCTTAAAATATGATAACTAAAAACTTCAAAAAGTTTACTAGATAAAAAAAAATTGAAAAATATTCGTATTTCACTGTTTTTGTTATATGGAAATGCTAATCACTGCCTATTAGGCGGTGAATAACGTGTAAAAAGTGTATCGATATCCGTAAATTATATATTGATATTCGTGTGTATACATAGATATCCGTAAAATGTGTATTAATATCTGTGTTTGTTTGTATTTAAGTGTATATTATCTATCGCCTATTAGGTGATAGATAGCAAGACCCTTTTTATATTATAGGATTGTCTTATTTAAATTTTTTAAACTTGTGTTCATATTTTTATATTTTATCCCTATAATCGACCTATTTATACAAGGGGCATGGGTTAATATTAACACTCCCAAGACCACCTCGAGATCCCTCTTAATACTTAATATCGCTTATTTTGTTCTGATTAAGTTATTTAGTTATTACAAAATATTTTTGTTCAATTGAATATCAACAAGTGCTTGACCTAAAAATTTAATTTTTTACTTCGAAACTTTTATTTTTATAGATTGAGAATTAGATTTTTAAATTAAACACTTATCGATATCCGATTGAGCTGAATTTTCTTTGTGATAACGATATAAATTAATCAAAATAAAATAGACAATTTTTATTATCAAAGTAGAATCTCGAGATAGTCACACATATATATTAATGTAGATGTGTAAATAAAATTATATATAAGAATATTTATATATATTAGTATAACTATATAAGTATATATGTATAGTTATATATGTAAATGCATATATAATATACATTTATACATATATATTTTAGAGAATTCCGCTCCTGGGTCAAAGGACTTGTAGCTCGGCTTTGTGTGTATTTATATTCATATACATGGATATACGTACATACATATATATATATAAATACATAAGAGGGTAATATAGATGTAATTTTGGGGAGATTTTGGTCCATTCCGACGGGGTCTTAGGTAACAACACCTTCTAAGTCTGGCATTTTTTTATTTAAAAAACTTAGGGGAATCTTAACTAGTTTTGGATCTTTGCTTTTTGCAACCGAATCCTGCTTTC